>CM031696.1:6498654-6936154 GCA_018466805.1 Hippocampus abdominalis
CAAGTAGCGCCAAAAGATATGTAGCTATCTTTACAATCAATCTCACTGCTGAATCCAGGTCTGATGTCGCTGCATCTCCACCTTCTGAACCACATGCTTGCATCCAAATGTCATGTTTCTTTTTCCAGCTTTGTTACCAAGGTATTTGGAAGTCAGTCTGGTTCGCTCAAATGTAAACCGATGGCTCAGTCTGTCAGATGGCTGATGGTTGGCCACCTACACACGTGCTCAGCCTCGTTCCGTGAAGTTTATTTGAAGAGATATAATCTCGGGTTCCTGTTTCTTTGTGTAACAATCGCAAGGAAGCTGAGGTCAAGGTGAAGTGCGTTCTTCGTTAACCTCTGTACCCCATAGATCTATACCAAATAAATCAGGCATGCCAAAAACAAGGTTGAAGGAGAATAGAGAGAGTTGTCTTGCCTTTCCTGGTGGCGAACAGTGAAACACGTTTATTTCATTTTCTCTTCATTGTTATGTCTGGCGAGTAATGATCGGCAGATGTGGTGTATTGGTTCTAAAGTTAACCAGTAGTGAAATTTTCATGCAAAATTGTATTATGGGTATTTCAACGTGGTGTTGGAAACACAGCGTCCTACGTACCCTTCCAGTCCGAAATAGCATTGGCAATGGAAAATGCTCGAAAAGTCAAGGTCTGTGTACGTCTTTTAATTTTTGTGCCGTGCCTAGTTTAAACTAGCAGCAGTCACTATTTCCATTCTCAAAGAAGATTTAAAGCGATACATGGAATTCTGTCAAAACAATGTGGCTTGGAAAGGACTCAGTTCTGGAGTTCAGGATTTGGATTCTTGTATAAATTGGGCTCACAATCATCTCGTGTTAAACTAAAATTGCAGTGGACCACCACAGTGATGTCATTAGACATTGCCACACTTGGGCTAGTTTTTAAATGTCAGCTTTCCTAATGAAAGTGCGTCTACAGCAGAAACCTTTATATCACTCTTGAACCGAGTTCCTTCTTCCTTATATTTTTTGTTTGTTTTTAACTTGACAAATAGTACTAGAATAATGTCAAAATATATATTACATTTGCAAAAAAATACGCACGAGCGCCGATCTTGTCAAGTTGCACCAGTACTTCTAAATTGCCTTCTGTTTGCCCCTTGGAACAAGAAAACCTTTAAATATTGATCAACTTACAACAAACAATAACTCGATTAACATTGTTAGTGCATCAATGGACTATTTGCACGCATCATTTCCTGATTCTGGGTATGGAGGCGTGCTAACGTCGTGTCACTAGTCGAACGCATTACGATGGCATCAAACTCTTTCAAATATAATCACACTGTGCTGAAATGACGTCAAGTTTTCATAATGATGTACAGTACAATCTTATTATTCACTCTAATTATCCAAGTATCAGCGAACCAACCAAAACACCCTATCCCATTTAAATGAGCCATTTGATGTATCACAGTACATGCAGGTCCATGCGAAAACCTACATGGCTTATTTTGACATGCTCAACCCAACTTTGTTTAGAGGACACAAAAACCACCAAAAAAAGAAAATAAATCTTCATGATGACGTTCTATGGTGCAGATGCAACAACTTTAATCTTATGAAGACATAAAAGACAACCAATAACAAATACAGTAATGACAAGCATATGCAGTACTACGAACTGCAGGATGAGGATAAATGTTCCCACAAAGCTCCGTGACGGGGCGGCTGACATAGCCTCTCTATAGCTGCGTATCTCGCATTGACGGCGAGGGAGAGAGGGAGTGAGAGAACGCAGCTTCGTGACTCACCGGGGAGCCGAGCAAGAAAGAGAAAGCCGCAAAGACTGTTGCAATAGTTAAATTGTCGAATTTACAACAAAATGTGTGTGTATTCAAAGAAAAACATTGCAATGTTATGAGAATCAGTTCACATTTTTGCATTATAGTCAGTCCCTATCCATCCATCAATATAAACTTCTGACTTTTTCTCATCATTGTACAAAAATATATTATATTCTGGCCTTAACAAAACTTGCCTAATTTAATGAATTTCTCTTGTGACCCGTTAGGGATTAAATACAATGTCTCCATTGCGGAGCGACGTTTCAATCCCCGAGCCGTTCTGGACAATCCAAGCAAAGCCCAGCCTCAAAACCTGACCCTGCTTCCTGGAGATGAAACGTGTGAGCACATTTACTTCCATGTCATGGTAAGGCAAATTTATTGCAAGTCCAAATGACAGATATTAGGGTGGTACTCATGTGTTGTTTCATTATTTAAAGATTTAAGATTTGCTGTTGATGAGTATGTCAAATATTCTGGAAAGCGTCCGCTGATGCCATAGTGGTACATGCGCCTGGCTTGTGTGCGGACACCGTGGAGTTGGTTCTCACTCAGTGACGGTGTGAATGTGGCTTTGAATGGTTGTTCGTTTGTGCCCTGCGACTGACTGGCGACCAGTTCAAAATGTAATCTGCCTTTGGCCAAAATCAACTGGGATATGTTCCAGCAACCCCCATCCATCCAATATGCGTATCGCTCATCCTGATTTAAGGGTTGAGTGAACGCTGGTGCGTTTGGCTGCCACTGCTCAACCCGCATTGTGTTTTATTGTTCTTGTTCCTGATTGTAAAGTGTCCTTGGGTGTCTTGAAAGGCGCTTATAAATAAAATGTATTATTATTATTATCATCCTCACCGGACAACGACTCTCAAACCATATGACTCATTTGACTTTTTAGGTAGTACAGTGCTAGATTTATCAATAGCCCCATGCATCCATTATCCCAACCGCTTCATTCTCACAAGGGTCGCCTGCGTGTTCAAGCCGTTAAATGTTTTTGGAACGTGTGAGAAAACCAGAGTACCTGGAGAAAATAATAGAGTAATGTTTTCAGTAATATTTATGAATAAAGGGCTAGATTCGGCACCAGGTGGATTTTTTTCTGAAATGTCAGCTATAAATTACAACGCATGGTACAATCTGTATTATGCAAGCTTTTGTAGGTCAAAACTTGAAACCAAAAAATAAAATCACTCTAAAACCCGATGTGCTGGAAAAAAAAGTAAAGACAGTCTTGAAGTCAGTGTCAAAATATATTTAAGGACACATAACGCCACATCTGATTAACATTTTTTGTTGACCAGACATGCAGTAAAAACACTTAGATAAATGCGCACATGGTTGATGAGAATTTTTTCTTCATAAAACATTTATTTAGCAAGACATACTGAATACAAGATGGGTGAATAGATGAAAGGCCGCTTCAAGTGCCTCAGGTAGGGAGCTGAGCATTGATTGTGCAAATCTATAAAAGCCTGCAGGGTGCACAAGCAGGATTCCAAAATGTGTTTTGAATCCAGGTGGCGATGCCAAACACATTCGTCAGAATGTTACCATCAAATACCTCAGTGAGTTATCTTTCTTTTGACATGGCTCCCTGGACCCTGGTCAAACACTGTTGATAACATTTCAATTAAAGATGTCAGAATTTGTCAATGAAGTGCTTCTCCAACTTTTTCCTCACACGTGCCGTCTTTTGGATAAAGAAATGTGTCTCTTTCCCCACTGGCCTCACATACGCAACGAGGGTCAGGAGTAACTCTCAAGAAAAAAAGAGAAGAAAATTCAACATAACTTTTTTTTTTTTTTTACTTGACTTACGTTATTGTGCATTCCAATTTGTTTGAACCATGCTGGAGGATGGACCACTGTCTGGCCTGCTCTCACAGTTCCCTACAACGTTCAGACTTCAATCTTTTTTTACCCGTGCCATCATTTCATGATACGAATCTGTTCTGTTACAACTTCGTTGACTACATGGATTATTGTGGTCGATATTCTTCCAGACTATAGGAAGCAGTGAAGAGCGTCTACAGCTTATGAACAACACTTTACCAATATAGAAGTAGAAAACAATAGTACGGTATATATATTATTTTAATTTTGATAAACTTTCTACAACAGTTTGGGGTGACCGGACTGCATCCATTTAACAAGGTAAATGAAACCAAAAAAATCGGGAAGTAGAAAACACTTGATTACAACAGCTCTTGCTCGTCAGCCATAGTTTTCTGCGTGGACCATCCGCATAGGTTACATCGTTTTCTAGGGGTGCATTGCGGAAAATATGGGCTATGCGGGTGTCTGAAATGACGTCATTTCGCCGCATGGAGCAGCGCGGACCTCGCAGACATGTCAAGGATATACCAAGCTTTAGACTGCACTTTGCGCTAGACATTGCCGGGGATGAAAGTAGGGCCCTCGGTCTCAGGCATGCCCAAACTGCAAAAAAATAATGTGATTGTGTTCGTTGTTGCCACACCACACAAAATCATTAGTTCTGGATTCCATATTTAAAACAGACAAAAATCAGTCAATCTTTAAGACTTCTTTTCAAAATAATGTTCCGTGTTATAGGAGACAACTGACTATGCGAGGCCCATCGTGTTTGCTGTACAAGTCGGGCTGTGGGATCAAGACAACGGACCGGTTTTAGATGACAGCTGGCCAACTGTGTCAAGAACAGAGGTCAGAGTCACACAATAGTCATAAAACAAACCTGAAGACTCTCTCACTCTCTCACTTTGTTTTTTCAATTAACAATTACCTTTCTGTTTCTAGTTGCCTTTCTGGAACGGCTGTGATGAGGATGACCGGTGTATGCCAGACCTTGGACTGCATAGTATGACAGACCTGATGACTCAAAAGTAAGTACATTCATGCAGTGGAAGGAATAATATCCTCAATCCTCCGCTGATTTTCTGACTTCGCACTGCAAATGGATAGTCTCATAAATTTTAAATTGCATTTCGGGCTGCAACGATCTACCCGCTTCCTGGTTATGCGTTTGAAAGAAACCTGTGCCCAGAATCAATATCTCCCGTAACGCATTTTCTGCCACCATTGGCAACACACTCACAACAGAATTGTAATGGGCTGCAAATCCATAAGAAATAGCAAGGTGAGAAGAAAAAAAAACCATGTTGGTGCGACTGTAAATGAAAGAGTGAAAAATAGCCGTCAATGGCTCTCGGCTTGGAGCTGGGGTTGATGGGGTTGGCTTTTGTAAAATCTTGCAGACGATGGCTTGTCAATAGATTTTCAAGGCTGACAAAAGCATACAGCCAAGGCAACAAAATATTTTTTTATAGACCTTGGTTCTATAGTGAATGGAGATGAAGGATTGATATTCCAAGTGGCAGCTTCAAAATATTCAGTATTTGGAAAGGATAGCAGACACAATTTATTTGGCACTGGGTAAACTTCCAAAGTCTAGAATGTTATGATTATTTGCCCCGCTTAACCCATCACAATATACATCTGGTACCAATGGATATTCCTACTGTACACATGATTTATTTTGAGTATGATTTCCATTTTCTTTTTTTCCACCTTCCTGCCTCGCAGGCAGTTCTGTTTACAGGCTGTTCAGTCTCGTGGTGCTTTCTGCCGGCATCTAAATGAAGGGGGCTCGGAGGGATCTCTACGGGTCGTAGAGGCAAACAGGAGACGACTGGTTGTGGATGTGCGACTGGATAACAAAGGAGAAAATGCTTACAATGCTCGCCTCAATATCAGCTACTCCCCCAACCTGCGTTTCTCAAGCCTCATTTTGAAGGTCTGTGCTCATTCTGAATGGGTACGGTTCTTTTGTGAGGAAAGATGCTCATATTTTGGAACCTGTGGTGTTCTTTATCCAAGGACAACGCGGACATCAAAATTGATTGTTACATTGAGGACAAACTGAAACGTGAGAAGATCTGCAATGTCAGTTCTCCATTCATGAAGTCAAAAGCACAGGTGAGCTATTGTTGTTCTCATGCGGGAAAAATAAGAAAAATACAGTCATTTATGAAGATCTTATTACCAATTTTGACAATTGCCAGTTCTCTTAACCCTGGAGAACCCAAGAACCCTTTTCTTCTTTGGAAAATGATGAATTATGCATTAAATGACTGCTATATGTTCACTGAACACCAAAATATATGTTTTTTCAAATATTCAATGCTTTAATCCTAATTTAGGATTAGGGCCAAATCTGGCCCTTTGGGATTTAAGGGTAGGATTTGAGTAGCAGAATTTATAGGGGCCAAATTTGACCCCGTGGGTTCTCCAGGGTTTTAATTATGTTGGCACTCCATTAAACATAATTATTGTACGTTGTTGAGCGTTCTTCTTTTTTAATATGTCATGGAGAAAAACGAACTACGGTGTTCAAACGTGTTAGACAACACAGCTGGTTGATCTGATTAAATGGCATCCATTATCGGCTCCGCTTCTACTCAAGACGGTCGCTGGCGTGCTGAAGCCTATCCCGGCTGTCTTCGGGCAGTTGGCGGGCTACACCTTGAACTGGTTGCCAACCAATCGCAGGTCACACACAGATGAACAACCATCCACGCCAAGGGGCAATTTGGAATGTTTTTGGAACGTGGGAGAAAACCTGAGTACCCTGAGAAAAGCTACGCAGGCACGGGGAGAACATGCTGTGAGGCTGGCTTGCTAAATAGTCAACCGCCGTGGCCCCAATAAGTATCATCTGAAAGTAAACCGTTATTTTCCCTCCTATGAATAAGTAATACTAGTCTGTTCTGTGCCCAAGATAAAAATGATTCACATTGAAAATTAGCACATATCAAGCCAAACCACAGGCCAGACTCAAAGATATAATTTGTGATGTCCTCTGACATCAGTCCCATTGTCACTGCTTAATGGCATCTGCTAACGAATAGAAAAGCATAAATTATACTCAGTAGCATTTTTAATGAAATGATGACCGGCCATTATTTCGCTCATCCCGAAGGAGCGCGTTGGGATAGCTCCGACTGCTTCAAACCCGCACCATCTGCAAAATATTTTTATAGATAAATGTATTCCTAAGATCCACGATCGTGAATAGAATCCATTGCAAATACTTTGACTGCTGTGTGATCATTTTCATCCAGTCGTTCCAAAAGTACTTGGTAAACATTTTTCTAGAAAAGAAATATTTTTGGCCCTGCGCCTTGTCGTCAGTTACTCACTATAATTTACTGTGTTGCATCAGTTAAAGTGAGATGAAGTACTGCAATGTACAGTACATGAATACATGTGTCCACTTGGGAGCAAGTACTATTCATGAAAGATGGAATAGAAATATGTATTAAAGCTGTCGGTAAGTAAAAAAGTGATTTGTGTTACACAGGTCAAAGGTGAACATCATTGGTGGCGTCTTTGCTCCCATGTTTATTATTTATTGCAAAAGACATGATGTGTGGCAAAAAAAAAAAAGTTTGCGCATAACTTCTAACTTACTTCATATAACTTCAAGAATTTCTGGGAAACGTGCCAGAACGTCATGTTGCCATCATTATGCACACAACGGCACGTGAGTCCGACTGGCTTTTTGAATTTCCATGCCAAAGATATTTCCAATGGCATCTTTTTATAGTATCACATTCATGTACATCAAACCCAACTTGAACTATTTTTCCAGCCTTTTCTCTCATCTGTAGCCTACAGGTGAGAGTGAATGAAATCGACTCTTTGTCATCTGTTTCTGATTCTCACATTCCATTTTTTTTGCTTTTTCCAAGTCTTTCGGAAGGATCGTAGCCTCTGATATATTTATGAGGCACTGCTCTCTCTTGCGCACTTTCCAACAAGGCGTCGGGTTTCACTTTCAAGAAGGCGATGTTTGAATAGGCTTAGATAAGGATGACATTGATGGCGCTCCAAATGGGGCAATTAAAGATATTAAACTGAAAGCAGATTACACATAAGCCATCTACCCCCATTGATGTTTGGACATGGTTGCCGTGTGTTGACAAAGACTCTCGGAATGAAGTGCAGACAGCGAATGAAAAAGTTTACGCAATGTCCTAACCACACTATTATCACAAACAGCAGTCATCCCCTGGGTAACCAAAATATCGCATTTCTCTGTAAGCACTCCCCAGCAAACTCAACCAAGTGGGCTCCCGTCACCGTTAAAGTCCCCCCAGTGATTCATCTCCTCTCAGTCACTCTGAACAGCATCCAGCGCCACAATAGTCTTCAGCTCGGCGAGCCTTCCAGAATACGACACGGAGTCAAACGAGGCTTATTGTAAAAATCTTTGCTCTTGGTGTTCAACCCCACAAATCGTTACCCTGCCCAAGTACAAATGGCAAGACTGTTCGGACTTGGACTAGTTCTCCTGACTTTCGAAACTGCTAAAACGTTACCGCTGCTTTGTTCGTATGGCGTCATCATATGTACATGCTCCAAACATGACTATTGCTGGATAAATGATTCAAATTAGGGCTCGTATTTAACAGATTTAGGTGTTTTCGGTGTGTTTTCTTCTTGCCTTCCTCCTTTTGTGCCCAACACACACACTCATTCCAGTCATTTGAAAGAGACCATGAAAAGGAAAAGATAAGCCTTCTTTTTCCAGGCTATCATGGGTCATTTTCCACAGCATAGATGGGGTTGGGGGGAAAAGAGTTCTTCATTTGTTTATGTACTTTGTCTGTGGTCTGTCAGGGATGAGTCATGCGATGTGGAGGAGGGACGCAACAGTAAATATTGTTTTACATTCCTTTTTGCTCAAATGGAACTGGTCAGCGTTTCGTTACGGCATGGAGGACCGTGAACAACGCACAGCTTTGCTCCCTGCTGCCACTCGAGCGCCCTTTCCTCTTCTCTCCTCTGCTGCGCCGTCTCCTCAACTTTGCATGTGCACTCAAGAGCTCATTTTGTTTTTCTTTAGGATTCCTCTATGAGTTTCCTTCTCTTCATAGCAACGGTCATATCTGACTCCCGTCTTCTTCTGTCGTACCTAAAGTCTGCATAATCAGTTAATGCAAAATGGTAATTTGTTATGCGCCATTGTTGTCAATTATCAGCTTAGCCAAGCAACAGTAGGTTACGTTTGTTTTGTCAAAATTAAGAGAATCTTAAAAATACTTGATCTGTGCAAGCCACAGCTGTAGAGGCTGTCCGATGTTGTGGTTATCTAACAATCAAGGGCGCCCGGATTGATGTTCCATAGAGTGCCACATTTTTTGCAAGAAAGGATCCATTTCTGCTTATGCGTCATGAATGTGCAGAATGTGCTAACATGAGGCACCCCGCGCGTAGAAAACCAAATAATCTTGACGAAAGAGAGAAGGAATGATTGCGGCGATGACAGCACTTGACAGCTCTGACCAATCAGAGGGATGCGTATGAGCTGAAATATGTGCCACCAGAAACTGAATCTGAATAGTTTAGATTTGCATTTGAATCGCTAAGCCCGAATAAGTGAATCGAAATCTGAATCTGAATTACATAAACTGAATTTGCACTGTTTAATTTACCGGTAAATCTTTACTTTTAAAAACTGGATGTGCTAAATATGCACTATCCTCCAGTAAATTTGAAAGGAAGCACCTTTTCATCCCTCCCCAAGCCGATGGCTTGAACCACAAAGAAAGGTGTAACAAAGGTAAAAAGCCGCTTAGGAGATCACATTTTTTTCCGGAAAGCTTCTGTCAGATGCTCAAAAGGAAGACGCTGATTGGACAAAGAGGAGAATGGGGTTCTGCAATCAATTGCTCATTCTTGTGTACGCGGATGTTTGTCACACGAACTCAATTTGCGCATTGAAAATGTGAATTTTAACTCGTGAAACTGAATGTGAACAACCAAGCAAACTGAATTTGTGTGTAAAAGATTTGTATTTGTTGAACTCAATGTAAAGAAATATGCAGAATGTTATTTTCATGGAGGAATCCAAATTTCAATGTCAAATTCAGTTTTAAAAATTTCAAATTAAGTGAGGCAAATTAAATGTATGTAATTCAGATTCGGTTTTTCAATGTCCTTATTCCAATAGCGATGCAAATTCACAAATAAACGATTCAGATTGAGTTTCTGGTGGCACATATTTCAGCCTGGAGATGCGCTAGCGCTTGCAAAGGAAAGGGTAAGTTAACATGTAATCCAGAAGACAACCATGAGTCTGGAGCAAGTTAGTGAAGCCCATATACTTTACTTGAAACAAAATTGTGGCATAAATTTCCCCAAAATATTTCAGGTCATAATTTGGTCAGGGGCATTGTATTTCTGGTTTGTGTTTGTCCTTGAACGAGCCTGACATTTTTCTGCTGTTTTTTTGTGTTGGTTCGAACATAAATTGTATTTTTGTTAAGCTGGAGAGTTACTAACAATTTGTTTGTTTTGAAAGGTCTTATTTCGTTTGGAGTTTGAGTTCAGTCGGAGTGTCTTCCTCGATCATCTTCGAGTCATCCTGGAGGCAAGCAGGTGTGAACATTCTCGTCATAAACCGCAATTTATCGAAATAAATTTCACTTCCCGTCCGTAGCGCTTTGAACAACTTTTTCTCCCAACAGCAACGGCGAGGAAATGAGTACAGCCGATAACTTCAATGATATATATTACTCACTGAAATACGAGGCAGACCTTCTCTTCACAAGGTTCCTTATGACTGTTTTTTTTTCAAATGGTGCATGCAATCGACATACGGTACATATTGAAAAACTACCAGCAAGTTATATACACATTGCATTCTGAATGTTTTTGTTATTCACTTCAAAAATAGAGATTCAAATCCAACTCGATATGAGATCAAATCCGAGCTATCGCTGGAGGAGCCTGGAGTAATTGGGCCTCCTTTCAACTTCACTTTTCAGGTGAGCTTAACTGCGCTGTCAACACTTCATTATCGTGCCTGAGAACCTTGTGTGCAAACGGACAATTTACCGTACTCCATGTCATCCCTCAGATCCAGAATCTTGGCTACTTTCCCGTGAAAGATCTACAGCTGAATATTGAGGTCCCAGAAATGACCAAAAATGGCAACCAGCTCCTGCAGATATCTAATTTGCACATTGACCAGGTGAATGCATCGAACAAGTAATTGTTTGAAATTGGAATTTGAAATAATGCTTGGCGAACAAATGAAAAACGGTTTCAGTGGAGGTCGCATTTGTTGCAGGAACAGGAATAAAAGGGAATTTTCAGATGTATGATTGTAACCAATTTTCTCCCTCACATGTCCGACAGAGAGATGGTACGCACTGTGTACCACCTCAGCATGTAGCACAGAGCAGGGCGTCACCTGAGGACCTCACCCGCTTCTCTCGCTTGGTAAAATACAACCCCAAAACTCATTCACCAAAGATGAAGATGTAACATGAGACTTATTCCCTAATCCTAAACGTCTGGTGTCACAGAATCGAACCAACACCCTGATTCTGCCAATACAGTGCACAGTCAACATGGCCTCCTACAGAGATATCTCTGTTAGAATCATGGGAGCGCTACGAGTAGATACTTTACATGCAGTGAGTACAGCACTCCATTTAAATCACCATGTCGACACATCAAAGTGTTCTATTACCGGTAATTTGTTTGGGGGAGCTAATTTGATTCATCGTTGGTGTGGCTAGCGTCTTGTCGCCACAAATGACAGCACATTTTGCATTTTTGTTCCCCTGTCTAGCTGAAGTTTAAAATCCTTGAACTGGTCACCAGTGCATCAGTGGAGCTGCCCTCCTCCAGTCATATGTTTCTACACGAAGAGAGGCCTGTCAGACAAGTGAGTCCACAAAAATGTTGCCTAAACAATAGGTGCCTTTATTTTTCGTACGCTAATGTTATTTCTAGATTCTATTTGCCACACAGTTCACAAACTGAGATCACAGAGAGAGAGAGAGAGAGAGAGAGAGAGAGAGAGAGAGAGAGAGAAACCCACACATGCACCCGCACACACAAACGCGCACTCACACACACACACAGACACACACACACACACGCACACACACACACACACAGTAGTGGAATTATTGAATCAAATACAAGACACATTAACAATTTTATCAATCACATGATTGGGTACACATGAACATCTCCTAATATGTCACACATTACACACATTACACTGTAATGTGTCCTGTAATGATTATAGGACATCAACATCACAGCATCTTCCTTAAATGGGAAGTCATAAGGTGTCACCAACTGGGCTTTGCTTGATATTTAGACAGCAAAACTGTCTGGGTGGTCACAGTCAACGTTTATATTTAAAAAAAAAAAATGATATCAATGGAAGTTGTCAGTTAAATAAAATATACATTCAATCCATTACGGATGACATGCACACACATGAATGACAACGAACAAGTATCAAAAAGACACGTGAATGAGAAGGATTACTGTCGAAGCTTTACTGAAAACTGCTCGGCGCAAATTGCGTGTCTGAAAAGGCACTCATGCTAATGCAAGGCTTCTAATGCTCGCTGACTAAGAGCCTCGCGTCAGCAATCAAAAGACAGCTACTGTCAGATTTGCTTGCACAATGTCTCAGAGAAAAGCCACGGTCCATCAATAACCATTTTATTGTAAAAAAAAAAACAATGACTGTGTGAAAGAAACCATTGGCAGCCGTCTTTCTCCAAATGCCGAGCAGTTGTGAAGGGCGTATCGATACCATGATGTCAATATATCGATACTCTCACGAGTACCAATGGGAATCAACTCTGCTCTAAAGTATCATTACTAAGGGTGCCTTTCGAAATGCACTCCCAACGTGCACTGTCGGAACCACTCGAGAACTCACTGCACTGTTGGAACGTGCCGTTGCGATACTTAAGAGACTAGTGCCACTCTGGGATTTCCGGCGCGAATGCTGACTTAGAAGGGAGAGGCAAGATAGGTGCCAGGTCGATGAGTATTTGACCACAAAAAAAATGGTAAATTCAGAGAAACCCGCTCTGCCTCACGGAGCACTCGCGTCTCAAAGTAGAGTTCGGGAGATTGAATTTCCGAATGCATCCTAATTAATGAATGAATGAAAACCGTGTCATTTCCACAATTGTTAGGATGAAATAAAACATAAGGTACAGGATGGATGACCAATGTGAATATGCTGCTGAACATGAACACCAAATTTTGTATTGTAAAAGTAAAAACCTTTTTCTTTTTTTTTAATGAATGCGCCCGCCCAGCATATGTTCACTATTTGTCTTTGTTCATGTAATTCACAATTACTCTATTTTGCAAGTTTATTGATCATGGTGAAGTGATCAAACAGAAGTGCACTGCTGCTGTGTGAACGCTGGTACACCAATAAATGAGTGTGGCGTGGTGCTCAGGGACCGAAAGGACCAGCAGCAGAACGCGTCAAAAGTCTGTTGTCACATGCTAAAGTCTGTGCTGCCATCTATTGGTCGATAGACACGTAAAAAAGAAAAAAACAATTGCTTCATTTGCCTTCCTTCATTTGTGTCGACTGCTCATTTATGAAATGACTCTTTTAAGAGTGATTTTGAGATGGCTCGCCTCATTCATACAAGTAATAATACATCAACATTCAAGAATGTTTTCCATCTTCTGCACCGACGTACGGATTGTTTGTCGGTATCATTCAGAGGAAATTATTATTTCATGATATCTCTCATGCAAATTTGCAGTCTGTGTATTTGATCGCACGTTATTGTACAGGTCATTTTGGCTGTACTTAGAACACATTGTTAGCATACCAACCAATTTACCAAAAGTCTTTTCTTTTGTGCAAAATCCATAGATAATACTGGAAGTCAGAAAAGAGGGAGATTACAGAATCCCAACCTGGATAATCCTTGGTAGCACGCTGGGAGGACTGTTACTGTTAGCCCTGCTCATTCTGGCCCTCTGGAAGGTAAGTGCTGGTCGGCTGGCAGGGAGAAAAATACAGCAATTTGACCACACGTGCACCACAATTCAACATGGCCTTTGTCACTGCTCGTAAATTATTATAAATCATTTGTTTATCGTTCTTAGAAAAACAAATTCTGTTGAGAAGAAAAGGGGATCGTTTTTGTCATATTTGTTTAAACAGCCATTATGACTTGACAGTCGTCCATGATAAATACGAACTGAAAAAAAATCATCTGTCTCTATTTTATCTTGGGCCTCTAATTTGTAATCCAAGAAACCACTGCTCCCGAGAAAGAAAAAAAAACAACCAATCACAAACAGAAGGTGTCGCTGATGATGTCTCAATCATTTGTGGCACATGCATGCAGGCACAGTCATCCATTTTCAAACTGAAATCCTTTAGTCTTATAATATCATTCATTCATTCATTTTCCGAACCGCTCTATCCTCACTCGGGTCGCAGGGGGTTTATAATATCACGCCATTAAAAATATTGTGCTTTTCTGGAATACCAACTTAACAGGTCATTGTGAGAGGCACGAGATAATGACCGCTTTGACAAAAAGGACCAAAGGTGATTTGTTTAATGGCTTTTTATTAAACTGAGGCAACTTGGGACGAAGGTGCAGGGGTAAAGCTTCTGGTCGGCGGGTAATCGCTGGGATAGGGCCGCCTCCATCCGAGTATCCAATGCAATGCCTTACCTCGTGGAAAATGAGGGTTGGGGGCGGGGGGCTACAGTGAGACTCCTCTACAACGAAATCATGTTTGCAGCAAGACATTTTTCACAACAGGGGGTTTTTCACTGTAGCAAATCTGAAGCAGGAAAGTGGGAATGGTGTTAATGCATGAAGATTTTTTCAGACTAGGGGGTATTTTCACCCATGTAGATTTCATTGTAGAGGAGTTTCACTATATCACAAAGGATGAGGCCCTATGCGCTATGTGTGTTCTGCGTTTAGGGAGGGGCAGCCTGGAAGTAAGCAAGCAAGAATCATTTGCTGCCGTTCTCCCATTACAGTGAGCCTAAATACCAGACGACCGTAGCAATAAGCAGGTGCATTGTTGGAAACTCCACCCACCAGCAATGCCAAATGAGATGGAGGAAACAAAAACAAACAAAAAAAACTGTGGAACAGGCAGATAGAGGAATCGGAGCATGACAATTAGTGGTAGAAGATACATTACAGTTACATTACTTTGTCCAAACATTTTGAACCAAATCAAATGGCTGCAATTCCTAAATGGTAAATAAATCATCAGTTCTTAGTCAACAATTCCATCTTGACTACAGAGGTGGATAAAGGCACAGTTGTAAACGTTTTTGTTTGTGTGTGTGTGTGTGTCCAAATACTTGTGATCCGACAGCATTTGGGGCACATGTATGAACATATGTTAATTCTCCACCCAGTTGGGCTTCTTCCAGAGGCAGAAACGGAGAGATGAGGACGAGCAGGAAATGAATGGAAAAGTGGCTGAAGAACGATAACGCAGGCTAGGTGCCCCCAGCAAGACGCCTTTCCCACTGGGGAGCCGACACTCAGGGACCACTCCTCCTTCCTCCCCCCGTCTCTTCCTCTTTCTCCAACGCCCACAGCGGCGCCACCGAAACAGTTCCGTGTGATAGCTGGGGCAAGGCACCATCAGCGTAAACGATGTGTCCCGCGCCACAAAGTCAGCACTGCCACACTCGGTTTGACTGCACTGTTCCGACACGAGGACCTTCTTGGTCTATGTAACCCACCGTCCTCAGTGTCAATCCTTCACATGTCTTGGGGCTCTTCTTTCTTCTGAGCTTTCTCTAGTCTTGTCTAAGGAACAAGAGAGAAAGTGTTGACTGCTTTTTGGGGAGGACTTCTCGCAAAATCTTCTTTTTTGTTGTAATATTTATTTAACTCTTATGGTAAATGTATAATAATACATGAAAAACCTCAAGGGTAACACGTCCCTCAAAAAGCTGGCAAAAATGTCAAGACATCTTGTTGTATTTTGAATTTGATATTTCAAAGCAGAAGTGTACCAAAGTCATGAAGTTGAAAATTTATTATGTTAACGTAAGAGAGGGAGAGAGAGAGTTCTATTTAATCCGAAAGTCCAGTTTTTATTCGATTCATCTTCGAAAACATGCAGAATAATTTTATATTTGATGCACTTTTATTTTGTACAAATTTAACTTGAATTTGTAAATACATTTTTATACCCTTTCAAATATTACGAAATGTTATTATTCTCCACATGGCATCGTGCGTAAAGAGAAAAAGGAGAACGAGAACGTCGTTGTTTCGCACCTTTTGCCTTGCCTTGCATAAGGACAAAACACTGCAGCAACATTTTTCTCGTGCGTGAGAAATCGTATTAAGATGATGATATAGATGAAGACAGTGTGCCACAATTCTTCTGGTATTGCCGATGAATGTCACTCGGTCCTCTTGGACAGGGTGCAAAGAGCTGTAATACGTCAATGAATAAAACTTGTATTTAAATGTACGTTTGTCTCTGAAATGTCTTATGTGGTGGCTCAATCCAGTCCGCAGAATGAATTTCCAGCCCAAAGCATTTTATTGCGTCCTTGCAGTTAGGTGTTTGGAGTTCTATGAATCCGCATGATGTCAAAGAACCTCTTACTTTGAGTCGAACAAAACACTTGAGGGGAACACAAAATCAGAGGGGATTGCGTTTTTCTCAAAAGTGTCTTCACAATGATCAACACACATTGAACAACGATGTGAAAAGAAGCTCCATTGGAATTTTTTTTTTTTGTCTGACACCATGAATGTGAACGAAAAAAGCAATTTAGTGAGCGGAGAAGAAACGCATGGATTCCAAGGATAAAACCAAAACATTTCCAATAGATCAAATATATCCAATTAGTCCAATCCTCGACCAAAAGTTTTATTCCAGGACTTGTTCTTTTCCAAATACTACTACTACTACTACTGCATTTTATTTATAAGCGCCTTTCAAGACACCCAAGGACACTTTACAATCAGGAACAAAAACAATAAAACACAATGCGGGTTGAGCAGCGGCAGCCAAACGCGCCAGCGTTCACTCAACCCGGAAGTCAGAAAGAAACCACAAGGGAGGGAGAGGGGGGGAGAAAAAAAAAAACACGCTCGAACTATCCTCATCTGAGGATAATTTGACTCAGTTCAGTAAAAAAAATCGAATTAGCTGTACGCCACCCACCATCCTGCAGAGTTGTTGCTGGTATCATGCAATTAAGTGAGGCAAACTAAATTTTGACAATAGTGGACGAAGTTTGAGGGTTCCATGATCGAGTTTGGACCCAGTCAGAGAAACAAGGAGTACCAAAAATAATACACCATACTGTAGTATGACACACACACACACACACACACACACACACACACACACACACACACACACACACACATTTAATTTCATTTTTAGAGATGAAAATGTCCTTTAATATGTTTCCTGAGTAATAGTTTATGATTCAACTTGACTTGCTTGAAATTTGGTGGTGACTTGATTTGCTTAACATTTGGTGGTGACTTGATTTGGTTGATTTTTTTTCCACTGTGACTTGGGACTTGCTTAAGACTTGCACGTATGTGACTTACTCCCAGCTGGATCCAGCTGCATATTTTAAGAAGACTATATATATCATTTTTAAAAAATGTATCTGGATTCCGATTATTTTATTTTATGCAACTACTTGATGAAAATACAATGAACCCTGGAGAACCCAAGAACCCTTTTCTTCTTTGGAAAATGATGAATTATACATTAAATGGCTGCTATATGTTCACTGAACACCAAAATATATGTTTATTCAAAATATTCAATGCTTTAATCCTAATTTAGGATTCGGGCCAAATTGAGATTTAAGGGTAGCATTTGAGTAGCAGAATTTACAGGGGCCAAATTTGACCCCGTGGGTTCTCCAGAGTGTTCAACACAGCATTTTTTTTTTCCTATTGTCTGTCTGTGTGTGTGTGTGTGTGTGTGTGTGTGTGTGCGTGTGTGTGTGTGTGTGTGTGTGTGTGTGATCAATAGACTACAAATTGTCACCAAAAATAAAACCCGACTCTGAAATCAAGTGGCTGCATGGTCCCAACTCACCTGACCAAACCATCTGGTGGGCCTAATCTCAAGACGCAGGTCAGCTCACGAGTGGACAGGGGAGGAGGAGACAAGCACAGAAGACAGAATGACGGTGTGCGTGTCTACGATACGTATTCATGAAACAAAGCAAGCAACGACTAGCTGTAGGGAGGATTCGACGTGCGGGATGTAATTTGTATGGTCTCCGAATCCACTTTGCGATTGAGTCCGAGTGTTAATCACCCACCCTGCCCATCCAGAAATGCCGGCGACTTGTTCCCCTCTAATGAAGCTGCTGAATTTTGAAATAGATCAGCAAACTGACAACTCCAAACAGCAGGAGACCTGTCAACAGAATACCAATGTTGTAGATGTCATCTACATTCTCTACAGACAATGTTGTCAGGCAAACCAAACTTCACTTCTGCCAAGGATCTGAGGTGTGCCCAGCAGCAAATGTCTCAGGGGGGCAGGAAGGCTCTCCATCGCTTGCTCTTTTCTTTGAAAAAATAAAATACTCCTGGAGGCTATATCAAGGCAGAATACAGCACAGCTTGAGACATTTAGCAAGCAAAGGAGTATGAGTGGGGTTGTTTGTGTGTGTGTGTGTGTGTGTGTGTGTGTGTGTGTGTGTGTGTGTGCGTGTGTGTGTGTGTGTGTGTGTGTGTGTGTGTGGAGGGGGTAGGGGACCAGAGCAGAAAAGTGGGAAAAAAAAGTGGCTGGATCGGGGATCTCGAGGACCGGACTTGGGTACCCTAATCCCAAACCTTCCACATACGTCTTTGCAGGCATAACGTTTGAGGGAAATTAGTACATTGTCAAAAACAAACAAAAAAGACAATGTCAACAGTAATATGAGAAGATCAAAGGACCGACTGACACGCACTGTATGCTTGACCCACAAAATTGCGCTTACTTGTGAGGTTACGAGAACCTGTGACGCCCGCGAATACTATGTATAGGTCTGTATAGCAAGTGGTTGTTAAGCACAGGAAACAACCTGGAGGCTCTTCCTGCTGGTTTGGAGGTGAAGTCGACGGCACCTCAGTAATATGGATTTGCCATTGTTGCAAAACAAAGCTCCTAGCTTCGTTGATTTTAAAGGGCGAGTTTGCAGTTATTCAACTGCTAGCACAGAGGTTTTAACCTTGTTGGATGTGTTGAAATGCTTATGTTGAGTTTTACATTGTTGCCCCAAGTGCCCGTCTACCGCAAAATCCTCGGCTCTCGTTATTCACAATTATGTCCATGTTTTACAGACATGTGTTGCCGCATTATATAATGCCACACAAAAAAAACATGCAGATTCACTTTGAAAACTGTACAGGACTCTCGCAGTCTAACATTGACAGACCGACAGAGCCATGGGTGTCCCTTTTTGGGACATACTGGATTCCCCCCCCAAGACTGGGACAGAGTGTAAGGGCTAACAGCCAGGCAAAGGTGTGAAGAACTGCCTTTGTTTTGTAAATGGAAACATGTTTTCTACACAAAAAATATGTTTTTTGGAATATATTTTATACATATATATATATATATATGTATATATATATATATATATAGGGCGGCCCGGTAGTCCAGTGGTTAGCACGTCGGCTTCACAGTGCAGATGTACCAGGTTCGATCCCAGCTCCGGCCTCCCTGTGTGGAGTTTGCATGTTCTCCCCGGGCTTGCGTGGGTTTTCTCCGGGTGCTCCGGTTTCCTCCCACATTCCAAAAACATGCATGGCAGGCTCGTTGGGCACTCTAAATTGTCCCTAGGTGTGAGTGTGGGCGTGGATGGTTGTTCGTCTCTGTGTGCCCTGCGATTGGCTGGCAACCAATTCAGGGTGTCCCCCGCCTACTGCCCGAAGACTGCTGGGATAGGCTCCAGCACCCCCCGCGACCCTAGTGAGGATCAAGCGGTTCGGAAAATGGATGGATGGATGGATATATATATATATATATATTACCCTCTTAGAAATACTGTACTGATCTTATTTTAATATTTCAGTTTATTTGAGCAAAGGTTTGTATTAGCAAACTTTGTATTAGTTTGTATTATACAATAATGGTTATCAATCATGCTTCAGCTTCATGATGTCTTGGAAGAGTTATTTTTATAATGGCCAGTCATTTTACGGAGGGCATACTTGCATACTGCCAATCCTAAGATTTTCGAGGACAGAGGAACAAAATTAGCACCCCAGACATTTTGATTTTCAGTTTAGAAAAACAACAAACTGTATAATTTGAAACAGACTATTTTTATTTCACATAAAGATAAGCAAAAAAAGGACAAAGGTATCAAGCGGGACAAATGTTTCAAGCAAACAATCGTTCCACACCATCTTCACATCTCACATTTGTCACAAGGTGAAGTCCGCCTACATTTTGCCACAGGCTGCACAGCGCCGAGTACTTCTGTTATTATTGCAGTGTAAGCGTTCCTGGCACTTATTTGTGCATGCAATACTTTGTTTTTCTTTCTGAAGATTGCAAATTTCCCCAGTGCGGGACAAATAAAGGTTTTCTTATTCTTATTCTTATTCTTATTCTTATTCTTATTCTTATTCTTTATCTGCTGACTCTCAACTTTCATCTTACGGCTCAGCTGTTTACGCTCTTCCACTTGTTGTTTTTCCTGCATCAGTCTCCTTTTGAGCTCCTCTGAAAGCTCCAGCATGAACAATCGGCGACTTTTTGACCCTGTACATGCTGTGTAGAAAACGTGCATTTGTGGCAGCCATGTCCAGGATGTTGTAAAACGCAGCCATCGGCCATCTCCTTGTACCTTCACGCACAGAGTAACTGCGCAATTTCAGGGCCATGATGTCAACCCCGCCTTTGAGATTGTGCAGGACAGCTGCGTCTTTGTCAGGGTTGATGGGTACCTGAGAATACAATGGACAGTAATTAGGGTGTGACACATATTTGGTTTCTGTGTGGGGGGGGAACAGAGTGGAGACTCAAGTTAGCCCTCTTAGCAGTCTAAATGTTATAAAAAATAGCTCTCTGTCTTTTTAGGCAATAATAGCAAGTAGATGATAACCTGTCCCTGCCACCGAACAGCTGGTTGCACCAATGCAGCCGCTTGTTTTTTGAAACTCTTGTCACCGTCACACCGTTGAGAAATTATAACATACAAGGCAACCAAATTAGTTGCACTCACACCATGCCACCATGTAAACAGAACAACTTGAAATCAGCCAAGAAATCAGCAAAGATCCAATGTTTGATCAAGTAGCGATGATACACAAACGTATTGAAGCATGAAGGGGTGCAGGAGGCAGTGTAAGGGGCACTTGGCAAAACCTTCTGAGCAAGGGTCCCCCATCACCCTCCTCAGGTAATGGCCCAAATATGCAAGTACAGAGATGTTAATGTCGTCAGTTTGGACTAACGTCCCAAAAAGGGACACCATTGGCAACATTAGGTCCAAGAAAACCTCTGGCTCTGCCAGTGGTGCATACGTCTGCGTGATTAGCAATAATTGCAGCAAGGCCGTGATTAGTTGTTGCCGATATAAGACTGGCCAACAAAAGCCACACCACTGTTTCAATATATTGTTAATGTCTTAGTAGTAAGCAACGGAAAGATCAGTATTTCACCAAGAAACATAGCTACGATGACAAAAGAAAATAATAGCACAGCATCTAATGAGTGCCTGTGTGTGGCACGACTAAGTGAGATGAAGGATGAAACATTTATTTGCAGCTGACAACCATCATGACACTTTTTTTTAATTTGTAATCTTCCACCAAGAATGCTCTAAAAATTCGATCTGTTGCCAATTGTATGTGATTTGCTTTGTAATCATTAATAAACAAATTCTCCGATCAATATATGCAGACCCGTAGCTCTAAATATGGCTGATACGCTCATGACGTGACATGTTCCCCAGTTATGGTTGGTGTTCCTGTCATGATTCGGTTTGGGACCAACAGTTGGCACTGTAGGGCTCCCCCTGCAGCTGCACACCTGTTGGTCGTTAGGTCGTTAGGCCATTTAAAAGGACTCCCTCCCAACCACTCATGGTCAGGTCATTGTTTGTTGCTGTTGGCTACTGTCATGTTTGTTCATTCAGTCATGTTTCGGTCACGTTTTTGTTATTGAGAGTTTTTAGTTTCTGCCACGGATTTTGTTTGATACTTTGGACTTTGTTTGTTGTTAGGACTTTGTTTTGGTTTTAGTTTTCTCTGTTTTTAAATACAATTTGTCAAGTCCACCCTGCTCCTCCCTCCTGCCTGCTTTTGTGGGGTCCTACAACATCCACCATCATGCAAAACGTGACAGTTCCCTAAACCTATCGCAACATGCTGGATGCTGGAATGGACAAGGTGCACCAAGTCCGTGACGTGATGTACTTCCGATCTCGCAGGTGATCACCAAATCAGTTTCCAGTAAACTTCAAGTTTCAATGAAAATGGGGAAATGAACCGTCAGAAAAACTTGAGCCCATCAACTGCCTCAGGAATTAGTAGAAATAATGGAAGGGATCATTGTACATTCCATCAAAAGATGTAAGGCTCAAATTTGTCCCTGTATGGATAGCATCCCAAAATTAGCTTCCACAGTTTGCACAGTGGATTTTTTTTCTGTGTTCATTTTCCTGCTGTTGTGAATAGACTAGAAAAAAAATAAATAAAATACATCACATTCCTGTTGTATTTAGTTTATAAAAGAGATTACTGAAATATTACAAATGAAATGAGAAATGTGACGTCCACAAGATGGATTGATTTTTTTTCTCTGAATGCACTACCTTATTTCTTAATAATAGCGTGACTGAATACAGCCATTTGCAAAAGTCCAGTAGAGCTGCACAGACACAGACAATACTCACATTGTTCCCTCCGGCATTACGATCCTGTCAACATTTTTTAAATTCAGTGGATGGAACAGACTACAGATAGTTATAAGGATTGTGTTGAATAGGGAGTGTGTGTGTTGGGGGGGGTGGGGGGCCTTCACAGGGGCCCTGTGCTTGGGGACCCCAGGCCGATGATGCCTATATGCACACCACATTCAGGCATGATCGGAGAGATGCAGGGTGAATGTGATCTGCAAAGTGCTGTTTGTTTATTTATTCGTTTTATTTGTGTATTTGTATATATACATATATATATATATATATATATATATATGTATATATATATATATATATATATATATATACATATATATATATATATATATAGGGCGGCCCGGTAGTCCAGTGGTTAGCACGTCGGCTTCACAGTGCAGAGGTACCGGGTTCGATTCCAGCTCCGGCCTCCCTGTGTGGAGTTTGCATGTTCTCCCCGGGCCTGCGTGGGTTTTCCCCGGGTGCTCCGGTTTCCTCCCACATTCCAAAAACATGCATGGCAGGCTGATTGGTCACTCGAAATTGTCCCTAGGTGTGAGTGTGGGCGTGGATGGTTGTTCGTCTCTGTGTGCCCTGCGATTGGCTGGCAACTGATTCAGGGTGTCCCCCGCCTACTGCCCGAAGACGGCTGGGATAGGCTCCAGCACCCCCCGCGACCCTCGTGAGGATCAAGCGGTTCGGAAAATGGATGGATGGATGGATATATATATATATATTTATTTATTTTTGTTGCTACAAAACAAAGAGTGACAGCGGCTCTAATCTTTTGCCAGATTCACACTCAGGCCACTCCTCAGACATTTGGGAGATAGATGATGACTTTTCATCTTTGAACAAAGGAATTTGAAAAAGAGTTTAAGTTAACCCGGTGTCCCACTTGTATAATATATATGATCTTAAGAATATATTTCACATATCATAAACCATTGAAATCAAAATTCAGTCAATCCAACAACTGATTCCGAAAGAAAATAACTCAATAAAATAATAATTGTTATTTCAAGTTGTAACTCTTCTATTGATGCAAACTGAAGAAACCAAGTGCACATAGACATGAAACACCTTTACAATATTTTGTAGGTTGTACTTAAAATTGCATAGAGAGGAAGTGATTATTCCATTGTTCTGTGGCAAACAAAGACATTTACAGTTCTTGTGGTTGTCTTTTTGGGGGTCGTCAGAACCACACCGTTGAGTTGGGTGTCACATGGCATCTGATTTGTGTTGGCTTGATCCGTAGCGGGTGACCAGAATAGAGTCCGGTTCAACGGAGGTAAACCCTAAAAAAAAAGGGCTCCCGCATGTGGTGCGTCCTTCTTTGAAGCTCTATTTGTCGACAAATTTATTGAATTTCTGATGGTTAACTGTGGTCAGATGTCAATGTAATGTTCGCATTTCACAATCTTCACAAAAACAATCAGACTTAACCCATTTAATCCCACCGGTCACGTTTGTGAAGAACAACAATGATTTAATTGACAGGGCTCTCAAATGTTTTATTATTGATTATTTAAAAGGGCTTCCTGATTTTGACTTTTAAATGTCTGGGGAAAAATGTGGGATAAAATGGGTTAAACCAGACTCGCTTGGTCTGCCGGAAAGATGACCGAATAAGGGTCCTCTTGTGCTTTGTGGACTGTCCAATCTGGAAAATTGTCGATAATTGCGGAGGGGGATATGGGTACTTTATATTTGTCTTTAATGTAATCCCACTTCAAACATGAAGCATGAAGGTGAAATGATGGCAATAGTAGTCATTTCATCCACCCAGATGGTTCATTTGTTACATGCAGTAATAACATGACATCATCGTCAGTGAACGTCTCAAAGAAATGAGAAGATTGAAGAGCGTGTGCACACGAGACAATATTTAATGCTGTAAACACGATGCCATGTGACATTTTTTTAGGCACGAGTTACTCAACGTCATCCTTTGTGTGCATGCATGTTACATGACGGATGCATTGCGTTCATATTAGAAATCTGATTTATTTTTGTTATGTGAATGAGTACAAAAAAAATCTGAATTGGGCATCGCTCCCTACCGTGTGAACGGTGCCTAATAGTCGATTATATTCGGTCAAGGCAAAAGCCAGAATAACTTGCGTGGAGATCGGCGTCTTGTTTTCAGACTTCACAACTGGAACGCTGGTAACTTGGCAATTATATTATTCTCAGCTCCGATTTCCAAGGCAAATGGAACACAACCTAACCAGTGACTTATGGGATAAATGCAGCAAAATTAAGGTCTCGTCATAATAATAATCATCATCATTATCATCATCATTTCATTTTCAACACCGCTTATCCTGGCTGCAGGGAGTTGTTAGATAGATAGAGCCTATCCCAGCTGACTTTGGGGTCACATCCACACCGTCACTGAGTGGGAACTGATCCCACGCTGCCTTCACACAAGTCATGCAAGTGTACAACTGAGAGCAATACTGTTACATGACAATCTGCTTTCACTCAAGTGTTCACTCAAGCTAGCTTGTCAAGGCAAGGAACAGTTTGTTGGCGCTAAAGTGCAAATCACAAATACAAATAACTCTCAATCCTTCCATCCATCCATCCATTTTCTGATCCACTTTATCCTCTCAAGGGTCGTAGGTGTGCTGGAGCCCATCCCAGCTGTCTTCAGGCAGTAGGCGGGGGACATAATGAGCTGGTTGCCAGGTGTCGGCAGTCTTGAATGACGTATTTTCTAATTCCATATTGTGTACTCCATGTCTGAACTTAAAAGAGCATCTACCGTACCCAAACCAGCCAATGAGTTGTGTAGAGCCTGGTGAGTCGGCCAGCTGACTCCAATCAGTCTAAAGAGTATCATTAGTCAGCTGCTTGACAAACAATATGCCTATTCTCCAAAATGGAACATGGAAATGAGATGATATGAAAAGCCGAGTGTCCTTGAAGAATTTGATTGCATTGAAGCGGTCGTGTGAAAAGTTGTTTGTCTCTAATTACCTTGCGATTGGCTGGTGACCAATTCAGGGTGTACTCTGCCTCTTGCCCAAAGTCGCTTTGTGAGGATCGGCGGCACAGAAATTGAGGGTTGAGTCTGCAACGGGGTACAGTTTGAATTCCCTGATGCTTAATCCTAGATCGTACATAACATAATTGACATGTTATGCACATTTTGAATGTGAATCTATTTTCATAATGTTTGATTGACAAGGGACTTCTGTTGCAGATTTTTTACAATATTTTACCAGAATTTAGAGGCTGAAAATGGATGCAAAGAGTACGAAGGTCTGTGTTCTCCGACAAGAGAGAAACTCAACATCTTGGTGGCAAATATGACTGAGAGTGATTGGTAAATTGCGATAAGAACCCGACTTCAATTTTACAGACTTTGCACACGCTCAATTATCTGTCAACTTAAATTAAAATGTTAAATTACTGATCTGCTGATCTGTAGGACGGTCTCCAGTAAATAATCGCGTTGTCTATATCTGTGGAATTGTCACTCTCATCCTCAATCCTCAATCTGGACAACGAGGCCTCACCAACGAGTTACTTAATATGAATATTGAATTGCACAAACCTTGTGTCACCAGACACAAAATAGACTTGAGGATGCAATGTCAATTGTTTTGTGCCCATATTCTTCTTTCTGTTTTGTCTCCATGTGCTTTTGACTCAAAGACTCTGCAAGACCACTCAACATCTGAACAGCGATCAACTGATGAATCCATGCCCACAAACAAAAGTTTGGTGAAGTGTCAAATTGAAGGTAACCAGAGGCGGCGTGGCCATTGGGGATTTGGGGGGGAAATATGTTAATTTTTCCAAACGGTTAGTGTACTCATGGACCAGTCCTGGGCATCACGGCTGCTAGCAGCCATCCACCACCCGTCCCCGACACACATACACATACACACACACACACACACACACACACACAGACACACCCACCCAACACCCCCATCATTGATTCCGTTTCAGCGCACGACAGCCAAAACCTAAAAACAAATAATTAAAATTCTAACTCATGATGGCGACCTTTTTTAATGACTGCAGCGCTTTCAGGCAAACTCCAAGCCATCAGTACAAGTCAGCAGCCGCTCGGTCACACGGCCGTCACCGTGCAGCGATGCACGGAAGCAGTTAATTGAATCAAAACGTGCAACGTGATGATTCACCTTCAAATGTTGCTTGTTCTTAACAGCCTCCTGAGTGTGGGGGAGGAACGATGTCGAAGCCTGTTCCTCCCGCTACTACTCTATCCCCATGGCAATGGACACAACAGGAAGGATTTCTAAATTTTTTGGGATTGTGGCTCTAAAGTTTATTACAAAGAACCTGTGGCTTGCTATCACTTGTTTAGAAACTAATACTTTTCACTGCACTCTGTGTAGGTCCCATATTTCCCTTTTGTATTTATCATTTACACATCCTTCAATTCCAGGCAAAGCATGCCTTGAGAGAAACTGTTAGGATGGATTGTTTGTCAACGGTGTCGCCCCTCCATTTTTGTTGTTCCCTTTTTCAGTGTGGACTGGGCGTCTCGCTAATTGGTGCACCTGGCCTCCCTTACACACCTGTGAGTCTTCTGCTCATCAGCCACTTGCAGCATAAAAGCCAGCCTGAAGAGCCACCCGGTTGCTAGTCCGTCACAGAGTCCTTCCTGCCGCACTCGCTTCTGCCCAGCCATTACGCCCCTGCTCTCCTTGAATTGGTTGTTTTTGTTCTACCATTCGATTCCTGCCACCTTGACCTGTCCCACTCCTTGCTAATAAATCCTTCTGAGTTCATTGTGTCTGCGTGTGGGTCCTGTGGTCTTTTTCCACGTAGGCTAACAGAAATATTTTGCCTCCAACAAGTAACAAAAACATTGTCGCTTTTGACTTGTGAAGGTAGCTCCACTCTCTCTCCCTCTCGTCTATCCCGTAACCCCAGAGGGTCGTTGGGGCACCACAGACGCTCTGCTGACCAGCTCTCTCCTTCCTTCTCTGTCTTCGGCAGCTCTCATTGCCTCGTTGAGTTTCATGTGGGTCCATTCTGTGATGTTATCTTTCCATCTTTTCTTTTGCCTCCCTCTTCTTCTGCCACCTTGTACGGTGCCTTGCAGGATGGTCTTTGCAAGGCCTGAGGATCTGGTGATGTGTCCGTACCATCTCAGTTTCCGCTTGATGACAGTGGATAGGAGGTCATCATGTGGGCCAATGGCTTGTCTGATCTTTTCACGGATTTCCTCAGTGACATGTTGGGTGTAGGAGATACCCAAAAGTCTTCTGTAGCATCACATCTCCATTCACTGTATTCTCCTCTGCAGCTCTGCTGTAAGGGTCCATGTTTCGCAAGCGTAGTGAAAGATTGATGTGACAAGTGAGCGCAGCAGTCTCACTTTTGATGCCAGACTGATGTTTTTATCTTTCCATATGGGCCGGAGTTTTGCCAGGGCTGCAGTCGTTTGAGCAATTCTGGCAAGGACTTCCTGCTTTGATCCTTCATCGGACACAATTGCTCCGAGGTACTTGAAGCTCGACACACAGTCTAGTACCTGTCCATTGACTTCAATGTCAGAGAGAATGCCATTGTTGTTGTTGGTCATGATTTTTGTTTTGTCGGCATGGATCTCCATACCATATGCCCTGGAGGTGTAGTCAAGCCTTTGAACTAGGCTAGCAAGTTCGTTTTCCTCTCCAGCAACCGCATGGAATATTAATGAGGGTCTTTCCATCCAACAACTCTTGTTGAGGGACGCAGCATTATCTCAGCCTCTATTCACTGAGCGATGGTGGTTGGTTGATAAAGCCTGTATCTCACTCAGAGGCGAACGTTTGCGAATGATGGCGAAGGTAGTGGGACACAGGCTTCAGTGTTTGCGTATGGCCCGAGTGGTGATTTTTCATCTGGGTTCATTCAAGGTCGCAAACGGTCGCAAAGACCTTCGTCAGACATTCGCCCAGAGTTTTGATGGACGCAAATCATTTTTCAGTTTGCTAACTTTTCCAACTATTTTCAACCTTTTAGGGAACCCTGTTGACCAACCAAGATTCCTTATGTGCGCAAACACTCGCAGCTCAGTAAAATATGGGCTTTAACAAGTGTTGTTTCGCAAGAAGAATATGATTTGCGTTTGGAGCGTACCTCCAACTTGGAGCATAACTAGTTGGGTTTTCACACCAACTCAATCTGCATGCTGTCTGTTGGTAATTTAAGACACAGCAGTGGGACTGCGATGACATTTTGTTTGTTGCTAAATGAAAACGGGAGTTTTGCGATGCCAACTCTGATCTTATTTTTTTTTTTTTTCATTTTCACAGCAGCAAGCCGAGCTGCCTAAATTACCTCAGAGCACAGCTGAGTTTTGTCTGATCTTGTCTACTGCCTCTAATGTCTGTCTCGCTCTGAAATCAATACATTTGTTCCTTTACCATTGCATGGGTTTAAAAGAAATGTTGCACCACAGGGGAGGTGTGTTTCACATTTACAAAAAGAAGTCCGTCAATAATAAATACAGGCATATCACGGAGATGAAGATCTAAAATATGCTGCTGGTACAAAATGGGTTTATTCTGCCAGTTCTGCGGAGCGCCGCCCACCATTGTGCGTGATTTTGTGTCAATTACAAAGACGGTCTATTACTGTACTTTGATGTTCACAAAACTAGCCACAGATTGGTGACAAAGAATGTCGATGCCTGGGAAGAATCGTAGAAAGACATCATTGGCAAACGTACCTGGCAGCAGTCTGAGCTGCTGCTTGGCTCGACGTGCATTTTGTTTGCAGAGTGGGTTGCTGCTGGATACTTAATGAAAAGTAGAAGCAATGTTCAGCCCTTTTCTCAGAGCAGAAAGCCTGTTTAGAAACGCACTACTTTCCAAATGTGTATCCAAAATGATGGTACAACAATTAAGTAAAGGAAATATGGCCCCATTTTAACTTGCAAAAATCATGTTTGACTGTAAGACATATTTGGGATTGGTTAATTGGTGTCAAAAAGCCAATTGATTAGTAAACAGAGCCCGACACCGTGAACGCTAACGCATGCAAGTTGAGGGCACAGCAGCTTTCCCTGACTGCCAGAAGCACTCTGTTGAGGAAAGCTTGTGTGAGGAATTAATATGTGTGCAGTTGAAGCCAAAGGTGGCAACACTCCAGCAAACTGAAATGTCTTTTCCTGTCAATTAAATACAATTCAATGTTGTTTTGTTCGATCACTGATGACGTAGTGGTACATTCGCCTGACTTGTTTGCAGGCAGTGAGGGTTTAGTTCACACGCACTGATGTTGTGAATGCGAGTGTGAAAGGTTGTTCGTCTCTATGGGTGCCCTGCCAATAAGTGGCAACCCTTCCAGGGTGTAGTCTGCTTTAAGAAGGAAGTCAGTTGGGATAGGCTACAACAGCACCAGATCAGCCCGTTTTGAGCAAGGCTGCGGTCTAAGCGCCCCAGATGTCACCATCGTTAATGCAGACGCGGCGGAATCCTTCCGCTGGGAGCCCTTGCATGAGTTGAGCTCGGACCACCTGCCCATCCTCATTCGGTGGAGACAGACGACGCGGATCGAACACGCAGTGAGACGGCTGCGGCGGAACTTCCGGCGAGCTGACTGGGGCCTCTTCCGCTCTCTGGTGGAGGAGAAGCTGCTGCCGACTGGCGACGAGGTCCCGATCCCGCATCGGCTAGAGATGTTGACGACGTCTCTACGAGAGGCAGCCGACAAGGCGGTCCCGGCGAAGGTCGTCCGCGAGAAGGCCGTCCCCTGGATGACCGACGAGCTGAAGACCCTCATCCGGGAACGCAACTGCCTCCGTCGCAACATGGCTGCCAACCGGGAGGCCTGGCGTCAAAAATCGCAGGAAGTTGTGAATCTCACCCGCAACCTTAAGCAATCCGCCTGGCGGTCCCACCTGGCGGAAGTGGCCGACACTAAGGACGCTCGGAAGACCTGGGAGGTGATTCGGGGGCTCAACGGCTCTCGCCCTTCTGAGACCGGGCGGACCCTGGTGTTCAACGGCCGCGAATATGCCGGGGACGCGGCGAAGGCAACTGCGTTCGTGCAGGCGTACGCTGACACGAGCCGGTGCAAGAGTGACTGGGAGACGCGACGAGTACGGCGTGAACTTCGCAAGGAGCTTCGACGCCGACGAAGTGAACCCCGGGACGACCTCGAGCAGGACTTCAGCCGTGAAGAACTGCTAGCAGCCGTGAAATCACTCAAAGCCGGAAAGGCGGCGGGCCCGGATGGAGTCGAACCAGACCTTCTACGACACCTGCCCCCCACTGGCGAGCGATGGCTGCTCAACATCCTCAACCACAGCTGGCGTACGGGCTGGTGCCCACAGAGCTGGCGCACTGCCGTCCTAGTCCCGATCTTGAAGAAGGGCAAGGACCCACAGTCGATGGCCAGCTACCGCCCAATCGCCCTCACCTCCACCGTCGGAAAAACTCTAGAACGCATGATAGTCAACCGACTGTCGTGGTGGCTGGAAGGCCGGGGACTCTTGAGCCCCTGGCAGGCCGGCTTTCGACGGGGACGGTTGACGACGGAGCAGTGCCTGCGCCTGTCGCAATTCGTCAGTGACGGCTTCCAATCGAATTCGAGAGAGCGCACCATGGCGACGTTTTTCGACTACAGCCAGGCGTACGACACCGTCTGGAGAAATGGCCTCCTGAAGAAGATGCACCGGCTGGGCATCCCGCTTCGAGTCATCGAGTGGTGCTCGGCCTGGCTGACGAACCGGACCGCCCGCGTGAGAATCAACGGCGCGACGGGACGCTGTCGCACCTTCCAGGAAGGACTGCCGCAAGGTTCAGTCCTCTCGCCCCTCCTGTTCGTCCTCTTCATCAACGACCTCCTTGGCCGCTTCGACGAGAAGACGTTGGTGCTCGCCTATGCTGACGACCTGGCACTGGCTTGCCGGAGTCGAGACAAGAACGCTGCTGCCACTCACCTTCAAGTTGAGGTCGACAAGGTGGCCACCTGGAGCAAGACTGCTAGACTCCGACTCAACGTGGCGAAGTGCGAGGTGACTGCCTTCACGCTGGATAGCGCGGAGGCGGGGGGGGAACCCCCCATCACTCTCGCTGGCACCCGGCTGCGCTGCAACCCGTCGCCCACCTTCCTCGGGGTGCAGTACGACAAACGGCTGTCGTTTGGCAACCAGGTGCAGAAGACGTGCCTACAGATGAGACAGAGACTGAACTTGCTTCGGGTGGTTGGCGGTACCACCTGGGGCTGGCACCTGCAGGACCTCCGAACTGTATTTATCGCAACACAACGAAGTTTGGCTGAATATGCGGCTCCTGCCTGGGTGCCGTGGCTGTCGCGGACGAATCTGGAGAAGCTGGAGCGTTCCCAACTTCAAGGAGCCCGGGCCATCACACGCCATCTCCAGACCACTCCAACGGAGGCGGTCCTTCACGAGGCGGGCCTACCCCCGTTGGCGTCACGTTACCGCACGGGTGCGCTGCTGTTGGCGGATCGCTGGCTCAGCCTGGCCCCTGACGATCCCCGTAGGGCCTTGCTGCTGAGCCCGGTACGACAGCGCCTGCGCCGGTCCGACTGGCGCGTCGAGGTCACACCGGCCCTTTCCCGACTGGGGCTTCTGGTCGAGCATGAGACGGGTGCTCTCAGGCCTGCCCCCCCTCCCTGGGACCGCGCCCCGCCACCATTGGTGGCCATATCTGCTGTGGCGAAAACGGATCCCGCGGACAAACAGCGTGCCGGTGCCCTGGGTGCCATCGCCGCTGTTGGAGAAACGGACCTGGAGGTCTATACCGACGGGTTCACGCGAGGAGGAGTCGAGGACGGCGGTGCCGGATTGGTGGTACTGCGCGGCGATGCAGTCGTCCACCGATGGCACGCGGCAACCGGTCGCCGGAGCAGTTCCTTCCAGGCTGAACTGGCGGCCATGGCGGAGGCCGTCATCTGGCTCAACACCAACCGACACGAGTGGCTCTCGGCCAAGGTGATCTGCGACAGCCGGACCCTGGTTGACGCCCTCGCGAATCCTGCCGCGGCTGAGGATTCTATCCTCAGGCTAAGAGAGGGGTTTGCAGCCCTCGGCCAGCACGGACGGGTCCACCTTCTCTGGGTCCCGGGCCACTGCAATCTCCCCGGCAACGACCTCGCGGACGATGAGGCCAAGCTGGGTTCCAAGATGCAGCAGCCCGACGCCCGCCCGGATACTTCCACCAGAACCGCGGTCATCCGGCGCGATTGCCGCCCCCTGGGGCTCTCGCATCCCCGATTGCGCGCCGTCCACACGGCGCCTCTCCGACTTGACGAGGAGTCGGCCCTTCTGAAGGAGGATCGGACGAACCTCATCCGCTTCCGCAGCGGCCACCACCCCCTACTCCGCCACTGGCTACATCGGATCGGCAGGGCAGAGGACGCGACCTGTCGGCTGTGCGCGGAGGAGGACGAGACGTCTGAGCACCTCTGGCTCCGGTGCCCGGCATTCTTGGCCCACCGCCAGCACCACGGACTCGGCCATACCCTCGATGAACTTGCGCGTCTCCCACGGGCATCGCTGGCGCTTCTGCGGATCATCCTCAGGCGCTTGCGGTGATGCAACAACAACAACAACAACAACAACAACAGCACCCCACGGGCCTGAACAGGATAAGCAATAGAGGATGGATGGATAGTCACAGTTGATAAAAATCAATTGTTCATGGGGTTATTGGGGTTATTTTTTGCAAAACGTATGGAAAAGTGTGGGACCAATGCAACATTTGTAATCATTTCAAAACTACAGAAAATAGATACAAATCCTAGTACCGCTGTGTCAAAGACAACCTACTTGAGAAATATATGAAAGGTTAAAATATAAATGTTTAAAATGACAAACATATAGCAAAACAACAAGCCCCCGGGGTCATTTTTTACCCTACTTATGCATCTAAGGGTTAAGCATGACTTTCAGTGTTTATCTACTGTAGCATGCACATTTGATTTTGGCTTATATTTTATCTATCCATCCATCCATTTCCTAATCCGCTTATCCTCACAAGGGGCGTGAGTGTGCCGGAGCTTATCCCAGCTGTCTTCCGGCAAAAGGCGGGGACACCCTGAAGTGACTGCCAGCCAATCGCAGGGCACATATAGATGAACAACCACGTTTTTGGAATGTGGGAGGAAACCGCGGTACCCGGAGAAAAGCCACCCAGGCACAGGGGAACATGCAAACTCCACACAGGAAGACCGGAGCCGGAATCGAACGCTGCACCTCTGCACTGTGAGGCCGACGTGCTAGCCGGTCAATCACCATATCGCTGGATTACATTTTAGAATAAATAGTAGTCAATAAATAGTAAATAGTATCATGGTGGTACCCTCGCCTCATAGTGGCATGCATAAATCCATATTGGATACTCACTGAAATGATCAAATGTGGTTCCTGACCTTCTCAAGTATCGCCATTATTTTGCTGATGCGAGGCGAATGCCATACTGCTTTGGCAAGTCTTTGAGCAAAAGAGATACTGTAAGTGAGAGGAGATCACCAAAGGGGAGGGGTGTTTGGCACATATTCAGGGAAATGTCCGGTGAAAAAAATAGGATCAGCACTTGCGTTGACTCGGAGATGCAAAGAAATCAAGTGTTTGTTATTCAGCAGTGATGGTTAACAAGACAAAGAAAGTAGGGAGAGACCATGGTGAAGGTCAGAACTGGCAGATGAGAGAAACCCACATAGTTGAAAATGACTGAAGAAATCGCAAGGGTAATTTTCAGGCTGACTTTGAGCTAGAGTTTATGATATCATATGCACAAGCCATAAAAAGAATAATGAACTCTACTTCTGTCAAAATGAAACATGAATGTAGATTAATGTATTCAGGGAAAAGGTGTTAGTGAGTGGCTTGATGCGTTTTATAATGGTCCCCGTTATAAGATACAGTATAAGACCTTCAAAGTCAGCCGATTCCAATACGATTGTAGATTGTAAAACCTCTTGAAGTCGCTTTGAAGCTTCCAAATGAAGCTGTAATATCAGTCTTTATAGAGATGAACGCCTCGGGTGGTGAAGTACTGAAAAGAGACATTGCACCACTGTCTGCCTTGAATATTGTTGAAAATACAACGTATATGGAGTTAGTCTATAAATAAGACACAATCAATAAAAAGCCTCAACAGCATGGGCGCATACATTGCAAACCTTTGGATTTGCAAGTAAACATAATATCTTATACGTCTGCTGCACAAAGCCCTGTTTTACATGGCTTTAGACTTGCTGCATTTTAATGTGTTTCATAAATTCTGGTCCGAAGATAAACATTCAGGTACCACAAGGTAGTTTTGCTCATCGAATGCTAACTAATTAATGGAAGAGCTGTGCAAATATTCTGCCGCTAAAAAGATATTCATGGTGTGTTTCTGTTGGATCTTTTAGAGAGAACTTAAATTCACAATGTTTATGTGTTTGTGGTTTGTTGTAAAGTCAAACTTTTTTAGACTGACGTCTCATATATTTCTCAATTGTGAGACAAATAAAGGTTTTCTTCTCTTATCTTAGCTTATCTTATATTTGACCCTCTCCTGTAGCTAAATGATTTGATGCGATGATCTATTACAGTTCTGCATGACAGAAAACTACAAATGCACATTTCTAACCCTGGAAAACCCACGGGGTCAAATTTGGCCCCGATAAATGCTGCTATTCAAATGCTACCCTTTAATCCCAAAGGGTCAAATTTGGCCCTTATCCTAAATTAGGATTGAGGCATTGAATATTTGAAAAAACATATGTTGGTGTTCAGTGAACATAAAGCAGTCATCCATCCATCCATCCATTTTCCAAACCGCTTGATCCTCACTAGGGTCGCGGGGGGTGCTGGAGCCTATCCCAGCTGTCTTCGGGCAGTAGGCGGGGGACACCCTGAACCGGTTGCCAGCCAATCACAGGGCACACAGAGACGAACAACCATCCACGCTCACACTCACACCTAGGGACAATTTAGAGTGTCCAATCAGCCTGCCATGCATGTTTTTGGAATGTGGGAGGAAACCGGAGCACCCGGAGAAAACCCACGCAGGCCCGGGGAGAACATGCAAACTCCACACTGGGAGGCCGGAGCTGGAATCGAACCCGGTACCTCTGCACTGTGAAGCCGACGTGCTAACCACTGGACTACCGGGCCGCCCTAAAGCAGTCATTTAATGTATAATTCCTCATTTTCCAAAGAAGAAAGGGGTTCTTGGGTTCTCCAGGGTTAAATTAATATCTACTGAGGTAATTTGGATGGATGGATGGATAATATCTTTTAAAAAGGCTGGGAGCACTGTGAGGATCACCTTCTTTGATTTCTCCTGGACCTTCAACGCCATCCAGCCCCCAACTTCCTGTGCGCCAAACTGCAACACGCCGGAGTGGACCATCACCTCATATCATGGATTACAGATTACTATACCTCACACACCGGCCACATTACGTGAGGGCAAAGATCTGTGAGTCAGACAGGCTTCTCTGCAGCACCGGGACGCCGCAGGGGACTGTCATGATTCTGTTTGTGACCAACGGGCTCCCCCTGCAGCTGCACACCTGTTGGTCGTTATGTAATTAGGAGTATAAAAGGACTCCAGCCCGAAAACTCATGGTCGGGTCACTGTTTGCTGCTGTCAGTTTTGTTTCAGTCATTGTTATGTTTTAGCTCCAGTCATGGTTTTGTTTGATACTTTGGATTTGTTTTGTTGTTAGGACTTTGTTTAGGAATTAGTTTTCTGTGTTTTATCAATACACTTCTTACACCCTGCTCCTCCCTCCTGCCTGCTTTTTGGGTCCTCCAACCACCTCCTCGCAACGTGACAGGGACTGTCCTGGCTCCACTCCTGTTCACTCTCTATACCTCGGACTTCAGCTACGTCACTCCAACCTGCCACCTTCAAAAGTTCTCTGATGACTCCGTGATACGACACTCTGGAGGAGGTTGGCAACAGGAGGATGCTAGCTAAGCTAACAGCTATGATGGACAGACCCTCTCACCCCCTCCAGGCCACCCTGACAGTACTGGGCAGCTCCTTCCGCCAGAGCCCGCGCTGCAAGAAGGAGAGGTACCGCCGCTCATTCCTGCAGACTGCTATCAGGCTATTGAATAGACAGACCTGAAAACCTGGACTCACCCCCACTCACCCATTTTTAATATGCCATCCATCCATCCATTTTCCGAACCGCTTTATCCTCACTAGGGTCCCGGGGGGTGCTGGAGCCTATCCCAGCTGTCTTGGGACAGTAGGCGGGGGACTTTTTAATATGCGTATACTGTATTTATATTTTATATTTATATTGATTTCTATCCTTTTTGCCTTCTACTTTCTCCCTTTAATAATTTTGCTGCTGTGAATTGGGAACTTCTCCATTGTGAGACAAATAAAGGTTTTATCTTATCTTATAATATATTACATTACATTATATCTTACCAGCCTGTAAAATAACATACCTCTCATGACCTGTGTTTTTGATGATGTGGCTTCAATTGGTTTTAATTTTGTCATCCAAGAGATGCTGATCCAGAGAGAGATGTCTTTCCAAAAAAAACGCAACAAACAATGGACGGACAGATATATCCCAACATATTCTTTTGGTAATGAAAAACACAATTTCCACAGATGAAAAATGCATTTATTTTTACATACAGTATTTACAAAATATACATGAATAGAAATGTCCCTGTTGCTTTCCTGCACATTCAGAATAGACGATGCCCTGATTCCCCTTAAGGTCCTCCTCACTCCCTGACAAATTCCAGTTTTTGGAGCTATAATGCACTGAAATGACGGCGTCCAAACAAGAAATCATGAAAAAAAATACCCTTTTTTTTCCCCCCTCGGTTTGACATGTTCATGAACGTCGCTTATGTGCTCTGTAATTACAAATTCACTTGCAAAAGCATTACGCACGATGACCACATTCACAGTGTAAAAACGAGGTTTGAAAGTAAACTTTAAAATGGGGAATTTAAAGGGATCCATTAATTCTGGACATTGCAAATCCTCTGTGATCGACGACAGACAAATTGAACTCCACATTGTCAGTCGTGCCAACTGCTTGCGTGCGCCCGTGCGTAAGAGAGCGCGCCGCGCACCCCTTTCTGTTGTTGCTGGCGCACGGGCTGGGTGACCTCCAGAATAAAGCACGAAGCATCTTTCTGATCTCTGGCCTCATGAGACAGTACAGCAAGGGATTCAAGCAGCTGTTGGCGTGCGCCAAGCACACGGTGACCGGGAATACGTACACGTGCACCATGTAGTAGGACCGATCCCAGTTGACTGCGTTAAGTTTGACCAAAACGCCCCAGAAGGTGATGGCGTGGTTTGGAACCCAACAGCAGAAAAAGGATAACACAACGATGGCAACAGATTTGGTGACTTTCGACCTCCTATTTCGGTTGCTGGTGCACATGCTCTTGCGTTTAATAAAGCGCAGAAGCAGCAGGTAGTTGACGGACACGATAAACAGGGGGATAATGAAAGCTATAAGTATTTTTTGGATGTGATAAAGTGCGAGCCAGCCGTGTCCTTCCGGAAATTTTAGGAGGCACAGTTTCTCGCCGGCGACCACGGTGACTGCGGAGAAGACCGCCGTGGGAGCCGTGGCCAGCGTGGCCGCCACCCACAGCACGGCGCACACCCACTTGACACACCTCGGCCAACTGAGCGCGGAACTCTTGAGCGCCGAAGTGATGGACAGGTATCTGGTGACGCTCATGGCCGTGAGGAAAAAGACGCTGGCGTACATGTTCATCACCGTGACGGACAGCACCACTTTGCACATGGCGTCGCCAAACGGCCAGCTGAAGTCCAGCGCCGTGTCCACGGCCCAGAACGGCAACGTCAGCACGAACTGGAAGTCGGTCACGGCCAGGTTGATGATGAAAAAGTTGATGGCCGACTTCTTTCGACCTTGTCGTAGCCTCATGAGGTAGAAGACGAGCAGATTGCCCACCAGTCCCACGGCACAGACCACCGAGTAGACCACTGAGATGAGAATCCTCAGGAAAGGACTCCCGTCCTCGACCACTTCGTTCTCATTGAAATGGAACGGCTCCTCGCCGGGCGCGCTTTGGTTCAGGAGGTCAGTCTGGTTTAATATGACATCCATCCTCAACACAACACGGCACCAAGCTTGCCTTTCGATCAGGACGTGTCCGAGTTGTTGTCCATCGTCACTCCTCTTTGAGAGACAGCTGACAGCAGCGCCGCTTTTATTGGGTTGGTTGAATCTGCTGTGCCACGATTGGCTGGGAAAGGAACTTGTGGGGTTTCAGAACCAAGTGAGCAGCAACCCCACGTCACTTCATGATGAATTATTAGACTGTATTTGGGAAAGACCGTCCCCGAGGAGGCAAACATCGCCGAAAGGATGTGCGCAAAGGCGCACGGAGAGCTGGAAAATAAAACAAAATTGAACTGAATTCAATAAATAACTGAATTAATTGGGATGAATTAAAACAAATGGAAACATTCTTAAAAACACAGACTTCTACGTTTATTACAGTATATCATCAACATCATCCATCCATCCATTTTCTATCCTCATGTCGGACGTGGGTGTGCCGCAGCCTATCCCAACTGTCTTCGGGTAGCAGGTGGGGTGCACACTGAACTGGTTAAGCAGCCAATCGCAGGGCACAGAGATGAACACCCATTCACATGCACTCACAATCACACTGAGGGACAAATTTGTGTCCCATTAAACATGCAGTCGACTACCATGTCGTATTCTTCTTCTTCTTATTATAATAATAATAATATTTGAGGCCAGGCGGCCCAGTGGCCCAGTGGTTAGCGTGTCAACCTCACAGTGCAGAGGTACCGGGTTCAATTCCAGCTCTGGCCTCCCCGTGTGGAGTTTGCATGTTCTCCCTGGGTCTGCGTGGGGTTTCTCCCACATTCCAAAAACATGCATGGCAGGCTGATTGAACACTCAAAATTGTCTCTCGGTGTGAGCGTGGATGGTTGTTTGTTTCTGTGTGCCCTGCAATTGGCTGGCAACCAGTTCAGGGTGTCCCCCGCCTACTGCCCGAAGGCAGCTGGGAAAGGCTCCAGCACCCCCTGCAACCCTTGTGAGGATAAGCGGATCGGAAAAAGAATGAATGAATGAATGAATGAATGAATGAATGAATGAATGGAATGGTTAGCACGTCCGCCTCACAGTGCGGAAGTCTGGGATTCGTGCTTTGGCCCCTCTATGTGGAGTTTGCATGCTCTCCCCGTGCCTGTATGGGTTTTCTCCGGGTACTCCGGTTTCCTCCCACATTCTAAAAGCATGCACGGCAGGTGAATTGATCATTGATCTAAATTGTCCCTATAGCAGTGAATGTGAGTGTGAATGGTTGTCTGGCAACCAGTTCTTATCTTGCCCGAAGTCAGTTAGGATGGGCTCCAGCACACCCGTGACCCTCGTGACGATAAAGCGGTCCATGTAACTATTGATATACATATAAAGCACTACTAACTAAAAAGTCTAGCGAGTTATATGGTTTGACAGTCACTTTCTGGCTCACTAAAAATTAGAACTGTTTCATATAAATGTTAAATGTATTTTACAGCACGTTTGTTTCCACCTTATAATATGCCCCTGTGAAATACCACATGCCTGTCAAATTATAGACACATTAAAAACAGATGAAAACGTGAAGACTATTTACATTGGCATTAGTTTTAATTTAGCCCTACCTTGAGATACCACGTGTTTCCATCACCTGTGTAATCAACAGACATTTGGATAGATAGATGGGTGGATGGATGGATGGATGGATAGTACCTCCTTTGTTCCACTAGATGGCAGACGAATACAGTTGGTGTCCACGGTTTTTTTCTTTGGTTGTTTTTTTTTATTTTTTTTTTAAATAAGAATGCCGTTTTGGTGGCTGGGTTTGTGTAGATTAAACACTTCCTGACATTTTACTGCAATGGCACTGCTGTGTGTCAACCGGAAAGTTGTTTTAGTTGCATAAACCAGGGAGTCCTGAAGTGACTCACATGAATCCTAAAGCACTTGTCCGATGTGCATCTGGGTCGGCTCCGATTACGCGGAGTCCCTCTTCAAACTCCTTGCAGCCGATCTGAAGAGAAAGCCTATTGTTTTGGGTCCACCCATCTGTGGGGGTGGTTCTGCTGCGAAAGTTAGCAAAGTTTTCAAGCTGTCACTGAGCGAGAGGCGGATGGAGGCACAGGCGTTTGTAAGCAAAGGCGAAGGCCGACTAACAACAAGCCCTAGCACGGGGAATGCATCAACAGCAGCAGATAACGATGAGGCTTGAATTGCAGAAAGTAGTTTAAATGCCCACTCGAACGCTGGTGGCCACGATGGAGCTCATTTGAATGATCATTTGGCACCGTGTAAACTGTGTCATGTAAACGTAAGCTGTCTGTGCTGGCAAAATGACCCGTTTGGACTGCAGGCTTCACATTGCACATGGAGCTTCTCCCATCCACTTTTTCATGGTACTTGTGACCGTGCTGGACAACTGCAAGTCTGGGCTGGGACTACAACGACAACCAGGTCAGTCAAGTTATCCAAACAGCGCTTGCAAGTGAATTGTGAGCGCAACAATTAAGTATTGGGGGGGAAAAAAGCATTTCATTCTTATGTGCCCTCGAGCAAAGCAGACCTCAACTACAGCTCCAAGGCTCACATCGACATCTCAGTCTAGGATCGAAAAGAGAGTTCCCGTAAATGTTTGGTTGCTATAAATTGCATAATTGAAATGCTCATGGGATTAATTCATGGTTGCCTTGCATATTCAAATCCTGGCCAAAATGTGGAAATGCAGGATCTTGAGATTTGAGCGAGCCATACGCCACAATAAATTCAGTTCCCTATTCAATCATCAGCCTCACATCTAGCACATTGGATGCATCGTGGTTAGTACGTTTGACTCACAGTTCTGAGGTTCTGTGTTCGAATGTTTGCTTTGGTCTTTCTTTGTGAATTTTGCACCATCCCACCATGTTTTCATTGTGTTCACTGCCTTTTGCCCACATTCCAAATCCATACTAGTTAGGCTAATTAAAGACTAAATTCATAGTAATTGGGTTTCTTTGTGTACAATAGCGGAAAAAGGACTTAATTTACCTGACTTTAACTTTTTTCAAGTAGGGCCAGATGTTTTTTTTCTCCCCATTGGCAAATACTGTTTCATCACGCTATATACTGCAGCTGTTAAAAATGACAGCAAAACTGACATATGAGACACACTAATGATTGTTCACATCGCTAAATGGATTGATCTGTCTGCCGGTTGCCCGAGAAACCAAAAGACAGTACTGGTATTCTTCCCGTGCCTTGATTGAATCGCTCAAGTTTTCCATGTTCTCTTCCCACCATCGCTCCAACAGAGAGATTCCTCCAGGACCTTCCTCCGTATGAAGTGGTTCACCCCACTCGAGTGAGTGTCACAGGTCACTTCCTGTCCAACTTCCTGTCTCATCGTGCTCGCCGCATACAGCGTCGCCATGTCTCAGGGGAGTCAATGGACCAGGACAGAGTCTTCTATCAATTGTGGCACGCTGGCCACAGTTTACACTTTAACTTGACTCTCAACCCACATTTGCTGGCCCCGGGCTTCTTGACAGAGCGTCGGTACGGCGGCCTCAAAGGGGGAAAGATCCGCCCCCCTGGATTTGCTCGGTGCCATTTCCTGGGTGAAGTGTGGGATGGATCGGCTGTCAAAGGGAATGCAGCGATAAGCACCTGTGATGGACTGGTGAGTTGTACATCAGTGGCTAGTATAACATGATACCCGGCAGAAAATTGACAGCTTGCAACTGAAGACTGTAACCACATCATCAGATTCACTTAAGCAATCATTGGGCATGTTAAATGTTCAAAATCATTTCATACTTGGGAATAGTTACATTTTATGCTTGATTTAATATGCTTTGTTAATCAATGATGGAAAATCTCTTTCCATTCTCAGACTTTTCAATTATATTTACATTTCCTGCATTACACCACAAATAAAACACACTGTGGCATAGGGGAGCTGAGAGTGAGGGGCCCGCTAAGCCTGAACATTTTCATCTACTGACGAAGCGTTAGGAGCAAGTGGCGTACAGTATCTTGCTCAAGGACACTTTGATGTGGTCACAAGGGTTGAGGATAGAACGCAATGACCTCTCGACCACTGACACATGCCTCCTCTAAAAAAAATAAAATAGAAATATAAAATATAACGTAGGATCAAGTGTGCAACATGTGCAACAGCACATAAAAAAACGATCACTCCCCTTATCCCTATTGCACATTTGAGAATTTTTTTAATGAAAATCCCCCCAAAACAACAGAGCTAACACAAGACCCCAAACATTAAAATAATGATGTAAATGAAAGAGGGGGCGGCCCGGTGGTCGACTGGTTAGCGCGTCAGCCTCAGAGAGCAAAGGTAGAGTGTTCGATTCCGGCTCTGGCCTTATTGTAAGGAGTTTGCATGTTCTCCCCATACCTGCGTGGGTTTTCTCCGGGTACTCCAGTTTCCTCCCACATTCCAAAACATGCATGGCAGGTTAATGGAACACTCTAGATTGTCCCTAGGTGTAATTGTAAGCGCGAATGGTTGTTCGTCTCTGTCTGCCCTGCGATTGGCTGGCAACCAGTTCAGGGTGTACCCCGCCTACTGCCCAAAGGCAGCTGGGATAGGCTCCAGCACACCCCGCGACCCTTGTGAGGATGAGTGGATCAGAATGGAATGGATGGATGGATGAAAGAAGGTTACATCATACAGTACTCATTTTTATATAGTCTTACAATGCTGATACAGTGTTGGAAAAGTTCAGTCCCAAAATACACTTGTGCGTGTGACGTCATCACCCATTTGCAACATTAGACAAATTGATAAGTGGAATTATCAGGCAAGCAAACAAAACGATTCCGAGTGATACGGTCAGGATTAACGGCGGAAGCCAGGCAGTGTCGAGAATGTTCTTTCTAGGACTGACTATGGATTCAAAATTCCAAAATCGATTAGATTCTATTTGCAAGGGGCTGCCACATTGTTGAAAGTGATTTAAATATTTATTGCAGCGTAAATATAGTGGAAAAACACTCTGTAAACTCACGACATTCTCATTCCTGTGACTATCTCACAACAATTTTGAGTTCAATGGTGTCGTCTTGTTTGTTTTTTTTAAAACAAAAAAACTTCCAGACATCTGCCTTCAAGCTTGTTGGCGCAGATTTCACTGCTTCGGCCATGTTGTTTTGTCACGCTCCTCGCACTTGACACGAGAAGTCGCATGAATTTATAGGAAAAGACGTATTAAAAGGATCACTTTATGGTTTTAGGAATTGATGACACACAGCCAAATAAAGTTAAAATAATCAAACAAACAGAAAGCACACACAAAGGGTGGTGAAATAAAAACCATGTGGGATAATTTCATTGGGATCTGTGGGTCCAAGAGGTATACAACACAGCCAGCTTCCTGTGCGTGTCAGGACATTCTAAAAAAGGAGCAGTCTTTGAGATTGGGGATTAGATTAAATTGCCAACACAACCACAGGGTCACAAAATTGACCATTGATGTTCAAACATTTTTTCCCCCTGTTTTTCCTGTTTTTCCTATTTCTTAGCAACCCCATTGCAATCGTCGCCTCCACAAACTAACGCACGAGACACTCGTCCCGATGTTTCATGTTCGGTCTGAACCTAGCATCAGAATCATGTTACTAGGAGCAGGTTCAAACCAAAAAAAATGTGTTTTCGATTCCCATTTCTACTGTTGAGTTTGACGAAATTACAAGATGACTTGCATCAGGGCAAAGGAATAATATGAGTTGCTATTATTGTTGTGAGAAACCAGTTCCTTTGGGTTGGATAGATTATCTGAATTGCAAAGATGCCTGCGTATGTTCATAAGTGAAGAGTGCTCAACATTCCTGATGCTGCAGAATGAGATATGGGTTGGTTCTGGATACTTGTAAAATTACATTGAAGGAAATGAACAGATGGTCAAATATGGTTAAGCCCGGTTAGACCAGAACTAAAGGTGAGATTCGGGTTTGGCTGTTGGAGTGGGTAAGGAAGTTGATGAATTGTGTAAAGCTGTTAAGAGTCCAGACATAATTTTCCATTCATTTTTGAACACTGTCCATATGCATGTTAAAATCCATCCATCCATTTTTTTTGCCTACCCTGTCTAGTGTCATGGGGTGCTGAAAGCCTATCCCAGCTGACTTAGGGTAAAAGTCAAACGACACCCTAGACTGGTTGCCAGTCAATCACCAGGCATAGAGCCATACAATAGATCATAGTCACATGTCTTGGAACAGTAAACACTCTAGCAAAGGACTTTTTAAGACTTATTGAAAATACCTGTATGTGACCAGACCGACACATAAACAAGGATATATTTTGGACCTTATCTTGCTTATGGTCTTTTGGTGTCAAACTTGGAAGTCTTGGGCAATGGGATTTTTGATCACATAACCGTTTTCTTTTATGTTGTTTGATCGCATGCTGCTGTTAAATCTGCCGCACCGGATTGCAACCGGCAAATTTTTAACCCTCTCACTGCCTGGTCAGTTCTCTGATGCATTTTATAACCATGGCGTGCCCTCTTCAAACACAGAGGAACTCACCTTTTGGTTCAACTCATCCTGCCATGCTATACTGGATTCGGTGGACCCATTAAAAACTGTGCTGTCAAAAACCTAAACCCGAGCCTTGGTTTCATGACAGAACTGGCGCAGATAAGCAGGAGTGCCGTAAAGCCGAACACTCGTGGAAAAAAGACAAGCTGCATGTCTCTTATCAAATCTGGAAACGTTACTAGTGTAACGACCAGATCACAGTTCAAGAGGCCAAAATAGAACATTAATCAAACCTAATTCAGGCTAACCGTCAAAGCCCACGTGTACTATTTAAAACCATTGATTCTGTACTTAAACCACCTCAGCCTATTTGCTTAGACTCTTCACTTAAACGGAAACGGAAATGTGCAACATATTCCTTCAGTTTTTCATTGATAGGGTTTCTACAACTAGGACTTTTGTTTCAAATACTACATTTGACCCCTCTATCCGTGTTCCGTGTTGAGCTGTGTTAAATCCTTTTGAAGCTATTTCCTTGACGTTTTTAGAGGATGTGGTTTGCCAGACAAAGCCATCTGGCTCCTTTTGTCACTCTGTTCCTCCGTATTTCTTTAAGAAGGTTCTTCTAAGTATTGGTACGTCCGTCTTTGCCATTACCAACAGCAGTCTGTCTTCTGGTACCCTTCCCCGACAGTTTAAACATGCTGTAGTGACCTAGATCATGATGTACTGTCAAATTTTAGGACCATTTCCAAGCTACCTTTCATTTCAAAAAGTCTTGAAAAGTGGTGCAAATGCAGTTAAAATCATTCTTCAAGATCTTCCAGTCTGGTTTCAAGATGATGCATAGCACGGATCATCCCTGTTATGAGTGTTTAATGACATCCTCATCACAAATGACACCAGCGACCATGGCTGTCTTGTTTTATTGGATTCAACTGCAGCATTTGATATAGTGGATATTCTGTTGCCTCTTTTGCAGCACCTGGTGGGAATTGAGTGGTTTAGATCTTATTTAGTTGACAGAACCTTTTAGCCTTGGTTGCTCTGAGTCACGACTGCCCCACTGTCGTGTGGTGTTCCGCAGGGCTCAATTCTGTGGCCTCTGCTGCTCTCACTGTCTCTGCTCCCATTGGGTTACAACTTAAGGACACATGGAATTTCTTTTATGTGGATGACTGTCAGATCTATGTCCCGCTGAGTAAAAAGAACACTTATTTTATGCACCCATGATCCACACCGCTTATCCTCACAAGGGACGCCGACGTGCTGAAGCCATTCCCAGCTGACTTTGGACATTAAGTGGGGTACAATGAATTGGTTGCTAGCCAATCACAGTAGGCTACTTTAATTACTGTATTTTTCCTCTAAAATCCTCAATATATCAGTGACATAAGAAAAAAAAGGACTACAGTATTGCTATCGTGATAGTTTGTGGGGAAAAAAAAGTGGCCTGAAAAAAAATACTGTGACAGCCCTAACGGTGAGGGACTTCTTTGAAAAAAAATCACCCAGTTTCTTTATGTACTGTATAGGGACAATGAACACAGTAATGTTCGAAGGGCATTTTGTGAACTATTTCCTCTGTTAGTGTCATAGATAGTGATAGGGGGTTTATGAATTCAATTGCAGGGCAACTGATTCACATGAAGAATAAAGAAGCAACATTAGAGTGGATGCTCTGCATTATTCATCCAAACAATGCCCCCACCCCTACCCCACATATGTGCCAGAGGCAGGTAAATGACATTTGTCAACAAAGCCAGTGGGATTGGTCTGGTTAATTTATGAACATTTAATTTGTTGTTACCAGGTCCATCCCTAGCAGGGGAAACCACCACCTTCAGGCCAACTGATTCACATGAAGAATAAAGAAGCAACATCAGAGGTTTTAGGGACGGGCTTCCTCTGATGCCCAGTCGTCAAATTTGAATCAACATCCAATTTCGGTATGATAATATCTCGGGGTTTCATGTTCCTCGAGCCGGTTTCTGTATGCTTTGCTGGGCTTCACCTGATCCGACCAGACCATGATCCCTGACCTCCACTAGGTTAAGCTGATGGCAGACAGAGGGGTACAATGTAAATTAGAATTGACAGGCTAACGCTATCACACTAAACATGTATTTAGTCATTTTAGCCCTTTTATAGTTTTTCTTCTCATTTTTTTGGATTGTAATAAATACTCTGAGCAATCATTATTCCGTATATGGTCCTTGTAGCCTTGTTGATAATCATAGTAATTGGATTTAGATTGGATTTTAATTGAAAGCCCCATTCCGAGCATAGATTTATTAAGGGACGTAAATGAAACAACTTGATGTGTTTTGGCTTGTATATTTTAGTTGGACAAATTGATATGTAGTGCAAGTGCGAATGGAAACATCACTCCATGGTGCAAATGTCCTTACTGCGATCTTTACATGCTTTCATGCATTTTAGGGGGTGTGTTTGTTTTGGGGTGGCAGGAGTGGCTTATTGGTTCAAACCCTACAATGGACTCAATATTGTCCGATTGTATATGTTATGGAGCTAAGCACTGACCCAGCCACCACACACACACACACACACACACAGCACACACACACACACACACACACACACACACACACACACACACACACACACACACACACACACACACACACACAAAACTGCTCAGGGGCTTCTCCTCCACAGAGTGAAAAGACAATTTCCCTTGGTGGATAAAAAAAGGAGACACACAGGCATAGATAAGACAATTTTTTTGGAGACACGTTTAAGCAGTTACTGACCTTCGTGAAGTCTTTATTCTTTTGGCTAAATGGGATGAAGTGATTAATAGTAAAGTCTTCAAGCATTCATGTGTCTGGCTCTAGTTTTTTTTCTCCAAAGAGAGAATTCCTGCCAGAGTGCATCCAACGCAGAATATGTTTTCCATATGGATATCCATGGACATTTGGGATTTCTTGGTGTATAAACAATTTTCTGAGAGGAGACGAATGCAATTTGTTGACAGATTATATAAAGTATATGCAATCATTAGTTGCAATTTGTTGACAGCCACACTAACTTAGCCAAGATACTGATCTCAAACTACATCACTGAAGTCAACTACACTTAAAATAAAAACATTAAAAACACAATCACATTTCTATCCACTTACTTTTACATTATGTGATATATTGAAATTAATCTCTCTGCTCTTCAAACTTTAATTTGCAGGTTTTGATCAAGGCTGTATCATATCTACTCGGCATTGAAGCTGCTCAAAGTGAGAGAAATAAATATTTGGGCTCTATTGCAGATGTGCGTCCTCCGCTGTTGTGTGGTAAAATGAATAGCAGTAACTTCTAATTGGGTCAAAAGCTGGCTGAGGGTTGTTGAATTTGCTTAGTTTCATCGAAGATTAGTTGGACAGATTTTCTTGCACAGGTGGAGACACTTTGCACAGAAAACACAACTCTATATGTAATAGTCACATAAGTCTGCAAATAAACATGTCTAATAAGTTTCTCTGTGCATTATACAGTAGTTGAATAATAATAATCATAATAATAATAATCATATGCGCCATTCTGATCTGGGATCACCATGCTGACACTACTGTCCTTTTTTCACCCTGTGTTCCATCCAGATGGAATGGTGGGGAAGTTATTAGTACATTTGCCTCACAGTTCTGAGGTTTGGGGTTTGTAACCGGGTTTCAGCCTTTCTGTGTGGAACTTGCATGTTCTCCCCTTCCATGGGTTTTCTTCAAGGAATGCTCACAGACGGATGGTTGTTTGTCTCTGTGTGCCCTGCATTGGCTGCAACCAATTCTTCCCCCGCCTTACTGCTGGGTTATGTGAAGACTCAAAACTGTCCTCATTGTTAATAGAAACGGTTGTCTCTATGTGCCCTGCGATTGGTTGGTGACCAATCCCGGGTGTACCCTGCCCCACACACAAAGTAACCTCCACCGCACCCGACTGAGGATAAGTGGGATAGAAAATGGATGGAAAAAGGCTTTTGATTCTGTTATTTTTACATAAATCTACTTGTCGCGATGTCTGGCTAAATATCTGATTGTTGCTGTTTTGGAGACACACATTATCATGCATACTCGTCCTTCGAAGGGATGATGCATAAGGAGAGCATTTGTTTAGAATTCTTTGTCTCTGTGACATGTCTGGCTGTCTCGTCCTGTTTATTTATTTAGCATGACATATCTTTGACTCTCTGCATCTATCAGTGGTCGGTGGTGAATTTGGGACTGAAGTGACCTTATGCACATCTTATGCACCTCCACTCTCACATTGCAAAATAATATATATTTCAAAAAAGTCATTTAAATATGTGCGGCACCATGCCGGGGTGACAATAAGGATTCCCTCGCCACTTGCCGCCTCTCGACCTGGGCACCTTCACCGTGGATGAGTGCTATGTCGAAGTTAGTTTGACTATGTCTAATCGGAACTTCTCGACCTTGCACGCCGGCTCAAGGTCCTTCTCTACCAGAGTGGTAACATCCCATGTCCCGAGAGCCAGCTTTTTTTAGCCGACGATTGGACCGTCAAGGCCCCTGTCTTCGGCCTCCGCCCAGCTCACTTTGCACCCGACCTCTCTTATCACTCTCTCAGGTGGTGAGCCCATGAGAAGGGGGAACCACATTGTCCTTTTGGGCCGGGCCTGTTCAGGCCCCATTGAGTGCAGGCCCACCCAGCAAACGCTTGTCTTTTAGCCTCACTTCCAGGCCTGGCTCCAGAAGTCGGCCCCGATGACCCGTGTCTTGGCAATGAAAAATCTAATCCCATAACACAGGAAAGGCGTATTCATCTGTTGTATTTTGTAAATACAGGCACTGACCACAACATTAAGTCCACCAATATGCGCTTATGTATTTGGTTACATGAATAGTGTTAAATATTGTAAATATGTTTGAGTACATTTCAGTGTGGTTGTACACTAATGCGAGCTCCAACCTCATTATTCAACTGTTAAGTGAAAACTCCTCTGATAGCGTCAATTCAAATTGAACATGATTATTATTATTATTATAAAGGAAGAACATTTGATACTGCTATGTGACTATCAAAAAAACAAATTAGTCACTGAGATTGCAATCACTGGATAGTGATTCTAAACTTGACCAGCAAATTGGTGCCGTTGTTAAATCCAGCTTTTTTCACCTTAGGCAGCTGGCTAAAGTAAAACCTCTCCTTTCTCATGAATTGAATTGAATGGAATACAACTTTATTGTCAAATGTGCTGTGAGTATGTGTAACATACAGCACAGATGAAATTTCTTCCCCCTCAACATAAAACAAGAGCACCTTGAGACAGTAATGTATACCTTCGTTACATCCCGGCTCGATTACTGTAATGCACTTTACTTTGCAGTCAGCCAATCCTCTATTAAGCGCCTCCAGCTGGTCCAGAATGCTGCTGCTCGCCTCTTGACTGGTCCTCGTAAGAGGGAGCACATAACTCCTAATCTGGCATTCCCTATACATTTTTTAGAGTTCTTTTTAAGACCCTATTGCAGTCAAACCTCGGTTTTCGAATGTCTCGGTTCTCGTCCAATTCAGTTTTCGACCAAAAATGTCCAGTTTTTTATGCCTCGGATGACGAACAAATTTCGGTTCTCGAACAAACTGAGTGCACCATTTGACTTCTCTCACCTTCCTTACACAAGGAAGTGACGCTTCCTCGGGTTGATGAGGAAGTGACGCTTCCTCGTGTTGCTTTCCATTGTGAGCAGATGTGTTCAAAAAAGATTTTTTTTTTTTTTTAAAGTGCGTGGTTTCGGTTTTCGAACAGCCTTCTGGAACGGATTATAGACGAAAACCAAGGTTTGACTGTATTTGTTTTCAAATCTTTAAATGACCTTGCGCCACCCTACCCCTTTTAGCTCATCGGCCCCTACACACCTACCGCCTCAGGTCTGCGGACAAGACATCATTAGAAGTACCAAGAACTAAACGAACTTTTCCGTTGCTGGCCCCTCTCTCTGGAATGACCTCCCACTGAACATTCGGCAAGCCCCCTCGCTGCCCATCTTTAAAACCCGCCTCAAAACTCACTTGTATTCTTTGGCATTTGATTTAGCATGACTCAGACTTGATCTTAGTTTTACTCTTTGGTGCTTTCTACCATCTTTGTTACTGATTTATTGCTTTATTGTTGCAGATATGATAGTTGCTCCATGTACAGCACTTTGTATGCAGCGATGGCCGTGTCTTTAAATACAGTTGAGTTGAGTTGAATAACAGGGCTCTCTCCTTCCATTCATCCATCTTCATATCCATTTATCCTCACAAGGGTCGCAGTAGGCGGGGGACACCCTGAATTGATTGCCAGCCAGTCGCAGGGCACTCAGAGATAAACAGACAAACAACCATCTGCAGTCACACTTGCACCTAGGGACACTTCAGAGTGTTCCATTAACCTGCCGTGCATGTTTTTGGAATGTGGGAGGAAACCGGAGTACCCAGAGAAAACCCACACAGGCCCGGGAGAACATGCAAACCCCACACAGGAAGGCCTGAGCCAGAATCAAACCCTCTGTCTGCACTGTGAGGCCGACGCGCTAACCAGTCGACCACCGGGCCGCTCCTGGGCTCTGTCTGATACGCTTAATACAGCATGTAGTCATTGTGGTTTGTTGGTGTGTCTTTGGCTGTTTCAATAAATCTTTTTAAAATGTGCAATTAATGAAGGCAGACTTGCAGCCCTGATGGTAAAAACGCAGCGGCTAACAGAAACAAAAGCACCCTGCCTCGTCTTTCTCTGTACCAAGCAAGCAAACATTTCCAGGTAGACACGCGGTACTCATCCGGCAATTACTCTGTCCCTCTCACACACACACACATACACACATACACACACACTCACACATCTCTGTACAGATACCCAAAGTTGTGGAAGCTGGTTTTAAAAATGACATCTCTATATTAAATGTAAATGGAAACGATTTTATATTTTGAATATTCAGATTGTCCCATAGTTACCATTTTAGTTTTGATTTCAAAGTCAGAAAATGTCGCTGCTTTACTTGGAGAGCTGATGTATCACCCTTCACTCTTCAGACAGGACTGTTCAAATTGTCAAATGAAGAGTTCTTCATCCAGCCTCTGGAAAAGCCACACGATGAGCCCTCGGCACTTCAGGCCCATGCCATCTTTAAACGCCATATTTCGGTACCATCACCCTGGAGTCCACTGTTAAAGCCCATCTCAGGGAAACAAGCAGTTAACGGTTCCTGTGGAGTCAAAAGTAAGTGTTGTTTTTACATTGTGCATACATAACTGCAAATGACAGCACTTTTTACAGCACATGTTAGTGGCATTCCAAATGCAGGATTGTTCAACTCTAATTTACAGCAAGATTTTTTCCCCCTTGTTTCCCCCCTTTTTACAAACGGTTTTATTTCACCTTTCGGCATTTGCACGCAACAATACATGTTCGGACATTCAGGTAAATTGTAAATGCAAACAAGACTACAGCTACTAGGTGCTGCATCAGGAGATAAGCACAAACAAAATTTCACCTTGACTTTGATTATTCCATGACACAAGGTGTATTCAAGGACTACCAACAAAACAGAACATCTAAAAGGCAAACCAAAAAACACCATCAGTGACTTCATCATGAAGCCAAGATGCCATTATTGAGCCATTAATACAGGATAGGTTAAAAACAATGAGCTCATAGGTAGGGGTGTCATGACACACCTTTTTAACTTCTGATACAATACCAATATTGCAGCCTCCATCAATCACCTTTTTTTGTGTCACGGACCAATTGAGACAGGTACACGCTGTTCGTGGACCGGCACCCATTTCTTCCCCCCATTGCTTTTAAATTGCCAGTTTTAAAGCAATGGCCCACAGACAGTTAAAGAGTAATGAAACATTTTATGAACATTTTTTTCCTTCCTTTCAAACAGTTGTATTCAATAGTACAACAAATGTAGAATATAAAAAAAAAAAATCACATGGTATTTTGCATATAATTTTTTTTTAACGATTACCATGACTTTCATACTGCATTAGTGTAGATACTAGTAGGCTATACAAGAGTGCATGTGTTACCAGAGAGTGTGTCGCAATTAGCCGTCTCTCACATTTGCTATCTAGATTCCCATCACAGTTTGGAAGCGATTGAGAGAAAGCGGGAATACTGGGAGCAGCGCCTGGACAGAAAGAAGAGAAGGATCCATCGGCGCTCCATCAGCAAAGAGAAGTGGGTGGAAACACTGGTGGTGGCTGACCCGAAAATGGTGGAATACCACGGAAGCAAAGGTGTCGAAAGCTACATTCTTGCTGTAATGAACATTGTAAGTATGAAATCAAAATGTAATCAAATCAAATGTTAGTTTTGTGTTTTTAACATCAGTTGAGCTGCATCCATCAACATTCGACCAAAGTTATAATGTTCAGCATCACACGGAAGCTTGAGTCTATCGCCTGCTGATTTAGGATGAGACCTTGTCTTATCACTTTTCAATCGCAAGGCTGAGATAAATGAATTAAAATGCAGCTTGCGAGTGAGAGTCGGTATGACTTGGAACTGTTGCAAGCAGCCATTTGCCTGAATGAATGTGCAGACTCTTGACATTCATGCAAGACAGACGTTTGTCGCCACAGGTGAGCCAGTGTATGTTAACGCGATGCCCGAAAGGAAAAGGAATATTTTAGCATTTGCATTTAAATGTCATATGTGCATCTTAATCATCTTTCGCCCTTTGTGCAACTGTGTTGTGTAAAGCAAACATACCTACACAATGTTAAATCACAATCAACTCAAATTTTATTTGTATGGCACTTTTCATACATTGAAAGATTGTGACACAAAGTGCTTTACAGAAATAAAAACAATCAGTTGAAAGAAAACACAAAATATACACAGTAGCACACCTCTCCCATTCCCATATGGAAACACGCGCACACACACACACACACACACACACACACACGTATATATTTAGTGAATGTGTGGAGACATGACAAGGCACGGAGGATCCAGAAAACATTCCGTGGGAGCAATCCACACTGAGAGGTGACTCGTGTCCAACCAGCACATGTATCCGTGTTAGCTGGAGAGAGAAACAGGCGGACTCTGGCTATATTCTTAAAATGGTAAGATCCTGTTTTGCATCCATTCTTGATGTTTGGGATAAAATTAAAGGTCAACTGTGAAGTAATTTTAGAAAATCCCAAATTAAATATTTTTGTTACAACTAATGTACTTAAACAAAATGCACGAAAAAAAGAATTTACATTTCGTAAATTTGACAAAGCAATTGTCTTTCCCGAAGTGAGCTTCTGACGAGCATCAAACCCAGAAGTGTGACGTCACTTTAAGACACCAATAGCGGTGCTCACTATGGAAAGCGTACAAAGCCAGTCCAAAATCGATTCGGAAAGTGATGTTTTAAGCTTATCTGAGGCGATCCAGGTGTATGAAGAGTTGGCGGAAGAGGAGGTTGTTAGCAAGATGTATATTCATTATTGGACCATACACGTACGAGCCAGGTGCTCAGGATGCGGAAAATGTAGTGCCTGAACGGCTGTACATGGAGTGGAGACGAAACGCATCGGGATTGAAAGAATATATAGGCCGCGGTTATGAACCTAGCGTTATTGTTTGCAATTTGATAATGTGTCGTACTGTAAATTGCACGTGATAGGATAACCTACTCGGTCCATGGATTCCTGCTAGCGCTGAGCGCACACGTTATAGCATGTTCATGTCCTACATTGTCATTGCTAAGGTAGTTTTGTTGCATTGTCGGCGACTCCGCACATTATATCCGCAGCATTGTTAGTTGCAAACCATTACATTTGATTGCAATCATGCACTCATATACCGTATTGGCCCGACTATAAGACGGCCCTGATTATAAGACGACCCCCTCTTTTTCAAGACTCAAGTTTAAAAAAAGACTTTTTGAACACCAAATAAATTTTTATACAGAAAACAATTACAGTACATCTGAGACAAATGATTTATAACAATATATTTGAGAGAAAAAGCATGTTATTTTGCCTCATTCAAATCTAAAGTGCAATCACATTCGTAAATGAATGGCTTCTGGTTTTTGAAATGTAAATTACATCATAACTTCTCCTCAGCTGCCGGTTAACCTGGCCGATCTTCAACCCACTTTTCTCCAGATTGTCACTACGTTTCTCCATTTTCTGTTATCTCTTCTATTATTTTTTTCTCTTTTCCTTCTTACTGCTATTTTTTATTTTTCTTCTTCGCGCTACCGCTATTTTTATTTTTATTGTTCGTGGCAGGGTTCACTTTGGCCGGGGGAGTCAAGTTCAACATTCGCTTCAATGATATCTGGCGCCATCTAGCGTCGTGAATGGGTATAATGTCTAGACCCCGAATATAAGACGACACCCAATTTTTCAGTCTTATTTCAATGCAAAAAACACTGTCTTATATTCCGGTCAATACGGTAGTTCGTCTCTGGAACTAATGGGTCAATCGTAACAAAACAGGTGTTGTTGGAAAAGGGAATTCAATCATGCCTGAGACGTAGTGTTGTGCCATCACTATCAACAAATGATACCACATTTCATTCAAATTCAAATCAACTTGGTTCAACCCACTGGGCATGGGATGACGCCCATGCAGCTTGCAAAGTCCTCGCAAAGGGCCCCTGATGGTGTCATAAAGGGAATGTTTTTAAAATTGTTGCCGCTTCAATGATTAATGGTGTAGAAAAGACATTTTGGGATGGTTTTTGCTGTCTATGATGAGTTGTGAAACGTGCTTAATTCTTATCTGTTTGAGTGCATTGCTGTAGGCTTTGAGTTGTGCAATTATCTCTTGGTGAACTGTCAGCTTGTATTTTCTACATCTCCTTTTTCCACTCCTGCAATTTATTTATTTATTTTTTAATTTGGGGATTTAGTCATTTGCCCGCGGTGGTGCAGGTTTCGCTTTTGTTAAAATTGGAGCCAATACGTCTACTGTATGCAGGTAGAATATCAACAAGGGTGTGTTTCTTTTTTTTTATTAGCAAGTGTGTGTTTTGTAAAATCACAATAAAATGTGCCGCCGCTTTTGAATTCAGGTAGAGTTTTCTCACTGTTCCCACCGGAGCCTTCTGAGGGTTCAAACTGGCGATGTTAAAAAAAACTACAGTCGCGGTCAGACAGAGACAGCTCAACAGCAGAGGGCGCACCAGATGATTGGCAGCAGGTCATAATGAGTTCCACAGCATGCCCTCTGTTTTTGGCAGCCTGTGTGACAAGCTGTTCATGTAGCGTAGCAGTTCTAAAAACTCTCTGAGCATTTTGTCAGATGCGTTAATATGCCGATTAAGCTAAACATTATTAAAAGCTTATTGCAGATGGTATGTATGATTGGTAATGATTCAGAAAAGAGATAAGCGATGGAATGATTGGGTGGTCTGTAAACTGTGAGATAGAGGATTGGCGGCCTGCTAAAAATAAAGGCATATCATTCAAAGGATGTGTAACTGTTAAAAGAAACCACATTTGAGTTTAACGTTTCCTGAAACAATATCATAAAACCAATGTGGTAGCATTTACGCTGAAGCTGTATAAATACACACATATCCATGTAAAAAGCAATGCTTAGCGATCGATTCTGATTTAGCAGTGTCTTCACTATTGAGATTGTGTTGTAGTAGTAACTGCAATGCAGCTTCCCGTTAATAAGACTTTGTATGTTCATTGCCGGGCGGCCCGGTAGTCCAGTGGTTAGCACGTCGGCTTCACAGTGCTGAGGTACCGGGTTCAAATCCAGCTCCGGCCTCCCTGTGTGGAGTTTGCATGTCCTCCCCGGGCCTGCGTGGGTTTTCTCCGGGTGCTCCGGTTTCCTCCCACATTCCAAAAACATGCATGGCAGGCTGATTGTGCACTCTGAATTGTCCCTAGGTATGAGTGTGAGCGTGGATGGTTGTTCGTCTCTGTGTGCCCTGCGATTGGCTGGCAACCAATTCAGGGTGTCCCCCGCCGACTGCCCGAAGACAGCTGGGATAGGCTCCGGCACCCCCCGCGACCCTAGTGAGGATAAAGCGGTTCGGAAAATGGATGGATGGATGTTCATTGCCTGTGGGTATATGGAAGGCACAAGGCATTGGAAACAGTTCTCAATCTGATGTCGTGCTTTTCACAATTATGAACTTATTGTTAAATCATTACCTCCCAAAGAGAGTGCAACTAAAAACTAAAATTAAAATCGTTGTTCAGTAAGTAATCAAAGTTTTAGCGACATGAGTTGTTAGTTCCGCCGTTTTTCCTTCCTCGCACTCGCTCGCCTTTTATAGTCACAGTAATTACTACCTCCATGTTTGGAGTTCAGTAAACTGACGTGCATTACAGATGAATACCAAAATGATTTTGTCAAATACAGGACTGCATGTCTGCTCTGACCGCAGCTAATTAAACCACTGTCAGGAGTCAGAATGTCAGGGAAGGAAAGAGAGTACGCTGACTGAGAAGCTTCTGGTTTTTTGTAGACAATAATAGATTGAGGAAGCTATCATTATCCCACATATCCTCTGATGCTTTGAACCGCCAAGCTGCAAATGGTTTGCATTTATAAAAACAATTTTGCACAGCGTCCAGACTCCCCACCTTTGTCCCTGTCCTTTCGATAAGTAATGACTTCCTCAGTGAGCAGATGTTCAATTGTCTACCTACTGACACTGTGTTGAGGTTGTCAGCTTCAGAAGTTTGTTGTGTTCCTGCAGCTCAGCTGTACGCTGTGAGTCATTACACACATGCAACAACCTCTACTGTAAAACGTAAATGGAGGCCAGACCAGAAGCCATTGAATAGAAGAATTATGCTGGTTGAATTCAAAGGGCACATTTAAACCTCTGGATGCCATGCAGATGGAGAGCATGTGGCCCAGAGGCTGACAAAGCTGGAATTCTTATTTGTTTTGGAGAGGGTACTAAAGAAAAGAAAGTAATACTGATTGTAACAATGGGAAAACTGTACTGATTATTACAGTGGGGTGGGAGGAGCCGTTCAGCCACTTGAACGGGAGCCGCATAGCTCTGCATGTACAAATTGGTGCGCAAGCATCTGTGATACGGTACAGTCAAACCTTGGTTTTCGAACGTCTCGATTCTCGACCAATTCGGTTTTCGACCAAAAATTTCGAGTTTTTTTATGCCTCGGATGACGAACAAATTTCGGTTCTCGAACAAACTGAGCGCACTTGAATGCACCATTTGGCTGCTCTCGCCTTCCTTACACGAGGAAGTGACGCTTTCTCGGGTAGACGAGGAAGTGACGCTTCCTCGTGTTGCTTGCCATTGTGAGCAGACGTGTTTAGTAAACATTTTTATTTTAAAAACAGCGTGGTTTCAGTTTTCGAACAATTTCGGTTTTCGAACAGCCTTTTGGAACGGATTATGGACGAAAACTGAGGTTTTACTGTACTTTAAATACAGATCTGATCCATATATCCATTCAACAATCTTGCGTGGATTGCAGTCATCAGGGTGTCTATTCTCCTGTGGCCTTGATGTGCAAATTAAAAAACAAACAATTAAACAACCCCCACGGCCAAAAAAAACGTTTTTTTGGCGCGGGGGTTCTTTATTTTTTTGTGATTACCGTATTTTCCGCACTAAAAGACACACTGGATTATGATGCGCACCTTCAATGAATGGCCTATTTTGTAACTTTTTTCAAACATTGGACTCATTGTATTATAAGGCGCAATCTACAATGTATCCACTCGATCGGGGGTGGGCAAACTACGCCCCTCGGGTCAGATCCGGCCCGTTTTGTTTTTTTAATCCGGCCCGCCGAAGTTTGGTACATGATTAAGGTTCGATGTGAATAATTGCATTAATTTCATTTGGACAGGTAATGACAGGTATTTCAACGCCAGGTGGCGCAGTTACTTGAAGTTGCAGAGCACAGGGAGGGAGGGAGGGGACGGCGAAATAGGAAGAGAGATAGAGGGAGAAATCCTATACCATCTGCAGACCTCTTTTTGTTCAATACTTCAATAAACAACGTCACAAAACCGGTAAAAAAAAAACCGTATGCATTAAACGTTCTACTACTGTGTTACATTCACGATCGATTCATAACGATGCAAGTGCCGGAAGCCATACGGAAGCCCGAAGTCGCGCCAACTCCAGCAACTCCCAATCGATACGACGGAATAAGTGTGTCTGCGCTGCCGCTATTTTCTATCATTGGATCCAAAACGCCGACGTGCAAGTGACTCTTGACTGCAGTAAGTTTTACTGGAATTGCTAAAGATTTAAATTTCATTCATTTACATTTACGCCCTATAGACCATGGCATCCAAACGAAGAGGAACAATAATGATTGCGGAAGAGAAAGTGATTTGCATCTGATTACGAAGCGGGTTACAAGGTACGAAACATTCAGGAGAGGCTTGGAGTCGGAAAGACTCAAATCTACGAGACTTTGAAAAACAAGGAAGCGATTCTTGCTCTTGTCAAATTCTGGCAAATTTCCCTGCTCGAAGTGAATTGCTTGCGGCTCGACGGACGGTCGAGTCAATGAACGTTTCCTGGAATGGTTTGACTGTTGTCGTGTTAAAAACTTTCCGCAAACTGGACCGCTAAAAAGAGATGATGCGAGTTCCAAAGCGATAACTATGAGCATCGAAGGCTTCGATGCGTCCCGTGGCTGGCTTCAAAAGTTCATTGCACGACATCAGCTGAGCAACGCTGTCATGTGTGGTGATCGGGGGAGGTAAAGTTCGAGGCAATGAGCGAGTGGAAAGAAAAGCCACCAGGGTCTGTTACTCATCTCATTTTGTAGCAAATTGTCCTAACTTTCTTTTATTTTGTATTTTTTATACACATTTACTGTATGCTGCAGTTTTTGTGTTATAAACAGTTTTTGGGCAATATATTGTTATACTTTGTTGCTTGTGTTGTCACACATGTATGTTGTTAACATACATATACCGTAGTTGTTCCACTGTTCTCATTTAAAAAAGTATGTTAAAACGGTCATGCTTTTGTTCTGTTCATGTTTGGTATGGGCTGTCAACATTGTTCTATATGTACCGTATCTGGTGCTGACTCGGCCCACCTGTCAAATTTAGAAATGAATGTGGCCCCCGAGCCAAAAAGTTTGCCCACCCCTGCACTAGATGGAGCTACGCTCCTTCTATTTGACTCGAAAATAATGCATCAAAACAGAAAAGCAAGCGAGGAAATCACAAAATAAATGCTACAGCCCCTCTACAGAATTTCCTTTATTTTGGCATTTCCTTTATTTTGTGATTTCCTATCTTGATTTTCTGTTTTGATGCATTATTTTCCATTTTTGTAGTGTCATTGAAGGAATCGTTAATTCACGTTTTCGGAGGCGGTCATAATGCCTCTCGAGTTGAACGGAAGAACAGAAGGCACGGAGATGGACAAAGACGTACCTGTATTTGTTGAGACTGTGAAAACCATTAAAAGTGTGCGTTTTAAAAAACAACACCACAGCTCTCCTTTGTTCGGAGCTGCAACAAAAACCTATCTAATAAAGCAGCGACACAACATTGTCAGCATGTCTCCAGCAAGGAGCCATCTTGGGGGTCATCACATTACCGTAATGACCATACACAAGGCGCAGCGGATTTTAAGGCGCGCTGTGAGCTTTTAAGAAAAGGGAAGACTTTTCAGTGCGCCTTATAGTGCGGAAAATACAGTACCTTTTTTATGTTTTAGTTATTTGTAGGGTGGCCTGGTGGTCGACTGGTTAGCCCGCCAGCCTCACAGTGCAGAGGTACTGTGTGGAGTTTGCATGTTCTCCCCATGCCTGTGTGGGTTTTCTCTGGGTGCTCCGGTTTACTCCCACATTCCAAAAACATGCATGGCAGGTTAATGGAACACTCTAAATTGTCCCTTGGGGTGAATGTAAGTGCTGATGGTTGTTCGTCTCTGTGTGCCTTGCGATTGCCTGGCAACCGGTTCAGGGTGTCCGCCGCCTACTGCCCGAAGACAGCTGCGATAGGCTCCAGAACCCCCGCGACCCTTGTGAGGATGAATGGAAAGTTACATGAGGCAAGTTCGAGTTTGTGGTGATTGTTTAGGCAAGATTAATGTTCAAGTAATATATTTGAGGTGTATTGCAGAAGAAACATTTTCAGAATCGGAGCAGTGGCCCTGCTATGTTTGAACTTGGTACACCATAATCATGTCCCTCTTTTGAAAGGCTTCACTCGGAGCAGGTTTCAAGGCCATCATAGCAGTCTTCACTTCAACTCCTATGTGTATTTAGGCAAATAAGACATTGCAGAGTTTGAGTTTACAGAATGCAAACCACGTAATATTCCCTCACTGCTGAAGGACTCTTATTGTATGTCATTCTGTCCTTGCTTGATTGTTATGCCTTCCTGTACAGTGCACCAGCCTTGAGCCTTTCTGCTTTGCAGATCAATGTGGTTTTCAGCTTTGATTTCGCCAGCCTTATTTTTATGTGGAAAACAGTACTTATTCGGAGAAAGTGTAAAAGGCAGGTGCAAGGAAGACGACTTCCAATGATTATATAGCTATATCCAAGATTTATACTAATGTTACTCGTACTCTATGTTACACCTACATATTCCAGTTTTGGGGCACCATTATTTTTGTTGGTTTTGTGTCTGTTTCCTCAGGATTTTTTCGTTTTGCTTTGTGGGGGCTGGGGGGGGGCAACGGTATTGCATTTCTGTCTTTTTTGCATTTGTCTATCCCACCACATTTGCAGAATACACTTTTCAGTATCTTTTTATGAGGAGAATATGAAAATGCAAATTTCGTTGTTTTTTTTAAATCCGCTGTATACATTCGCTGCACGCTGAGAGAGTGAGAACAGTGTGCAATTGCCTCCAGCCAATGCTGTGGTATGCCACAAAATTTGGCATGAACTTTGTTTTGAGGTTCAACTTGTTTTCCATGTTGTTGCTATTGGTTTACATGCAGACTGAAGTTAACATGCCGCCTCACAATAAATGCAGAAGTGCTGTGCTCGTGGAGTACATTGTCAATCTTCAATCTTCAAGTGAATGACAAATAACTCCAAATGTCGGCTTGAAGCAAGTGCTGTGCTCGTGGAGTACATTGTCAATCTTCAATCGTTTTTTTGGCATAAGTGAATGACAGATAACTCCAAATGTCGGCTTGAAGAGTGACAGTCACGCTACAGATATTTTGAATGGAAATTCTAACGATTCATGTACGTATTGAGCATGAACAAAAAAAAAACCCGACAGATTAAGATTACAGATGAAAGAATTCCAAATGTAATTACGACTCGTCAAAGAGATGATCTTGGTGTCTCTAATGGTAACTCTGGTTTGTCAAACTTGGTTTGCAAATGTTAAATCCGCTTCCCATACATGTTTCAGGCACTTCCATGCACAATCCATGTGAACTGGGCCATTTGATATCAAAAATATACAAATAATAAATGCATGAGCCACCTACATTACAGAGATGAACATAATTTTCCGACCAATAAATGACTTGGAGGCGGGGGGAGGCTGCTCTACAGGCGTTGTGTATTTTAGGCATGGAGACAAATCAATGCCCACATGTGCTGACCCAACCAAAACACACAGTGAAGGATTTTTTTTTTAAATTTGGACATACCTGCTGTGCAAGAAACATCCATTTTGCCACTAGCCCAGATTTAAGTGCTCAAAACAGCATGAAATAATCCCATTTTAAATGGGGTTCAATTCCTCATTCATGATGGCATATGCATGCAGATGGGGATTTATAAATCAGTAGAACATTGAAATTGAACACACACTATAAGTGCCATGCAAATATGATCAGGATTTTGACATTGTTTTGAAATCCCTCAAACAAACTGGAACCTCACACGTGATTTTCTATTCTTTTTCGTTCAGGATTATTTTGCCTGTTTAATCTTGAATGGAATCAATTGAGTAACATGAATGACAATTCGATTTTCTGTATTCCGTCCGTCCCAATGTTCCACGAAATGTGAAAATGTATCCTGCCATCTCTGATGTCTTTTTGTGTCTATTTTTTGGGGGTTCCAGGTAGCAGGTCTTTTTCAAGATCCGAGTATTGGAAACGCCATCAACATTGTTGTGGTTCGACTTATCTTACTGGAGCAAGATGAGGTAAAATACTTTGTCTTTATTTTGGTTTTATTGCAATGCAAAATCCAATTCCACAGACTGCTAATGCCCCTGCTCATTTGAGGGACCTTGATTCTAGGCTGCCTCAAGGTGAAAAACAAATAACATTTATCCTTCCCTTTTTTTATACCTAACACAGCAGGTAAAATGATTGGCTTCCCACAGCTTCGTGATCAAAGCCAGTCACCAAAAAGGTGTCTTGGGCTTGATTTGCACCGGAGGCCCAAGTAGCCATTTCCAATTTAATGGCAATGTTTTGTTTTGACCCATCCAGGGGAGCTGTGTTTCCATTCATAGAACACAAAACACCGCAAGACAGCAATAAAGTGACGAAACAATACTGAAATATATATGAGTGACCTGCAATTGGTTGGCAACCAGTTGAGGGTGTAGCCCACCTACTGCCCAAAGGGGAAACGCCTGTAAAACAAACACCAAAAAAATACGTTTTAAAACTACAAAAAAAAAGCAATCAGAATTATCAATAGATCTAAATATACGGAACCCACGAATCCACTACAGTATTTATCAAATTAAACACAATGTAATTTTATGAGCTGGTTGACTTCAAAATCGCCCAATAAATGTACAAAGCACACAGTCACCTCCTTTGCCAAAACATCCAGAAGCTTTTCGAAATTCGAGAAAGTTACTATAATTTTAGGGGTGCCAACCTATACAAAAACTCTAATCGGCGTTATTCTGTGGAATAAGTTTGAAACTGACCTGAAAATGAGTGACTCGCTTGCTGAATTCAAAAACAAATTCAGGAGAATAGTACAAAAAAAAAACTACATCAATCTGAATGAAGCTGATAAATTTGATACGTTTATTAAATATAGCAATACATCAGAATTACATTGATAAATGTATTAAATGGAGTAATGAAATGCAATATCCATTATGAGTACGAGAAAATCGACATATATAATGTGCTAGGATGTGTATGTATATACAAACCGAATGTTGTAAAAAAACAGTTACGCATAGCACACATTAGGGTAAAAGCATTTGTTGATATGCAGACTTTTTCCTTTTCTTTTCTGATTCTTTTCTGATTATTAAATAACAAGGGGTAGGACTAGAAAGTTTTTTGACTTCTTCCTACTCTTTTTAACATGTCATTTGTGCTGTATGATGACTGTATTATTTTCCTTTCTTAAAATATTACTTTGCTTCGCTTTCTGTCAATTTATTACTGTGCTGTATATTTTTATATGTTCAATAAACAAACAAACGAAATAATACAAAGAATAAACAGTGGTGAGTGGCCATTAATAGCTCCAGACTTTCCTCAATGGACTGTGACTTGCGAAGAGGATGAAGTCATTATTTCTGCTTTAGTGACCCGTGGCTCATGACCATCGCTGAGGGTGGTAACATTGATTGACCGCTAAATCCAGAGCTTTACCTTTTGGCTCAGCTGGAAAATAAAGCTGGACGATTCTGACTCACCATCTCCCACTCCAGTCTTTCGTCACTCGTAAACGAGACCCTCAGATTCTTGAATTCCCTCCCTCGAGAAAGGATCTCCTCCTTGACCCAGAGAGGGTTCTCCACTCTTTTCGGACTGAGAAACATGGCCTCAGATTGGAGGTTCCGATCCCCAGACTAACCGCTTCCCATTCACCCGTGAACCACTCCAGCGAGATTTGGATATCGCTGCATGATGAAGACAACAGAACCAGATCATCTGCAAAAAAACTGAATAAAGCCAGCATAGTAATAGTTTGTACTGTTTCTGATAACAATTCAGTCCAGATCCATTTTGACTTTGGACAAAAGGTGGGGAACGCCTTCAAAGGGCTGTCAGCCAATTAGAGGGCGCATAGAGGTCAACGACTACTGTATTCGCACTGGAAGTCCCACCTACGGATGAAGTAGAGCCTTCAATTAACCTAACAAACATATTTTAGACATGCTGGGAGAAAAGCCACACAAGCACATTCACATGATAACCTTATACCTTAAAGGTTGCAGTCAAAAATACTTGACCACTCAAGCTCAGAACTGTGAGACAGACGTCCTAACCGCAACCATGCTGCCTGTGTTTAATTCATTCATTCATTTATTTTCCGATCCGCTTATGCTCACAAGGGCCGCGGGGGGGGGGGGGGGGGGGGGGCTGGAGCCCATCCCAAATGTCTTCGGGTAGTAGGCGGGGAACACCCTGGACTGGTTGCCAGCCAATCGCAGGGCACACAGAGATGAACAACATGCACGCCCACACTCACACCGAGGGACAATTTTGAGTGTTCAATCAGCCTGCCAGACATGTTTTTGGAATGTGGGAGGAAACCGGAGTACCCAGAGAAAACCCATGTGGGCCCGGGGAGAACATGCAAACTCCACACAGAGAGGCCTGAGCTGGAATTGAACCCCGTACCTCTGCATTGTGAGGTCGACATGCTAACCACTGGACCACTGGGCCGCCATCTGTGTTTATTGTTTGTATTAATTTAATTGTGAGCTTGCGGGATGGATCTGTATTGCAAGCAACAAATGTTGAAATGCAATACGTTAGCGATTTTACAATTGCTCAAATGCATTTATTGGGAGGACCCGGAGAAGAAAAGTTCAAACAACCATTTGTCCATTGCTATATCACGTATTGCAGTGAGTGTTTATTTTTAATGCATGAAGTCAACAATTTCTATTGAGATAACCATTTTAATTTAGTCCACCCCATATCTCAGTCAACACATCTGTGCTCTTTGTGTTGATAGTTTTGAACAATTAACCAAAATGAATTCTTTTATCTGCTCGTAGCAGCATGGATTCAGCTATAAATGCTACGGTACTTCATCTTTCTGATGTTATGAAAGCTTGTTTGCATGTTGGGGACGGGGATTCAAACATTATGGTTTAATGTGGCTGAAACTAACACAATTAGTGCATCTTGTCAGAAAACGTGTTGGGTTTTTCTCTCTCTGCGGTGACCAACTAGACATTTTGCTCAATTATGGTACATTTCTTTCGGAGCTTTGACCTTTTTCCTAAGTTATATGTCATACCGTATCTTACGTTGTGACATTTGCTCTACAGGTCGACTTAAAGATTACTCATCATGCCGACAACAGCTTGAGTAGCTTTTGCAAGTGGCAGAAACGACTCAACATGAAGGGAGACGATCATCCTCTGCACCACGACGTAGCCGTTCTCCTCACCAGGTAAATATCAGCTTTTCTCAATAAGAGGGTGAACTTTATTGGCTGGTTTTGTGCAATAGGATGCCCTTGTAGAAGCAAAGATGAAAGTGAAAAGTTATACATTAAAGAGTGTAAGAGGGGGTGGGTATAGACGATGCTGTTGTAGCTGACGGATGAACGGAGCGATAACACTCAGGCACTTTGTTAAAGGTCGATGTTGTTGCTCCCATGTCCATTTGAAGCAGTCCATTCAGGCAGTCACAACTCTTCTTGCCACAAACCTCCTCCTTGTGTTACTTTTTTAGTGGGACCATGTGTCCGCCGATTTTTTTTCCCCCCTCCCTTTTTAGTGCTTTTGCCACTTCATTGTTAGCCTCTCCCCATCCATCCATCCATCCATCCATCCATCCATCTATCCATCCAACCATTTTCTAATCTGCTTATACTCAAGAGGGTCACGCGTGTGCTGGAGCCCACAGGCAGTAGGTGGGGTACACCCTGAATTGGTTGTCAGCCAATCACAGGGCACACAGAGACAAACATTCACACCCAGGGACAATTTGGAGTGTTCCATTTACTGACCAAACATGTTTTTGAAATGAGGGAGGAAACCGGAGTACCCGGAGAAAAGCCACACAGGCACCTGGAGAGCATGCAAACATCACACAGGAAGACCGGACCCAGAATCGAACCCTGCACACCTGTACTGTGAGGCCCACGCTAACCGTTTGATCACCAGGCCGACGAGTGCGCGAAGTGCTTTATTAATATTTTTGAATTAAAAAACCACCCAAAACATATTCATATGTTTCGGCACTAAATTATAGGGTTTTTGCAAATGCAGTTTTACGTTTTGGCATTGAATGAATTAACTGGCGACAAATAGATTTTCTGCCTCCAACATCCTGCTGATGGTTTGGAGTTATTTTCAAGAGCAGGGCTCATTAATGAATACAAGCAAGCATTTGCTTCCTTGTTGGTCGTCAAACATGTTGAAGTGACTTGCTTGGTCTGCGGCGCAAGAAAGGTTACCGGGTACCAATGATCTACAGAATGTGAGAGTTTTTACTGATGGACCTCATTAAATTATGCTTATTGGAATTCATATCTCCTACAAAGTGTCTCATGTTAAACGGAACGTGCGCAAGTCTCACTGGCGATGACACATCGGCTATGGAAAGTATTTTCATAATTGAAGTGCATTATATTTTTCAAATGGATCTTCATGACATGAACAAATCTCAGAAAAACTTTATGTTCAGTGATTAACAGCCAACCTCAGAAGTCAGTGAGTCACACCTCTTTGGTGGTTGTGCACACAATGCCAGGTTCCGCACAGTGGGTGTATTGAAAGTTGGAGCTGAAAGGTGTGCCACCCACGCATGTAAAAAAAGATTCATACGACGGGAGGAATTGGCTCTTACTGACTAGAAACATGTGAGCAGCCAGACCTACAAAAAAAAACAACAACAAAAAAACAGGTGGCTGCAAACAAGCATCGCCAGAATGGAAGCTTCAAATAGGCTGAGTTCCATGGGCAAGCAGGATTTTTTTTTTCTTCCAATTATGTGACTTTGGCCAAATGGTTCAAGCCCCTTTCTTCTTCATTCCCATATTCCATCCATCCATACATTCGTTTTTAAATCCGATTTATCCTTACAATGGCCGTGGGGGGGCGTTGCTGGAGCTTTTCCCAGCTGTCTTCGGGCAGTAGGCCGAGGACACCCTGAACTGGTTGCCAGCCAAATTCACATCTTGATGGTGGATGTAGGAACTGGGTCCAAATACTTGTCTATTTTCTTTCGGTTTTCTTCACACACCTTTAACAGTGTGATTCCAGCCAGACAGTATGAGAAACAAATTGACACACATCACTGGTGTCTGGCAGAATCCTTGTGCCACCAGATCACTTTTCAGGCGACCCCAAAAAAAACCGCCACATTTGTTCAACCATAAACATTGTGTCATCAACGATAATAAGCTTTTTCTCTGCACTTTAGATTGTTCAACAAGTTGTTCAAAATATGTGTGGACTGACCAGTATTATAGATTTGTGAAAAAATGTGACTAAACCAAATTTTGACAAAGGAGATAACCAGCATTAGGGTAGATTTTTCAAACACTTTTGAGCATAACTTTTATATTGTTCTTAAATGATAAATGAAACCTCTTGATTAAAGTTGACTGTCTATAGAATCACATATTGTTTGTTTCATTTCAAATCACTGTTGTTGCGAATTAAAAGTTGCCTGGCCACATAAAGAATTGTGTTAGAAAGATATTGCCAGTGAATGCCTTTTAATACAGTACTCTCAATAGAGTAAGCGAAGAGTGTTTGTACATACTAAATAGGTATGAATGGCATTGGTTGTTCAAATTGATTTTCCTTTTGGACATCTGAGATTGCATCCTCTATTTCCACAGGAAGGACATCTGTGCATCCATCAACATGCCGTGTGAAACGCTGGGTTTGTCCCATGTGGTCGGGATGTGCCAATCACATCGCAGCTGCAGTATTAGTGAGGACACCGGCCTGCCGCTCGCCTTCACCGTAGCACATGAGCTGGGTCACAAGTAAGCTTCCAAGACGCACATGTTACACACTGTTTTTGTTTTTTTACACAGGTAGACTTAAGGTATTGTTTTGAAAAGTGGTGTGCAAAGATCTTTGGAAAGGGCAGTTGCTCATCGAAGTTGAAAAGGGGGCACATGGTACATCCATTATTATTGCAAATTTGTAGCTCCCTACTGGACAGTTGGTTAAATAAATTGAAAGCTTCTCTTATGGAAATGGTAAGGTTGAAGTCAGGTTTTAGGACCATAAACTGGGATATATTAGTGCGATTAAATTTTCTTTTTTTAGGTGAGCAAGCTACAAAGACATTTGGGAAAACGAACAAACGTATAAATAGGTATAGGTATACGATATTGGGAAAAAACATGCGATATGCAATCTAGCTGTTGAATATTGCAGTATCGATATGATTGAGATATTTAACTTGTACCTAAGGGCGGCCCGGTAGTCCAGTGGTTAGCACGTCGGCTTCGCAGTGCAGAGGTACCGGGTTCGATCCCAGCTCCGGCCTCCCTGTGTGGAGTTTGCATGTTCTCCCCGGGCTTGCGTGGGTTTTCTCCGGGTGCTCCAGTTTCCTCCCACATTCCAAAAACATGCATGGCAGGCTCATTGGGCACTCTAAATTGTCCCTAGGTATGAGTGTGAGCGTGGATGGTTGTTCGTCTCTGTGTGCCCTGCGATTGGCTGGCAACCAATTCAGGGTGTCCCCCGCCTACTGCCCGAAGACTGCTGGGATAGGCTCCAGCGCCCCCCGCGACCCTAGTGAGGATGAAGCGGTTCGGAAAATGGATGGATGGATAACTTGTACCTAAGAAATGACATTCCCATCATCTAATTAAATATTTTTTTTCATGCTTTAAAATGAGCAGGCTCAATGTAGTGTTACCTAATTCATTGTAATTTTTATATTTTTAAAGTTAGATACTGTTCACCCATTGGATGGTGATGTGCACATTCTGCATGTGTTACTTGCACAACGTGACTTTGTGGTAAAAGAGTGCAGTCCTAGATCGGTCTGCCTGCAGTCCAGACCTGTGGCACATTATGAGGCGTACAATATGACAACGGAAATCCCTGACTGTCAAGCAATAATGGGAACGAATTCCACCGACAAAACTTCAACAATTCGTGCCCTCGGTTCCCAGACGTTTATTGAATGTTGTTAAAAGAAACGTTGATGTAAGACATTGGTAAACATGACCCTGTCCCAGATTTTCTGGAACGCGATGCAGGCAAAACTTTCAAAGCTAATGATTATTTGCTAAAACAAGAAAGTTAATCATTTTGAACATTAAATATAGTGTCTTTGTGGTTGTAGTCACTTATGTGTAGGTTAAACAAGATTTGCAAATCATTGTATTCTGTTTGTATTCATGTTGATTCAACACAATGGAATTGGCTTTGTATTTTGTGCACAAATTATGCCTATTTCAAGGCAGCAAATGACCGTTTTGTGTGTGGTGTTATACCAAAATTGTAGTCACAAAAAAAAAAAAAATCCAATGTCTCATAGATGGTTGTGGATAAATTTTTTTCCTATGCTTTCAATGAAATACACTGTTGAGAAAATCCTGATGTGAAAAAGAGGTCCATAACATTGTATCCATCCAAGACATATGATTGCTTCTCAGCCCTCAGTAACTCTGATAATATTTTTGTTTATACCGTGCAAGGTGAGACAGTTGACCTGTAAGCGCCTCAGTAGTGCAATAATAATAATGGAAAATCACATCACTCCTAATCTCGGCTGAATTTATTGAAATCATTCACTACTTTTGACGAATATATTAGTCAACCAAAAAGTCGCCAAAGCATTTTTTTTTTTTAACCGAGATGAGCGGTTCAAACCCTGGGCCGTCTCGACTGTGATTTTCAAGGTTAGAAGTCGTTTCACCATTGAAAGGCAGCAGTGCGGTGGATGGGTGCACAGCCAACGTGAAAAACAAAAAGAAGCAGCATGTTGGGGGATGGGTTTAAGTGAAGGAGGGGGACATACTCCAGAATGGAAATTTACAGATGGCTGATGCCCAAGCAGAGTATTATTTGGAGCAAAACAGAAGCCTAAGACGTCATCCTCCTTGATGATGACGGCGATCACAGAGTAAAAGGAAAGACAATGCAAAGTTGGACTGGTTCAAAAGAGCCAAGTAAAACAAGCTGCGCCATGATCCTGAAGTAATGCACAGGAGACTCGTCCCTGAGAGTAGCGCCGAAGGTATGTGCTACGTTTCTTGCAAGCTAATGAATGTCATAACTCAATCGATCGCACCCTCCTGCAGTCATATGCATGCCATTTATTTTGCTGTGCTAAACATTTGTTCCTCGTAATAATTTGTTTACAAATCATGCACCGTGTATATGCGGGCAAAAATATGGAACGTGGTGTGCAGATAAGCAAGAAGGAAGTAAGTAAACTAACTACTCGTGTGCAAACTTTATACCGTATTGGCCAGAATATAAGACGGTGTTTTTTGCATTGAAATAAGACTGAAAAAGTGGGGGTCGTCTTATATTCGGGGTCTAGACATTAAACCCATTTATGACGCTAGATGGCGCCAGATATCATTGAAGCGAATGCTGAACTTGACTCCCCAAAGTGAACCCCTGCCACGAAGAATAAAAATAAAAACAGCGGTAAGCCAGGTTAATTGGCAGCTGATGAGAAGTTATGATGTTTACATTTCAAAAATTTACATTTCAAAAACCAGAAGCCATTCATTTACAAATGTGATTGCACTTTAGATTTGAATGAGGCAAAATAACATGCTTTTTCTCTCAAATGTATTGTTATAATCATTGTTTCAGATGTACTGTAATTGTTTTCTGTATAAAAATTAATTTGGTGTTCAAAAAGTATTTTTTTAAACTTGAGTCTTGAAAAAGAGGGGGTCGTCTCATAATCACAGCCGTCTTATAGTCGGGCCAATACGGTATATCTTGAATCATCACTCAGTCAGAAAATGTCTTTAAATATGAGTGCAGAATAAAGTGCAGGAAAGTTTGTGATGGGTGTGGTGTAGAAAAGTGCAAGACTGTAAGCGGTGCAGAAAATGGACGGATTGTTTCTGCAGCAATAAAAATATTTTTATGTAATTATAATTGTATATATTTCTACAAACCACAGATCGTGCATCCAGCAGGAAGATCCTTCTCACTCCTGTTGGCAGAGCAGAATTTTTTTTTCTCCACATGACACTGCAGCCATTGGAAAAAAATCTTTATTTGTGGTCATTGTTTATTTTCCTATAAATCACAGGCTGACCTCAAGCCAGCTGGAAGTCAAAAGAGGTCCTGCAGAGTTGTACTCTCGCCGTCCTGTTGACTTTTGGTAGCTGTTTCTCACAGACAAGATACTGAAACATTTTGTGGATGACACACACACACACACACATACACACACACATTGATGCACACTCGCACGGACATACTTGTATGTAGTTCCTACAGTTTATTAATATTTGAAAATTGTAAATATTGCAGTTATACAGTCAAACCTCGGTTTTCGTACTTAATCCATTCCAGAAGACTGTTCGGAAACCGAATTGTTCAGAAACCGAAACCATGTTTCCCATTGAGATCAATGTAAAATGTTTTAATCCGTTCCAAGTCAAGAAAACAACTTTTTTAAAGCACTTTTTTTTTTACAATTTCACACCATAAGCTGTACAAATGTAATAGGAGAGCAGGTGTCAGAGATTTTTCTCGGACAAAGTTAAAGAAATGACTCGGCACACAGGAAAATTGTCTTCAATATCGACGGGAGCGGATCTCTGAGAGCGGACGACGGTTAGTTGCTCCGCGATCACACTCGAACTCCTTTCCCGCCAATTCCAACTTTTATTACAAAATACAAGAAAAACGTTGCCCCCGATATTTGCATACCGCACCCCCGGCCCGGCCCCTCGGTAGTGATTGGTTACCTTGGTTTGAGCTTTGAACCACCGGTACATTGACACCTTTGCATTTGGTCTGAATCAACATGTTGCAGACTTTGCGGAGACAAATGTCGCCTGGGCGCGACGGGTGTTCTCAAATTGTCTTTTGTTGTTCGACCGCTGTTCTTACCCTTCTCTCCTCTGTTCGCCCCCCCCCCCCCCGCCCCCCCTGCATTGGCGTGGTAATTGTGGACTTCAAAAGCCCTCCGACCGGGTGGCCGGCGCCTTTGCCTTTGTGCATAGGCATTTGGGGGTGCTGGATACGCACCCAAACGTTTAGCCGTGCCCAAATTAAATGAAACTTTAAACATGATACTATTTCGCTCAAACAAACTGTAATATACTTTATTTTCACCAATTTTAACATTAACATAGTAACATAAAAATTGAAGGAACATCTCTCTCTCTCTCTCTCTCTCTCTATCTGTCGTGGGGCGTGCGCCTATCCCAGCTGGCAGTAGGCGGGGCATTTCGGCATCCCGAACTTCTTCGCCAACACAGACACAAGCACACCTGACTCATATTTCGCGATCAAATCTTTCTTAAATTCTATAGTTTTGCGCACTATTTTCCTCTTTTCTTCACCAGGTTCACCACTTCCACTTGCTTTCTTTGGTGCCATGATTAGGGGCTGATACACCATGCAAAAATAACAGTCCAATATTACGTAGTTCTCACCAAACACGTCTGCTTTTAAAAAAAAAAAATCTTAATCGAACAATACAAACTCGTCTGCTCACAAGCTGTTTCTGTACGATTATTGCATAATAATGAGACACCGGACACCAGAGTGTTCATTATGTGCCGCTGCATTGAAAACGGATGGCCGTAAACAACGCACGGACTCCCCCCGTGCTGCAAACCATTATGAAAAGAGGGGGATTTCACTCAACCTAACAGAAGCGTCTCACCAAACACGTCTGCTTTTTTTTATTGAACAATACAAACTCGTCTGCTCGCAATGGACGCTACACTAGGAAGCGTTTCACCAAACACGTCTGCTTTTTAAAAAAAAGCTATTGAACAATACAAAAACGTCTGCTCACAATGGTCGCTTCCTGTGTTGCGACGCGAAACAAGGGAGCGCGACTACACGATGGAGCGTCACTTCACAAGGGAGCGCGGCTACACGAGGTAGCGTCACTTCACTCCTCTCGGCTTCGCTTCCTTGTGTTGCATCGCTACACGAGGTAGCGTCGCTACACGAGGTCACGAAGCCGAGAGGAGTGAAGTGATGCATTCAAGTGCGCTCAGTTAGTTCGAGAACTGAAATTTATTCGTCATCCGAGGCATGAAAAACTCGAAATTTTAGTTCCAAAACCGAATTGTACGAGAACCGAGACGTCCGAAAACCGAGGTTTGACTGTACTTAAATACATTATTTCACCATCAAATCCTCTGTTTCAGTGTCGGTTATGTTGTGAAGAAAGACACCACTGTTTTGATTTTGAGATGTCACAAAAGCAAAAATTATTGGAAATAAAAATTCAGCTTTACATCCATTTTTTCCACCAAAAGCTTATTCTCCTTATTTTCAAGTCAGAAAAGGGGGAAAAAAATTGTGAAACTTGGCTCCATTCTACCGCTGAATATGAAATAACAGAGAAACATACAAAGAAACGTTTTTTTCTCATAAAAGGATCGAGTGTAATATTTATTTTGGTAGCTGTAGAACACAATATTTTGTGGGCCTAGAATTATCAGTGAAAATCCAAAATACAGTCAAACCTCGGTTTTCGAACGTGTCGGTTCTCGTCCAATTCGGTTTTCGACCAAAAATTTCGAGAATTTTATGCCTCGGATGACGAACAAATTTCGGTTCTCGAACAAACTGAGCGCACTTGAATGCACCATTTGACTCCTCTCGCCTTCCTTACACAAGGAAGTGACGCTTCCTCGGGTTGACGAGGAAGTGACGCTTCCTCGTGTTGCTTTCCATTGTGAGCAGACGTGTTCAATAAAGATTTTTTTTTTTTTTTTTTAAGTGTGTGGTTTCGGTTTTCCAACAATTTCGGTTTTCGAACAGCCTTCTGGAACGGATTATAGACGAAAACCAAGGTTTGACTGTAGTGGTCAAGGTGGCGATGGCTGTTTTTTCAAAGGCAACGAATGTTGCATTCTCGTCAGTGTTCATTCAAGGTCACAAATGTTCACGAAGCGATCGGCAGACGTTATCCTGAACTTTCACTTCATCGATGGACCTGATTTTCAAAATACAGTGATGAAAGTCCTCCGGATTTTCACGGAATTCCGGATTTTCACATTTTCATGAAAATTCCTCCGGAAAATTGTGTAAAAATTGCCTAAAATTAATCCGGATATTAGTTGACAACATTGAACGAACACGCGTTTGAGTTTGTTGTTTTGCTTTTAGGAGCCATGCACTAACACTAGTAACAGTAACAGCCCTCCCCTCGCATTCTCATGGCCTCGCCATATCTCGGAGATTTCGACATTTCGGTGAGAACTGAAGCCACAAAGGGTGCACGTGTGCACACAAAAGGCAGATTAATCATTGAATGTCGAGTATTTGAATAGCGTTTTGTAAACTAACAGCCATGTCGTTACCTCCGCGTCCTGCGTCCTAGACGCATAATTTTCCTGCGGGACGCACTGTTCCAAATAATGTGCGTTTTTGGGGATGCAAGGAAATTTCTCAGTCAAAACAAAAAAAACTACGGTGAATCTTTTTTTCCAGCAATGATCGCAGTTTGACCATGGCCGCCATTGTTGTTTTGATCTTGCGTTAAATAATCTCACGTGACGAGATTTCCGTTCTCGCGAGACGAGATTGGCTAAATCGGCCTTCATCTCGCGAGAGGCAGACGATTGCCAAGTTGTGTAACGTTAAAACAATTGTTGCGAACAAGTGTTGCGAAAGTTTACTGCGGAGATATCACGGAGGAAGCAGCTAAAGTTGGATAGTTTTTTGCGATGCCTTGCATCATTAGAAGCAGAGTAAAGAGAGGAGAATTTATGAACTCAAAGACTGAAGCATGGGATGAAACAAGAACCTATTTCTCAGCAAATCTTGTATGCCTGAATTATTTACATTTTTGCAGCAGTTGTTTATAAGAAATAAACCTATTATCAATGTATATTGTTGTTGTTTGTGTTATTATCATATGCAATTGAATAAGTAGACCATTTCAGAATTCGAAATTTGGGACTCTCGAAATGCATAATGGGACTCATACTTTTCTGATCAGCGAGTCCCTGGGACTTAAACTGTTAAATTATCACTGAAAGGTGGAGGTGTGCACACAAAAGGCAGATTAATCATTGAATGTCGAGTATTTAAATAGCATTTTGTGAACTAATTCATGAGTGATCGGCCAGGTACGGCCCCAGTGCAATATTCAAACGGGTAGACAGGCAAGCTAACATACATGCGATAGGTGCGAGTGTTAGGAACACGTTCAAGTGGTCATGGCTTGAGGAAAAGGACTTGAATGGAGATTTTGTATTTTCAGGAAAGTCCACTTTCATCTCTGAAAATAAAACTGATGGTCCATAAAGTATTTTTTGTTCAGTCTTTCTGTGCGACCTGGTGCCATATTGCACATGGGTCTGTGCTGTTCCAGGGCCCGATGGTTGAGAAATGTTCTTTGTATGAGTTTGAACCTTCTATTTCTTTCCCTAAATGAAATCCTCTGTGGTGGTGGTGGTGGTGTTTTGTGTCATTTTCTTGCCGCATGATCAAAGCGCTCCCAATTAGTTGGGTTTTAAATTGGCAGATAAAATGTTCTGCGGAGTTCATTTTGCTGCAGCCGTCATACGTTTCACCAGCAATGTACTCTTTGGATTAGAGCCCACACCACTCGGTTTCATATGCGTGTGTATTATGTTTGAGAACATAGGCAGGAACGTTCTTTTCACCAAACTTCAACCTTACCATCACTTTAGTCCAGTTTACTCATCCGTGTGTAAAATGTGCCTCCTTCTGCCAATTCCGCCTTCACCATCCAGTTCTGACTAATGTGGGGCTTGATTGTGTATAATTACCTACACTTTGTCTCTCTGGAGGTTGTTGCTGATGTCGTCATTCGACTCTTGAAGCTCTTAATATTTTTGTTTCCATGTTCGACTTGTTGGACGTTTGTTACTTGGTAGGCCATTTTTTCACCAAGGGCATTTGAAATGGTTAAATTAGCCATACCTCGTTTGTTCTCTGACTTCTCTTAGTTTTAAAATTCTTTTTTTCACCAGTTGACAGCGCTCTGGTTTCAGTATAAATATTCTTCACAGGCTAACTGAAATCTGAAACTGAGCGTAGACATAATCCTGGTCAGTGACATGTTCCAGTTCATAGATCCACTTGAGCATGAGTGGGCTCAAATAGAATATGGCCTCCAAATAAAAGCTGAAGGATTAATCTCATCTCATTTCATGTTTTGACGTCAAACTCAATGGGATTTGGTTCGCAGCAAAAATAAAGGAATTAGCCTCCCTGCTGTAACACCTTTGGAAGAGAGTTTTGTGTTGGATCTTATTAAATTGGACACAAAAATCTATATCTGTTTCCAGTATGTATGCAGTTTTTGATACTGCCCTTTTCTTTTGTTTTTTTCAGCATATGAACCAATTTCTATCCACCATTTTCAATTACCATCGCATTCTTTTCTGAATAATTTAACTTGAATCCAATCAAGGGAACCACTGTGACTTCCATCTTCAATTTAGCTTTAACAGCAAGACTCTACAATAAAACGGCATTGTAATTTAGTGGAGCACCATAGGGAAATTTTGCATTTACATTTAATCGAACGCACTGTTGAATCTTGATGAGGGAGCAGAAATGGTGTATATTTGTACTTCCCAGATAACTTCTACATTGATGTTGTGCTTCTCCACAGCTTTGGGATTCAGCATGATGGCAACGGTAACGACTGTGAACCCATCGGGAAAAAACCTTTCATCATGTCTCCACAGTTGCTATATGGGACCTTGCTGCCCAAGTGGTCCAGATGCAGCCGGCAGTATATCACACGCTTCCTTGAGTGAGTTCCACATAATGTACAGTATGAGCTGCATTCAACTAAGTTCAGTCTTCGTTTTCAAGGTGTATGAGAAAAAGATTATCAGTAGAGATACATATACACAGAAGTGCGTATATCGGGTAAATTTTGCTAGGTTGTCATTCATTAGGGTCTACACTTCTATTACCGCCAGTCCATCGTTGTTCAGGGCGAACCAAACTGTAACCGTCGCTCCCTCATTCTGTCATCGTTATTTTGACCGCACTTATTCCATCGCTCTAATTACAGTTCATCACCACTATTTTAGAACCGTCACCTTAACAGCACTTCCTTCGTTGCTCAATCACAGTTAGTCACAGATGAAACGACTGTTAGTCACGACTACATTTTACAGTTCGCCACTGCTCTTTAAGGTCCGGCAGCTCTTCTTCTCCTTCTTCTATTATTATTTTCAACAACGCATGCATTCGCAGAACAAATTGAACCACACCAAATACCGTGACAACTAAAATTCCATCGTATTTACAATCACCATTTACCATCATCTATTCGACTCAAACATTCAATAAATAAACAAAATATAAGATACTGTATGTGCCTTGTAACCCAGTTTTAGATAAAGCCAAGATATTAAAAGTCCATCACATGACTTAATGCTGCCACCTCGCTCTCTCGCTCTGCTCCTACCATCCAGCGAACCTCTCTCAAAAAAAAAAAAGGAATTGTTTACAAAATATTGTTGACATAAATAATAAATAATTAAAACCATAAAGGTTTAAATGCAAATAAGTACACATACATAAAATCTTCGACTCAAACAAAGATTGTAGATTAAAGTGACCTCATCTGGTTCTACCTCCTCAGTCAGTCACAGTCCCTGCAGAGATCATTTTGAAAACCGGAGTACTCTCACACACATATATAGTCAGTGAGGTCAACTAAGCAACCCACCGACCACATGCGAGACAGGTGGGCGTGTTTCCGTCAGTTCTCAGCAAAACAGGCGTCCGTCAATGACGGGCTGAGAGGTCCGTCTGTCCTTGACCCGGTTCGTGACAATTACATTGCTGGATGAAAACCTACTTCCTTCTGTGCCTAGTACATCTTTGTTTGAAGTTTCTTGTCATTTGTCAGCAAAATGGGCGTCGGTCAGTCCTGACTGACTGACGGACCTCCCGTCAGTACTGACTGAACGGCCACCTCTGCATATGCAAAAATGTGCAGACCTAACTTGATCATGTTTCCTATCACACGTCTGCTTAGGTATATGTGATCTAATATCCATAACTTGAAAATCCTTTTGCATTTGAACCTTTAAATTCTAGCAGCTAAGTGAGCTTTCAAAACATGTGTAAATCTTCTCGCTTGCAGCCCAAATGTAGCTCAGATTCCAACTTCACTCATGTTTCAAGAGACAGGAGAGTCATTATAAGCACTAACATTTTAACTCAAGCTGGCGGATTCCCCACCACCAAAAGTAATGATAATTAAACTGTACAAGACTAGAAACAACACCACTGTATCTAGGATACCAGAGCTGAACCAAATAACACATTGTGGCATGATAACACAATCAAATAAATGTAGTAATTGTAACGGCTTCAAAGCATGCTGGGAAATGCCTCCTCTTCTGACTCTCTAACATGCTACAATATATTTCTGATGATGCGATGTAAAGTGCCAATGACACACAAACTACATTCCTATAATGCAGCTTGACAGCTGCCTGACCAAATGATTGGCCACCCGCAATCATTCTGCACTTCCATAAAATGCCTACACTTAGGTGCCCATTGTTGTTCTCCAAGGTACACATTTCTGTGATATAGCCTGTAGGGTTCACAATTACAAATGACTACTTTTTATGGTCAGAAAAGATACACAAATGGTCTAAAAGCTCCATTTCTGTCCCTTTTTTGTTTGCATGTCAGCGTACAAACAAGTGCGAGACTTAAGTGTTTTATGAAAATCAGTTAAAAGAAATAAACAAGAAAAGTCACCTAGACCATTGATGGGAAACATTTTCAATTTTTTGCACTTTAGGACAACTGCCAATGGTACTTTTGTATTTCGGCCACTTCGGTCCCTGGCATGCATTGCACTACTAAAATGTATCCACCATAAGGTCGTTAATCATCGTGTAAGTATTTTTATGTCGCCTGTTGTTTGCTGAATGTCCGCCGTCTTAATTAACTGTCACATCAAATTGAATTTCTACGTTCTAAACCATCACTCTGACCTGTGCGCAAAACATTAAAATCGCTATTAGTTCCATTGATGATAAGATAAAGTACTGACGTGTTGAGTAGAAGCACTTGTAGCCAAAGCCAAAAGGTGGCAGTTTTTTAACCTGGATTTGACACCTCGTGGTACACGCGTCGGCGATACTTCACCTTCTGTATGATGGCAGTGTTGTCATTGTCTTGATTGTCTTCTCGAATGGAGAGGAACGTGTGCAAGTGCTACTAATTGAGATGAATGTTGTCATTACAATTTACAACTGATCAGGTGTGGTTGATTGTTGGCAGGATGTAGGAGCCAGATGCTCAGGATGCAGGAAACGTTGTGCCCAAAGGGCCAGACATACGTTGAGTGGTATACTATGTTAAACTAGAAAGGCTGCGGTTATTATCGTCGCATTATTGTTTGAAATTCCATGCTTTCTCATGATGTGTTGTATGGGTTCTGTTCATCCTCTGACTCATGGAAGTGTTTTTATGTCCTTATTTTCAGTGTTGGTCAGTTTTTGCCTTGATTTTTTTTTTCTTCTGTTGATTTTCTGCTTAATTTAATCAATTACTCCGCACGGAATAATCTTTTGTCACAGCCTCAGGTGGATGCCTTGATTCCCTTTAATAATTTCCAGTATTTTTTGTGGACACCGTGCATTGTGAATGGACATACAATGATCCCTCACTTATCGTGGTCAATGGGGACCAGAACCCCCCCGCGAAAGAAGAAAATCCGCAAAGTAGGTCACCTTCCCCCTATACAGGTATATGGACTTGTGTATGAGTATACATAACATTTATAAGGCCAAATTTAATGGTACACATGCATGTAGAAGTAAATGTTTGTAGTAATTAACATTACTTAATGCTATACACCAAAATATATATATATATATATATATATATATATATATATATATATATATATATGTATAAGTTAGGATAGGTTAGTGTATAAATAACAAAATACAGTAAACATAAACATGCAGTACTGTATATGTTGCTCTATGTGATTTGCTGTTGTTTTGCTGACTTTCGCTGCCTCTCGCGGATCTTTTGCGGCATTTTCACAATTTTTTTCCTTTTTTTTTATCTTTCAAAAATCCGTCATGCACTGAAACCGTGATAAGTGAACCGCGAAGTAGCGAGGGATGACTGTATACCATTTCAATTTTATAATTTTTTTAATTTTCAGGATTTGTGTGTATTTTTGTTTGGTAATGTGTGCACTTGTCTGCCACTGTCAGCTGCTACTGTCAGTGACTTGCAATGTAATTCTGCCTTCAACTGTGTTGAATGTCTGAAGGATTTCCTCGTAGTTGCCACAGTTTCTGAGCTACAAGCATCTGGAATACATTTAGTGGCTCAACGTCTTGACAGTATTGTAGCTTCTGGACTTCAATGTTGGGGGGAAAAAAATCTCCCAGGGGCGATAGTGACACCCGTGAGACTTGGCTCGTGGAAGGACAGCTGCGAGTGTGGTTTTCGATTGTATGTTTCAGCTACTGTTATTAATACATTGACAGATGGAGCTGTTATTTTCATTTGTTTATTTTACAAATCAAAACTGTCAATAACAACTCAGAACAAACTAGAAAAGTGTGGCACCTGTTATATGCCACCGCAGCAAAAGATACCATTAAATATCGATAGGGTGTTTGTTGTATTCTAGATTTTCAAGAATTTTAAAGGGGACATACAGTATGAAGCAAAATTGTACGAAATGTTACTATCGATGATCAGTTGGGTCCTCGGATTTCCAGCCCTCTTTTCAAAGTGAAATTTCACATTTTCGTTTTCGTTGGCTGCCTTTAGCCGAAGTTGTGAGTCATCTAAATTTGCTATGTAAAGTCATTGTCAATATAAGCATTCACCCCCTGGGGTTGGGTGGCAATCACTCTCGTGTTTAGTGATGACCAATGCAGGAATCCGCACATGATTTGAAGTGTATTAAGTGTAGAGCTGATGTTGTGAAAGCGCTATATAAATCAGGATGTATTGTATTGTATTGTAGTGTATGAAGAGTTGCTTCCAGAAACGAAAAAGCTTTGACTTTCTTGATGTATGGGCACATTTCCTTTCACACTCTAGACTCAGATTCTGCAAGTTAAAGCGGCTTTATTCATTCCTTCCCTTAGCTCTGCCCCTAGTTGTCATAAGACTGTAGTGTGTGCACAGTGAACAATGGCTCATTTTCATGCTACAGGTCTGTACCCTCAAAACAAGCGAAGTACTGGGAGGCTTAAAAACTGGGGTGTATGTGTTGATCCATCGGGTGTTTTGACAAAAGTGTGCCACATACAGGTAATAAAGACATGGAAGAACTCTTTTATGTTGCAAAAATGTTTCTATGTCTCATTTTGACGGCAAATTTTGCATACAGCTGTGTATCACTCGCAATGCTTGTTCAATGATGGATCCATATTGGAGTACTGAGAATATATGTAATTTGATTTATTCTTAACACTCAAACAAGACCAAAGACCTTTCAGACAATGATTGTGGTTCTGAAAATAAATTGCCATTTGTATCAAAGGTCAGAGAGAGATGCACACCCCTACTGGTTATTGTGTATTGGTTTCGATTCTAGGCCTCGTGTGTTGAGTGGTGTTAAATTGCGTCCTCCTGGTTCATGTTGTCCAATAAAGTAAGACATGGAGGTATCCTGTCTCCACTATTATTTCATGCCATGTGATCAGGAGAGCCTTCTGATGTGATGGAAGCTCTGAGCGAACAATGGTTTGTACTGTGAGACAACACAAAAATGCCAAGTAAAGCCTTCGACAGTTAAACTTTATTTGGGATTAACTTCAAATGTTGTCAGGTGTGTGCTGACTCCGATTATTAGTATTCATTTATTCTGAACACAGCAACATCCCATGCATAGGAAGAGAGTGTTCACCCTTGTGTAACCTCCTCTATTTTTACTCCTCTCGAAAGGCTTTCGTTTTATTGTTTTATTTTTTTCCTCCCCACTGGGGTTGTACAGGTCATACACTACTGGTTGAAAAAGTTTTGAAAAGATCCTTCTGCATCTTATATTTTCACATCACAAAAATCTGGCATTTGAACAGTGGGAAGACTTATATCCACTGTATATGTACAAGCAGACATGTTTTTGTTTGTTGTTTTTTACATTTTTCCGGGTTCATGCTTTTGAAATGTGGAAAAAAATGTGGAAGGTAACCAGCGTGCTCTACTGTGATTACAGCCGTGGCTGGGGTTGGTGTCTTGATGATGCCCCCGCGAAGGATACTGTTTCCCAAAGCCTGCTGCTTCCTGGGGTTCTGTACAGTGCTGCCCATCAATGCCGTTTGCAATATGGATCTGGATCCCTGCTATGCGATGACATGGATGTAAGATTACCTTTCAACAACATGTCCACTACATCCTCTTTGAGATGCTTTCTTCTTCCCAGTCCAAGTATATAGAGTGTGTTGGGGCCCTATTTTAAAACTGAAAATCCCCTGCACCCACCGGACCCTCAACACATGAGCCTAGGATCAATCATTCCCTAATTAACACTTTTGATAACCAGAATAGAGTATATGAACATGTGGATGTAAAAACGAAAATGAATAATCATCCAATTAACCGGTTCCGAGCTTTGATGTGCACGCGTTTATCAGTCGACATAAATAATTAACATATCTGAAGACCAGTATGAAGCAATCTTACAGGTTACTTTTTACATCAAAAGGCTCCTAACTTTTGATCTGAACGGGCTGAGGTGATCAGACTACTACTGATACTGCTGCTAATAATAATAATAATCGTCATCATCATAATAATCATAATATTACTATGCCGGGCAACAGTGTCTAGTAATGTCTTCCGCCTGTCCTGTATGGAAGTCTTTTGACAATGATTGACTTACTTTGCATTATTCTTTAGCATTTGTTACCACTTGGTGTGTCATTATTTGCTGCATCCTCAACAGGCAACATTTCTGCTCATCTTACAGTGCTTATTTGGAAAATCTGTGCAATTTTTCAACATGCGTGTCAATCTACAATTCGCCTTAGTGCTCGGCCCCTGTTCACAATGAATTGAAGGACAGCTCGTGTTCCGACATGTGAAAAAGGAAAATGCGCCAAAAAATGCACCGCTGACAAAGGACGCGTGGCACAGCAGACGCCTGAACAGTGGTGGTTGGAGTGAAGAAGTGCACTCATTTTGCATAATTAATCAACAACCAATTCCACACAATCAACCACATTTTAGCAGTCAAATAGTCATTTGATTAAGACCTCCAATGGTGTGGATTCATGAAATATTTATAATCATCAAACAGGGCAGAATAGTCATTTATTCTTTTGGTAAACCTGTTTTACTCATATCATTCAGAAACCTCAAATCCATCTCCCCAACTGACTTTTCTACCTCCGTCCTCAACCACCTGTCCGTATTACCTCCTCCACTGTCCCATGACCCCACTGTTCTCACCAACTGCTACAACAACACTCTCTCCAGTTCGAAAGACTCGATAAAAAATCTGGTTTAACTGTTCATCTCCTCGCCTACGCCGATCACCTTCAGTTATACAAGACCGCACTCAACTCCAGCCATTCCGCCAATACTCCAACCTTATCCACACGGACTCCAACAACCAAAAGGCTCTCTTCTCTACCGTCAACAAACTCCTTAAACCCAGCGACATTTCAACCTCTTTTACCGTCGACAAATCCAACTCATCCCTATCCTACTTTCAATCTAAAATCGACATCCTCGACAGCAGGGGTCCCCAACCGCCGGGCCAGTTCATGATGAGGTGAGAGATGGTGGGAAAGCAATGCCTGATGAAGGAAAATGGAATGGGATCCAGTGTGCAGGTGGATGAATTCATTGTTGAGATGATGTTGGTGAGTTCAGCTATGGAGACAGGAGTGAATTCAGAGAGAGGTGGAGTAGTTGGAGGAATGGAGGCATTTAAGAAGGGAGGGGGGGTGGGTGAGGTGGTTAGTGAACTGTAGAGCAGAGGTCCCCAACCTTTTTTGCCCCACGGCCCGGTTTCATGTCCGACAGTATTTTCAGGGACCGGCCCTTTAAATACAAAATAATATAATATGACCGACATGAAAAGTGTGGTATTTTCAAAACATAATAATAAACACGAATCATGACATGAGGAACGTCCTATCTGGCCGCAACATTCTCTGGTCGCTATGGTAATGTTTAAATGCGCTTCAAAATAAGATAGGCCGCAAATAAAAAGAGCATGAAAAATATGACTCGCCATCGCCATTTATTATGCAGAGTGGGCTTGGTGCGTGCGAATATCCCGTTGAGATAAAGCCGTATTTGAAATAGGACTCCTGATACTATCTATTAAATGTAGCCTTCTCTTTCTTGAAAGTCGTAGTCTCCTCTTCTGTCCCCTGGCTGGGCCTTTTCCCCTTCCCGAAAAAACTTTTCAAAGACGTTTGTTTTTTATTCATTTTGCTAGCCCCTTTGGTTTCACTTTAGCGGTAACCTATCACGTGGCCGAGAAGCGCGCCTTCACCTGCGTCAAAAGTGACATACTGTGTAGACTGATATAACAGAGAATCCGGGAATTTTTCAAAATAAAACATCTTAAATAAATATAATAAAACTGAAAGAATCTTAATTATTTATTCTTTCTGTGCGGCCTGGCACCAAATGACCCGTGGACCGGTACCGGTTGGGGACCCCTGCTCTACGGTACAACCTCCAAACTCCTCAACAAACTACAGTAGATCCAGAATGCCGCCGTCCGCCTTCTCACCCACACCCGCACTCGTGATCAGGTCACCCCCGTCCTTAAAAACCTCCACTGGCTCCCCGTTCCCCAGCGTATACCAGTTCAAACTCCTACTTACCTATAAAGCCCTTCACAATCAGGACCCCCCCTACCCCTCCGACCTTCTTCACCCATACACTCCTTCCCGCAACCTCCGCTCCTCAAAGACAAACCCCCTTTGCCATCCCGGTGACCAGGCTCAGAACCTGGGGGGACGTAGCCGCCCCCACCCTCTGGAACTCTGTACCACAACACATCCGCAACTGTACTGACCTCCAATCCTTCAAATCATTTCTTAAAACTCACCTGTTCCGCAATGCTTTTAACACCTTTTATTATCTTTTACCCATTTCTGCTTTGTTTTTCTTCTTCTGAACGTGTTTGTTTTTAACCATGTTTGCTTGGCTTTAAAGTGTACATTTTATCCGGTGTTTTAAACTCTTGTAAAGTGTCTTTGAGTATGATGAAAGCGCTTTCAAAATTAAATGTATTATTAATATTATTATATGATCAGTGGCATTTGTCCTCGTTACTCTCAACTCTACCCCATCTGCTAGGCCTTAACACAAAAATACTTTCTGTTGATATAACACTGAAATGTAAAACCTTTTGGTGCCATTTCAACCTCCAAAAGTAACAGCACTGAACTCATTTAATATTCCTATTACACAACCCCAAGTTGAAAATATTGATTCAGTTCTGCATGTCAAATGCTACTTCATAGTTCTTCAACTGATTAGACCACCACCAATGGAAGGTTAATACCCACAGCCGCACGACGTTTGCAGCTTTGGTAATATCATATTTTAATGCAAACATTTCATTGCCGTACTGTTAATACTGTATTCATTCTCAAACTTATTTTTTTGAAAAGAAATAAAAACATCAAATTGTAGTTATTTGCTCTAATGAGTCAGCAATTTAAGGTCAAAGAAGACACATTCATTTTGAAGCCTCATTCCTGTTCAAAAAGGATGAAAAATCAAACTTCACTGTCATGGAAACATTGCGCATAGAGGTACGTCACGCTGCTGGTTGATCTCTTGCCATTTATTTGTCATACATTTTCTTGAGCACTGAAGCTTGAAACGACATGCGCCAAATGGGGGGCAACATAATGCACCGATGCCTGACAATAAACGGTCCTTTCAGCCCTCCTACTGTCACCTTCTTGTTGAAATACCTTGGTGATTTCAACAATGCAAAGAATTGATTTTCCACCACTGACCGGCGGCCTCCCTTCCCCATCCCTCCACCCGTTACCCACCCCAATGGAATTAAGCCTTGGAGAATGCCAGTGCAAATTCAAACACATTTTCTGACAGCTTTCTCAGGGACCTCCGAGTCAGTAGAAGGCGTACATATTTATACACACTAAACGCAGGGGTTTAATACTGCCTATTCAACCTAATGCCATTTGCTCAGACCATTTCTGTTCTTTCTAATTCCTTTTATTGTTTTGTTTTCTTTTAATTTACTGGAATATAACATATTGTGCAATGTTCAAGAAAGGTTCTTCTTCTAATTGTTATAAACAGGGGTTCGCAAAAGAATCTCTTTGTGGTTCTCAAAGGAGCACTCGAGGTTGTTGCTGCTCATTTTTTGCCAGCCCATTGACCCCGCAGGCAGCGGCAAGTCTAGGATCTATTGCTATTGGTATTAATTAGTGCCTTATTAATAGATGTGGTGTGTCGCAATTTCGTGAGAAGTGTTCTTTAGATGTGTTGATATTGTATAAATGAATGCAGACCTTACCTAATTAAATAAATCTAACAATTTAAATGTGATGTGGGAACAGTTTGTGGCGGGAACATGCATCTAATACTTGCTACTTTCCGAAGCTAATTGATCATGACACGCAAATTGATTCACAATGAAGGATTTATTAAGATGAATTTCATAGTGAAAGTTGCTAAGCAATCCACAAATTAAGGATTAGAAATTGATGCCTCACCTAAAGCACTAAATGACGATAGAAGTACTTTATATTATCTTGGGTGTCCAAATTACCTGAAGAGTTTTTGGGCTTCAACTACACTGATGTTAACAAAGGCAGCGTGTTATGTGCACAAATACAACACTGGACAGGTCATTTTAAAGTCAGGCTAACTTTGCTGTAAGAAAAGAACAAGGATGACTATTATGTTTTCCCTTTATTCATTTTTATTCATTTACGTTAGCGATGGGTCTCCTGTTTCTCAGTGAGTGTCAAATAGTGTGACCATTTTTTTCCATATCAAAAGATTTTGCCTTCTTCGACTCAATATTTTGTATTCATAAGGTACTCAAGCGGCTGTCTGCCATTGTTCTCGTGTGTGTGTGTGTGTGGTGTGTGTTTTGATTGTTCTTGTGTGTGTGTTTTGATCAGTCTAAGTGCAGCGACGTCTTTTACAGGAGGCAGTACAAACTCGAGTAACTAAAGCAATTTTGGTAAGACGTGATGAAAATCCAACCATAGCAGCATTTTGTGCCACGTCAACATTCTTAAAGCAGCCGGTTCATAACTTTTTGTCTGCAAAATGCAAACGCAAACGTCGCCAGCGCACTTGTCATCTGTTTTCACCAGAGGTCTCGCTGTTAATTTTGGCGCAGCTCATGAAGCCGAAACCGTTTTGTGTGGAGCGGCTGAACTTAAACCAAGCCAGAGCATCTGGATTTAAACCAAGCGCACCTCCTTCCCTCGCACCGCTTATGTGCACCCCGGTGTACATTTCTAATCAAAATGGTGTTGGATTCAGTGTTCAGTCCCTGTTCTTTAACTCATTCACTCCCAAAGACGTTTTTAAACGTCTTTTCAGACTTGGTCTAGAATTGGCTGGTACTGAATGAGTTAATCTGGAAAATTAGGATTTGACTCTACCAGGTCATCGGCACAATCATTTTAGCACAGAAGGTGTAAATTCATTATGTGTAAATTAATTGGATTAGAAGTCAAATGTTTTGTTTTGTTTTTTAGTTTCCCAGATGAATATTTTTACATCAATGCATATACTGTGACGGCCAAAAGACAAATTGACCCCCACGCATTCAGCAGAAATGTCAAGACAAAATGAATGGAGCTCTGAGTGAGCAAACCCTGCAGATAAACAGCACATTTGACCTTTTGCGTTATCACTTATCAAAACCAATTATATCTGTGTCACACACATTTCTCCTTTTCATTCTTTATTCACTGTAGTGGAAAATCTAAGGTTGGATTTGTGTGTGTTAGGCCCTCAACTTTCCACCAGTGTCTTGCGTGCACTTTGTTCTGCCACACACAGTTAAGAAAATGTTGGCGCACTGAACTGCCAAAATTTGAACAACTTAAGTCTGCTTCTTGAGGCACATCACTTGAAATGCATATAGGTGTGTGTGTTACATGGATGTGTGTGTGTGTGTGTGTGTGTGTATGTGTGTGTGGCCCAGTTGCTTTGACAGGTGCCATGCATCTTCCCTGCTACTGTGTGAACTAAAATAATGAGCCCAGAACAGGATGTTTGAAAGGTAAAACAAATGCTTTTGTCTTCTTTTTTAAGAATGTGTGCAGCACGCTGTGGTGTACTGTGGGAGCAACATGCCACTCCAAGCTCAACGGTGCTGTGGATGGAACCACTTGTGGCCAAAGATAAGGTGGGTCTCTTGTTTCATCAGTTATGATGTTCTTCAAATTGGAGGTGTCAAAATGTTCTTCAAATTGGAGGTGTCAAAATGAAGGTATGCCACGACTGCCCAAAGACAGCTGGGATAGGCTCCCCCGCTCCGGCTACCCTTGTGAGGATAAAGCGGATCGGAAAATAGATGGATGGATGGAAAAACATTTTACTTAACAAAACAAAATAAAATAAAAATGAAAATGTTTTTTTTTTTAAAGGAAAGACTAAGAAGCCACAGTTTTATTTAACTTGACTCAATGTACAAAAAAAAAAGTACGTAAAAACGACCCACGCCACTGTGTTAAAAACGACAATGTGTGCAAGATTATTATAGTTAACGAATGCAAACAAAATCACCACTAAGTCATAAACAAGACCAGATAGGTGGCGTTCTAGCTCTTTTTTGTGGATTTCAAAGTTGTAAAGGTGAAAAACATTTGTGCCCTGCGATTGGCTCAAACCGGTTCAGGGTTTCCTCCAACGACTGCCCAAAAGGACAGCTGGGATAGGCTCACACCAGCAATAGAAAGAATAATCCTGGAGATGCTGGAGGGTTTTCACAAATGTGGAAACAGGTGGATAAAGATGTATGAGACTGACCCTTAGGGTGAGGTCATCGGGAGAAGCGGATCGGAGGAGGGTGTTCTGGAGCATAGGAAAGCAATGGTAGATGAAGATGGAAAAACAGTTGTGAAATTTTACTTAACAAAACAAAATAAGAATAAGAAATGACACATAGTGTTTTAAGAAATTAAAAAATAACGTGTGAAAGACTAAGTCCTAAAGCCAGTCATTGGAATGAATACAATTAATCCAAAACTCCTTTTGCACATTTTCTTTCCTTTTCTTAAACTATAAAAATTCAATGTGAAGAGGGTGAACTATATCACACATACTGTGGTGTACAAAAAAAAAAGTAGCTGCTTATTTGGGGGGTTTAGTGAAGACGGGTCATTTTGACCCAGAGGACACGGGGTGTGTACAGAAAATGAGGACAACAGGAGGGTTAAAATGAAAAATCCGAAACTATGCTAACCCTGGTTTCTACTTCGTTTTTTTATCGGTAGCTTTTTTTGTTGTTTTCATTTTAGTTGAAATCCTTTAGAAAAACTACATTTTTGTTTTACTTTTAACATGTAGCATTTTTTTTTTTTTACATCAACTCCCTCTTAATTGAACAATTGTGGACTCATTGGGGAATGGGTCAGTAGAGCTGGTTATCCGTTCAATTGTTTTGTGGCCTAAAAACAACAGTGTAGTCCAAAATTATTGTTAAGAAATATAAAGAAAGCTTGAAGCAGTTTAAAATGTTTTCAACTTACTCACATCGCTGGTGTTCATTGAGGGTGCGCCTTCTATTCCGAATCACCTTATAGTGCGGAAAAAACGGTAATTTGTTCAAAAAGAAACTGCCAGCAAGTCATGGGAGTTTTAAGGTTTACCACATTCACCTCCAATCAGCCAAGAACATGAAGTGTTCATTTATTCGGTATTCTGAGCTGTGCTGTTTTCTTGCCAGTGGTGTTTCAGTGGCCAGTGTGTCACAGCTGGGCATTACCCAGACAGTGTCAACGGTGCCTGGGGTACGTGGAGTGAGTGGTCGGCCTGTTCAAGATCGTGTGGGGCAGGAGTTGAGAGTGCACAGCGGGACTGTGATGACCCAGTGTAAGTTTTTTGGGTTTTTTTTTTTAACTACTTACTCAAGTGTATATATACACACATTAGTCATTTGGTACACTGCACACTGTAATTAGATCCAAAGTGTAGTGCTTTGAAAGGGGACGTCAACCCCAAAATTTTCTTGACAAGAATATGTTCTATACACACCACTTGTCTAAACATGGCAATCTGATTCATAATCCGTTGACAACCATTCACGGCTCACCCGTTTTCTAAGGCTGAGCCATGTTTGGTCGTAACTTGAGTAATGAGTAACTGTGATGTCATTTTCAGCCTACGGCAAGTAACAAAATGGCCGCCCCCTGATTTGGCCAATAATGGGTGGATTTTACCTGCTTAACTCATCTTCCACAAACGCAAAAGCAATTAAAATTCAGTGTTTAGACAAGTAAAGACCCATATAACATATTGTAAAGAGAATATTTTGGTTGACTTCCATGTAAAACAAACAGAAAAAAATGTACTTATTAGATTCAGTGCACTAAAGATGTTGCACCGTTTTTCAAAAAGTTTATAGTGGCCCTTCTGCTCCTGGCGGATTCATAAAGACCCTTCCTGGTTTCTGTCTGTTCTTACTAACATTGGGTAACCTAACTGGGCCTTTGTTCAATCCACCTGAGCCTGAAGATAGAAATGTGAGGCCGAATGTGGTCGTCCCCTACGTGGCTGCACGTAGGGGACGTTTGTCTAAGAAACTGGAAAAGATGTTTTCTTCTTCATACAAAAGTTGGTTCACACCAAGGCCAGAACCCTGAGATGCAAACTCAGCAAAGTGGTTGATGCAGTGCAGTATAGTGAGGAGTCCGATGGCCTCTGCATTGGAGAAACTAAGCAGCCTTTGAACAGCTGCCTGGCCCAACATTGGCCACTGGATTTATTTATTTTATTTATTTTTCTGGTGCTGGAGTCCGCAATTCATTTGCATTTCAAGAAGAAGGGACATTCCTTTGACATCAACTACAATATGTTCAAAATTTGGAGACGGAGATTATTAATTGAAAGAGGCGTAAAATTAATTGAAAAAGATGTGACTGTGAATGGTGGTGGTGAGGATAAGCGGCTCAGAAAATGGATGGATGGATGAATGATGGATATTTTTAAACACAGGTGTCACCTGCCGACTGTGTACAACAATGTTCTGACTCTTTCAATGGAACATGGTTCTCAGTAGTTCTATTCAATTCTGAGGAATCATTTGTTATGTTATGTGACAATTCCACTTAAATTCCTGTTAGAGGGGGGGGAAAAAAACACAAATTGACTGAGGCTGGGCTGCTTTTGTGCCTCGCTCTTAGATTTAGAGGAAGAGATAGGGGGAGAAAAAGAACCAGCTCCGTGACCAACTGTGATTGGCCTTATGTCACAGCGAAAATGAGAGAGGAAGAGAAGTGTGAGAACCTGCCATCACACGTGGTGACATTCCTCTCTTGGAGCAAGCCTTAATGAACACTCCAGCTGGAAAATTTTCTTTTGGCACAATCGTTCTCTTAAAAATCACCATAGGCAAGAGGAGAGTAATAAATTTGTAACAATTAAGATGGCCGGTCTTAAAATCGTCAGCAAGTTTGTCAGGAAGCAGGCCGAGAAAGCAAGTTGTCTTTTTTACTGTATTAGCCAATTGTGTAAGGCTTTCAAAGGATCCTTTTTTTAAAAATGTTATAGTGTTGTGCGACAAATACCGATTAATATCAGTAATTGCAGCATTCAACTGGGTTTTAGGCATGATGTCGCTAATCTTGTAAAATTGTGAGCTGAATTTGGGGAACTACTGCAGGTCTAATGGTGTTGCATTAGCATTGCTATAAAATAAGTATTTAGCATTGATTATTCTCGAGAATTAACTGTCGCTAAGACAAGAGCTTCTTTGTATTTAGCCAAGCTATCGCACCATGCCTGATGGAAGACCTCAAGTTTAGTCGCATGCCATTTGTGTCCAAGCTTCCTATATGTTGTTGGGTTTCATCTGTAAACCTCTTAAGACCATATCGCATTGAAGGGCGAACATGTTCAACTCTTGGCAAAGGTAGAACAGTGCGTGTTGATGTTCACATCAAGGTTCTCGTTCTAGTTCTGTTCTCCTTTGTTATATCTAATAGCCTCATCCTTGTGTCATTGGAGCAGATGTCTTGACCTGTTGCGCGCCAGCTCCCGAAGCCTTGATTCGATGTCTGATGCTCTGGCCCCCGGGAATGCACATTACTGTGGCTGGGTTTTTAAGATTAATATCATGAATGATTGAGTCAACGAAAACTAAAGTTTGGGAGCCAGTAGACTGAGGTTGAATGGAACGAGCTAAGGGGCTGTATCTGTTCTGCATCTTAACAGGCTCACCAGGATGTAGGAAGTTTGAAGAAGTCTTTTTCCATTAAAGGTGAAACATATTCAACAAATAATAATGATTTCAACGGATGCGGAGCACGATCACCTCGATGACTAAGAATCTACACAGACATATTCTTTAGAATCTGTATTAAAAGTACATCGTTTTCGAATGAGCATCACATGATGTACTTTGAGATTCACTACTTGAATGATGATGCGACTCCTTCCATTGACTGAAAGGAAACAATCAGGAAGAACATATTTCATGGCACACGTTATGCATGTCGGTCTCATCAATCGTCCATCCGTCCATTTTCCGGTCCGCTTTATCCTCACAAGGGTCACGGGGGTGCTGGAGCCTATCCCAGCTGTCTTCGGGCAGGAGGCAGGGGGACACCCTGAACCGGTTGCCAGCCAATCGCAGGGCACACAGAGACGAACAACCATCCACGCTCACACCGTGGGACAATTTCGAGTATTCAATCAGCCTGCCATGCATTTTTTGAAATGTGGGAGGAAAACGGAGTACCCAAAGAAAACCCACGCAGGCCCGGGGAGAACATGTAAACTCCACACAGAGAGGCCGAAGCTGGAATGGAACCTGGTGCCTCTGCACTGTGAGGTCGACGCTCTTGCCACTTTATCACCGGGCCGCCCTCTCATCAATCACTCAACTGGAAATTGGAGTTGTTGCTAATGAGTGCCACAATCCTTAACCGGTTATTGTACATGTTCTCATTGTGCTTTGGTTATTGGGTTACACCACTTCATCGCACTTGACCTACTGTGGCTTTGTCAAAATCACTTTTTTTGGGGTGAACCAAATCTAGTTGTCTAGCAAGGTTTTATAGTTCTGTATACTTACTGGCCTTGTAAGTGGGAATGGAAAGCCTCGGCTGTTTAATAGACCCTGACTACAATACATACAGTATCTTCTCTACATTTTAGGCCTGCCATTGTTTGTGTGTTCAAATATGTTTCGTGTTTTTAAAAGTATAAGAGGATGTGATTTTTTTTCCCATATGGTCTCTAGATTAGGCATTTTCTTGAAGGTATCCTCTGCAATGAACAGGGGTTGTGCTCTGTCAAAAGTCTGTAATCAAAGTCACTAAAGACAGAAGGCAGCAGGCAAATGATTTATTGTGAGGAAAAACAAAGTGAATTACGATGTATCAGTTGCCAAATCCCATTCAAATTAATCCATTCTTTGATCACATACGTGATGACATCAGAGCAAGCTGATTGATTGGCTCTTCCTGGCTATCATGTTACAGTGTATGCTAGGACGTGTGTGCCATGTGGTATTTCCGAGCCCTTGACTAATTTTTCTACCTTATTGTCATTTATCATTTTTACTGATTGATCACAACAATATTATAAAGATCCCACATCCATTTATTTATGCAAATCTCATGTTTTAATATTTTGTAAACGTATCCTTCCTAACTTAGTACTCTGGTGACAGTCTCCCAGTCTTTACTGTGGACAATATGGCCCTAAAATGAGTATGGATAAAAAAAAACTTTTTGAAAATGCATACTTGATATTTTGACTGCTGTGAAGTGAGGAGAGAAGCTGTAAGGAGTTGTTCAATTCACACTTGTCACCAACTCGATGCCTGTCGCTGATGGACACAGGCGGTGGCACATTTTAAGTCAGACAGTTCAAGTGAAGTACGCTTTATGAAACTAGGCCATACAAAGCAATGCAATGATTGTTAACAACAAAACGTATTTGACCAAGAAATGTATGTACTGTAGTTCATATTAGTCAGTTGTTTTTGTTCTTGGTGTGACTTGAAAACTATTCAAGTGACTGTGACATTTTCCCTAAATTACCTTCTAGATATAGATGATGTGTTAAAAAAATACATTAAAAACAATTTTAAAACACTGTTAAGTGGTGGATTAACTCGGTGCACCATCAAAGGTAAAAAGGCCCCACTGTGAGCACACTTTCATAAAAAAAATACTTTCTGATGCAACTGCTGCATCAGACTGTCAATTTGTCCCAGAGCTTTCCAAAAATCTTATATTAAAATCAGAGGCACCGGGCATGAGTGGTTAACACATCTACCTCACAGATCTGAGGTTTGGTGTTTGAATCCCATCTCGAGTTTGCGTGTTCTCCTCGTCCGTGCTTGTGTGGGTTTTCTCTGGGTTCACCGGCTGACCATCCTTATATTTTGTGTGTTGCTTTGAGATGTTTTTATTGACAGAATCCAGCGGGTTGGGTTGAATGGATGTTTGTCAGGCTTTTGTGTACATGTTGACCCCAAGAGTTGTGGGTGTCCTGTTACCATTGCTCTTTACAAAGTAAACAGATAGCTGTAGAACATTGCAGGAGGACATATCGGTACGTAGTATTCAGATGATACTGCTCTCCTGTCTCTTCGTCAAGGCCCAAACAAAGATCGCGGTCATGTTTTCCCAGCTTTGGTTCATGAGAAGATAGCTTACTGTCTCAAAAATATTATTCCAAAAAACAAGGCGCTTATCAATCATTTAGATGGACCAAAGCACCAAAAGAAAACGTTATTGACAGTGAAGTTGAGCTTGTTGAATTGTGCAACCAACCTGGCACTGTGTTCGACTCGGTTTGACGAGAACACACATGCAGTCATGAAGCAAGATCAACAAATGATAAATGTATTGCATTTCATGCAATTTCCTTTCTTCATTGAAAACCTTTCAATTGTTGATTTTATCATCTGGTTCAACGGGTTGCCGGTGAAAGACAATATTTGCCTGAACAGCATTGTCTACGGGTGCTCCAAGACAATTGGCGTCACGCAGCGAGACTTGGGTACCCATTTGACAAGAAAGTTGTATTCAATTCAATTGCTGAAAATGCCACCCGAACCGCAACAAACTTTGCTCAGCGTTATTTTGTGCCCCCGATGAAGAAAAAATGATTCTTTAAGTTTCTAATTCCTTCATACTACTCAGGCTGCTCAACAAATCACTCTTTTTAAATCAATCGTTTTTTTCTTTTTTAATCTTCCATATGACCGTTTTCATTGTATTATGTTGCCTTTGTCTCCATGTTTTTGTTTATTTATTCATTGCCTCCTGCCACCGAGCCTATTTACCATGTCTTCTGTGACCAATTGTTTTTTGAGTGTTTTGTCAGACCACAAACGAATTTCCCTCACCTGGATCACTATAGTTGGTTTAGCTTATGGAGTTTAGAATATTGTTTCTAACTGTTGCTTCATGCCACTAAGTCTACTTCAACATTATCAACTGCTCTAACCCTAACACGTCCTTCAGTCCCAGGAACAGAGGGAAGTACTGCCTGGGAGAAAGACAGCGGTATCGCATCTGTAACACAGCACTGTGTCCAAACAACGTGCCCACTTTTAGAGATATCCAGTGCAGTCACTTCAACAGTGCACTATACAAGGGCAAATTCTATAAGTGGGTCTCAGTCATAAGCAGAGGTGAGCAGCCGATTTTCATTCAAGTTGACAATGTGATATTTTGTCCCAATGTCCTGTGTATTGTCATGCCTTGTATAACATAAGCGTGTCCATGTTCCACTTCAGTCAGTCCTTGTGAACTCAACTGCCGTCCACTGAATGAACACTTCTCTGAAAAGATGCTCGATGCCGTCGCTGATGGCACCCCGTGCTTTGAAGGCAACAAAAGCCGAGACATGTGCATCAATGGCATCTGTAAGGTAGCAGTATTTCTAATCTTTAGTAGATCTCAAAGAATACATCTGAGTTCATTTGTCAAAATTAATTCACTGGTATACACGTGTACCGTATTTTCTGCACTAAAAGGTGAACCTAAAAGTCTTCCGTTTTCTTAAAAGCTCACAGCGCGCCTTAAAATCTGATGCGCCTTGTGTATGGTTATTACGGTAATATGTCGACCCCCAAAATGGCTCTTTGCTAGAAACATGCTTACAACGAAGAGTTCAAACTTAAGGCGATTGGGTTACGCAGTTGAACACGGAAATAGAGCAGCGGCAAGAGTTAACGTTAACGAGTCAATCTTATAACTTGCTGTTGGTTAAGTGAACTGTGTCGCTGCTTTATTAAATACGTTTTACTGACATCTGATCGTTCTGTTGGCATTTCCTTGAGCGTAGCTCCCTCTAGTGGATGCATTGTAGATTGCGTCTTATAATGCAGTGGGTCCAATATATGAAAAAAAATTACAAAATAGGCCATTCATTGACTGTGCGCCTCATAATCCAGTGTGCCTTTTAGTGTAGAAAATACGGTATATTAAACCATACGCGATAGGGGTTTTTGAAGTCTATCAGCGATCACTAAGTTTGAAAAAAAAAAACCAATCCTCTGACTGATTCCATCAGAAGATGGAGCAGTCTTTCTCGTTAAACAACTTGCATATTTATTCTGCAGTCGACCCGTGCCATTGCAAAAATGCATTGAAAAAAATAATTAACCCCCCACCCCAAATTCTTCCTAAAATCACTGATGAACATTAAATGTGTAATATTAAAATTGAATACATAACACGCATACCATAGCTACTTGTTTCTTTGCCAAAAATGACATGGTTTTCATACTTTTGATTAGTCAAAAAAACCAAAAAAACACACTCAAACCACCACAAACGCTATTGCTTTGTGATTGGATGGTCGAGGACGCAAAGGCGAAAAGTCTTTTCACTCTCAAGGTGCGCAACAAGGCTAAAAGTAGATTAGCTTTTGAGCTCACATATGCACAAGGGCAGCACAGAATGACTTCGGACTGAACGAGGTTGTGTGGCCATTAAGTAGATCGTGAGCTACCAGTAGCCCGCGAAGTAAGTATCGATCGCTCATGGCATGAACTCAATCACTGCCAGCCCTCTCAGTTTAATGCTATTGATATAGCTCCCTGTCAACGACAGTGGATGAGTTAAAAAAAAAAAAGGAGTAGACTCCCGCCTATCATCCATTGGGAAATGTGTTACTTAATTGAGATACAAGGCAGCCAGTCATACGCCTGCTGCATGCCTCACCCTGTATATACGTCTATACCGGGATCTATGTTCATGCAGCTATCGTGACCGAAAGAACGAGATCCCGAATACAAGCGGCAAGGTGCCCCAATATATATAGGACATACAAAGAATTCTAAGTACATTTTTAAATAAATAAATCGAGAAAATAGGTAGATCATTCCGACTTGGTCATTTGATCAATAGCTGGCAGTAGTACTAAAAACTGTGTGTACACCCCTGCAGTATTTCTTTTGTGTGTGTGGGTGAAATGCTGAATGTGCTACATTCTCTCGACGGGCAAGCGTTATGCAATTGACATTTTGTATTTCATGTTATTCAAAATGCTGTGGCCGTTTTTCAAGATAACATCCACTTGACGATCTGGGACAAAATGCCGGTGACTGATACACTCTTTGGATTTGGATTAGACTCCAGATTTCATGACATTTTGTGACATTTTTATTAGACACTCATTCTTTCGCAATTTCTCTTTCATAGCAACGACATCCATCCATCCTTTGTCCATCGTGCTTGTCCTCCTTCAGGCCAGAGTTGACCTTGTACATGTACCTTGCACAGCGCGTGTTGGTCAATCCAAATGAACAAACAACCATTGATCCGACATGCAGTCAGATTTTAACTTTTGATTACAATCAAAGCCAATAAAAATTTGAAATTTACTTTCTCTCCAAACTCTCAGAAATCATATTTGTGTTTTGTTTTCAGTTAAAAGTAAAAGAATAGAACAGCAATTGGCCAACTGCTTTTAGTAGAAAGTATGATGAGATTTGCTTTAAACCTTCCCTGCACCCTGTAACCTGATAACATGATAAGCTACCTATTGTGGTAACCACTGTCCCTGAAAGGGTTCATTTGTCAAGAAATGTTCCATTTGATAGTACTCGCTGGAAAGACTAGCCTGTTCCTCTTGAGATTACCCATAAAAATTCTTACAGTTATGCAGGATAATGAACCTTAACAAAAAAACGTTCCCAATTCTTTGCCATAATAGCTGCCAAAAAAAGTACCCATTCTGTACTGTTCCTATCAAAAATATCTACACATTCACCTTAAAAAATCCCTTTCAGATTCAGCTACCAATTCCAATTAGTATCTCATCTTATCTTATCATTCTGAAAATGGGCGCACGTGTCTTCAGTCGTGGTTATGCTTCCAAATGTACACCCAAAGCTTGCATTTACACATCCATTCGAACTCACATTAACAGGTTATTCAACCATCTCGTCAGAATAAAGTCTTGAGTTTCTTTTATCTTATTCAATTCTCTGCCATTGTTATTGTTGCGTTGTTGCCTGCCTGTTGCAGGATGTCGGCTGCGACTACGTGATTGAGTCAAGTGCAGTGGAGGATCGATGCGGTGTGTGTCTTGGTAACGGCTCCACCTGTGCAACTGTGAGGAAAACATTTGAGGAGAGTGAAGGACTGGGTAGGTTTCTCATACTTCTCGCAAATTCACTTGAGCTCTCAACTGACTTCAAAAACATTGTTGCATGGAATCGACAACATTCTAGATTGTTTATGACTTGGCAATGATTCTTGCCACAAATGTGATTCTGTTGTTGGAACCTTCTTGATATCAGCCTTTAAAATGATGCTCATGCATTTGTGGGAAGAGCGCTCTTATAGAATGACTAAAATCCTCACTGTCTATGCCAAAAACCTTATGACTCCCCCGCTCTTCGTTCTTGTTTGAATGAAGTTTTATCGGTAACAAGGAAGAATCAAGACACATTGGCCATTTTTAATGTATTCCCTACAACACAGACCGTGGATGTATGGAATTGTCTTTCATAATGACATCACTTCGTGCTGCCTTCAGCAAAAGACGTGACACTACCTATGCATCAACCAGCAAACCATTGCATGATTTACCTTTAAAAGACACCAGCTGCTCATTCCACAAATGTTTGTGACTTTGAAAAGGGACATCGCTGAAAAGTAAAATCTACTTATTCAGAACTGTCTCAGGTTTTCTGGTAAGAAGTCTTGTTACAACATAGAAATAATCTACGTTGTAAAACAAATGTCAGGTTTGTTTTATGTTGATGAAACAATTACATAGACTTCTTATGATTGAACACCCTTTAGATTCTGCTTCGCAATGTATGCATTAACTGTGATTGCACAAGCATCGACACTTAGATGAGATGCGTTGTCATCAAGGTTATGTGGACATTGGACTGATCCCGGAAGGATCATGGGACATCAGAATTGAGGAGATGGCCGAAGCTGGAAATTTCCTAGCGCTCAGAGGCGACGGCCCCAACAAGTATTATCTGAATGGCGGCTGGACTATTCAATGGAATGGCGAGTACAAGGCAGCTGGGGCTGTATTTACGTATGAACGAACAGGACATCGAGAGAACCTAACCTCACCTGGGCCCACCATGGAACCACTGTGGATTCAGGTGGGATTAATCATCAAATTCAATGTTTTTTTTTTTTGTTTGTTTGTTTTAGTGATAGCTGTCAATACAGATGGAGTTGCATCAAAACTGTGCAATTAATTTTAATGCTCTTATTATTTCGGAGGTCAATTCAACCCTTTTCAATGTTCAACATTTTTAAGTATACGACAATTTTTTTTAAATTAATATTTCACATTAAATTTAATAGGACCCACTGAGTAAACAATAGCATGAGCAATGGCATGGTTCTAATCAGTAGAGAAGCCAAAGTCATAAAATCAGTCATAGGATTCTATGACATTTTAAAACAAATATTTGAGTTGTTTTCTACCTCAGTCACGTTTTTGTTTGTTTTTTTTAAATAGCATTTGGTCACACATACAATGATGCTGCTCTCTTTATCGATTCAATTTTCACACAAAACTGTGTTTGTTTGACTTGTTCTTATAGCTCCTCTTTCAAGAGACCAATCCAGGAGTGCGCTATGAGTACACAATCAGTCAAAATGTTTCTGAGGATAATAACGGTTCTGCCTCAGTTTTCTTCTGGAAGTATGGATCATGGACTGAATGTAGTGCCACCTGTGGAGCAGGTAGGGGAAAATGCTTTGCTCCAGATTTTTTTTTCAATTTAAAACCTTTCCCAGGTGTTTTATTTACATTTCTGTGACATGCTTTCATCAAAATCCCCCATGAATCAAGAGGGTGGTGCCTGAACTTGGCAACCAGTGAGGCTATGCAGAGTGCCTGTTGTCATTTCGCTGGAAAGTGTATACATAACAGTGGTCTGGATCTCTGTGGAAAGTGTATGCGTCACGGCCGACTTGATCTCACTTGCAAGTGTGTATATTCAGTCCGGCATTTGGTCCTCTGCTTTTCTGCATTGCTTAACAGGCTGGCTCTCACATTCAACGGTGGCTGATGGAGTTTTCGTCAGGAGAAGCAGTATAAAAATGATCATATATAGAGAGAGAGAGATGGTATTAGTTTGAAGACAGTGGCAATGTACTAATCAAAACAATTAACCCTTGATTATTGCTTTTGGGGAGGAAAATCTTCCGTCAAGCATGAGAGCGGAGATGAAGTTGCCGAAAGCAAGATGCTTTGGCCACAATCCAAAGAGGCTGTGGCTTGCGAAAAAGCCACACCGCAGCGAAGGTACCGGGTCTGCCTGCGTAATGGCAAACGAAGTGAAACCAGAATGTGGCATAAAACATGTTGTGTGCCCTTGCATCAGCGTAATTGCTTCGTTTTGCATCACCCCCCAAAAACTTGCTTAAATCTCAAGGTGAAGGAGACACACACACACACACACACACACACACACACACATGAACACGCATTAAATTGCAGGGAGGAGGGGACGCGCGTGCACTCACGCACATGCACACGTGAACGTATAGTGCACTTAGACATGCAAGCGGTTGCTCCAGTGAAAACGGGGGAGTTAACGAGTTAATAAAAGGCGCAAGGCAGACTTCCTGCAGTTAGCCAAAAGGACTCTCAGACAATGAGAAAGAAAATTCTCTAGTCTGATGAGATAAAGATTGAATTCTTTGGCGTGAATGCCAGGCCTTGTGTTTGGTGGGAACCATACACCGCTCATCATCTGACCCTACATTCCTTCAGCGAAGCATGGTGGTGGCAACATCATCAAGGTGGGATTATTTTCGATGGTAGGAACCAGAAGACTAGTCAGGATTTGAGGGAAAGACAAATGCATGTACAGAGACATCCTTTATAAAAACCTGCACCAGAATGGTCAGGACCTCAGGCTGAGGCGATTTCCCTTCCCACAGGACAACGAAGGCTTCTGGACAACTGGCTTGTGAAAGTTCTCTGCCCCCTCAAACCTTTTGACCTTTTGCCACATTTCAGACTTGACTTTTTTTTTTTTTTTTTTGTGAAGCATCAGCACTAAATGGGTCACTATTGTGAAGTGGGAATACAAGACTGAAAAGTGGGGCGTACAATATTATCTGGCCCCTTTACTATCAGTGCAGTCAACTTGCGCCAGAAGTTGATCAATTCTGAATTTCTCAATGTTGGCCTAAGTCACTGATGATGACAAATGGATTCCACCTGTATGTAATATAACCTCATTATAAATCTGCTCTGTTATGGTCTCTGAGGTCTGTTAATAGAATACTGGGGAGCAAACAGCATCATGAAGACCTTGGAACACGCCATACAGTATAAAGTATGAAGCAGGATTAGCAATACGAAAAGATTCGATTAGCTTTAAGCATCTCATGGAGCCCTGTTGGATCATTAACATTGAAATGGTGAGACTATCACATCACTGCGAACCTACCAAGACCTGGCTATCCGTCTAAACGTTTAGCCCAAAGAAGAATGTGCATCAAAGAGGCCTACAATCATTCTCCATGCAACTGCAGAGACCAACAGCTAAGATGGGGGAATCTGTCCATAGGACAACTATCAGCCACACACTGCACAAATCTGGCATGTATGGAAGTGGCAAGAAGAAAGCCATCTGTCAAGACAACCATAAAAACTCCCATGTGTGAGACACATCAAACGTGGGAAAAAGGGGCTTTCGTCAGATGAGATCAAGATTGAAATTTTTGGGCTGAACGAAAAATTTTAGGTTTGCAACTGCTCGTCTTATTTCAAGCAAGTGTTCAATGCAGCCACAAACTCTAATTCGGGGAAAGTGTAATTCTTCCATTACAGCTGACGTCTGTTACATCGAAGTACTTTTTTTGTTGAATAAAATCACCCAATACAATACAATTTATTTTGGGAGCTTAAATGCCAGTACTGCACACATTTATTGAAATCTTAAAAAAGCCTGACCTACCCAATCATGTCATGAGTGGAGAAAATTAGAAGTGCTAATTGCTTGTTAACATAATTTTTTTTTTTAAATGGGCGGATATCAAATGTGGTTGTTAATTTTACACTTGTTGCGTGGGCACGCACTCCTGTTGATTTTTTGTTGTTGTTGTTTTTTTTTTTAATGATAGAGACAACAAGGAAAAAAAACAATGAGGCAGCTGTGATCAACATGCACCCCAATTAAATGAAGCATTGGACCAAATGAAGTTGGCTGTAAATATCATTATCTTGTAGGTATTGCACAAAAAATCTATTCATGTGAGTCTGACTTAGAATGAGAAAATAATAATAAATCCTCTTGCGATGCAAGGGGTTCGTTCTCAATCGGCGGGGTCTTCACAGTGCGTAGAGCCGATAAGCTTCACCGGGGCCTGCCAATGACAATGGTCATGAGCCAGGTCTGCAGCGTCTATCAGGGTAAGCCCCCGGTGTTGGAGATTCTCCCTGATGACATCAAGCCATCTGGTGTGGGGTCTTCCGCGTAGCCTTTTCCAGCTGGCTGTAGATGGGTCGAATGAAAAGATGGCAGTTATTTTCAAGATCCTATTATTTGTTTTCAAATCTCTAAATGACTTCGCGCCACCTTACCTCTCTGAGCCCACCTGCCCGGCACCTTAGGTCTGCGAACCAGACATTATTAGAAGTACCAAGAACTAAACTGAGGCTCAGAGGGGATCGAGCCTTTCTGTTGCTGGTCCCTCTCTCTGGAATGACCTCCCACTGAACATTCGGCAAGCCTCCTCGCTGCCCATCTTTAAAACCCGCCTCAAATCTCACTTGTATTCTTTGGCATTTGACTCAGCATGACTCAGATTTGTTATTGGTTTTGCTGTTCGGTGCTTTCTACCGTCTTTGTTGCCGATTTGTGGCTTTACTGTTGTATATGTTAGTTCCTTCATGTACAGCACTTTGGATGCAGCGATGGCTGTTTGAAAGTGCTCTATGAATACAGTTGAGTTGAGTTGAGTGAGGTGTTCCAGGAGTAATCAGAAGAGGTGTCCAAGCCAACGGATGTGTTGAGATGTGGGGGGCTGAAGGGTACGTTTTCGGAGGTCTGAATTAGTAACATGGAGGTGCCAGCTGATGTTCATGATGGTTCTGCTGTCAAAGCCATCGTTCCTCTTGGCCAGAGTCTTGTTTAAAGGCCAGGATTCTGCACCATACAAGAGAATGGGAAGAACTGCTGTATTATAGATGCGCATCTTGGTCTTTTGGGACACTGAGTGGTGGCGCCAGAGGGGCCGCCATAGCGACTGCAGAGCTGCAGCTGCGAGGCCCCATCTGTGGTCGATCTCTGGCTTGAGATCGCCGTTGCATGTAATGCTGGAGCCCAGGTAGATGATGGAATTGATGAATTGCACTTCTTCTGAACCAAAAAACAGGAGCTTTGCTGCTTTTGTTTCGTATATGGAGACAGCACTGCTGAGGTGTTGGAGGGAGTTGCTGAACAGGGTGGTGTCGTCAGAGTATTCAAGGTCGGTCAGGTGGATGATGCGACACGCCTGAGACTTGCTCCCGGACTCGAATCATGAGGTGGTCAATCACGCAGTTAAACAGGTCAGGAGCAGCCACGCAGCCTTGTCTGACCCCACTGTTAATGGGGAGCCACTTTGAGTGCTTACCATTCACACGAACACAGCTCTTTGAGTTGTTGTAGAGTCGCTGGAACAATGTGGTTATCTTGGGTGGAACTCCAAGGTACTTCAGGTTGTTCCAAAGGGAGAGGTGGTCAACTGTGTCAAAGGCAGCTTTAAGATCTATGAAAGCTATAAAGAGATGTTGGTCCTTCCGAAACTCTCTGATATTCTCAACAATAAGTCGAAGAGCGGAGATGTGGTCTTTAGTGGCCCGGTTGTGGGTATGAAGCCAGCTTGTTGAGGTCGGTGGTTGCTTCGAATGGCAGGAAGAGCATGGTTGAGAAGGATACGGGTGAACAGTTTTGCAGGTATGGAAAGCAGTGTGATGCCTCTGTAGTTGCTGCAGAGCAGCTTGTCGCCTTTCCGCTTCCAGAATGGCAGGATGATGCCCCGCATCCAGTCTGTGGGGGGCGGTTCTGCCACCCACACGTGGTCAATGATGTGGGTGAGTCATTGGGCCATGGAGTCACCACCTTCTTTGAGCAGCTCTGCAGTGATGGCACAGATTCCAGGGGCCTTGTGATTTTTGAGTGTTTTTATTGCTGCTCTGACCACAACGATTTTAACTGGGTCAGTTTTGCAGTTGGGGTTGGGGCTGGTGGAGTTGGCAGCAGTAAGAATGTGATGAACTCTCTTTTTATGAGCGCTTTAAATGCCACTCCAGAAGCTCAGACTCGCACAGTCAAGATTATTAGATCACCCACATACTTTTAATTTGCTGCAGTGATGTTTCCACTCACCTTAAAATATTACTAAAGTTCAAACTGAAAATGTAAGAGAGTATCGGTCGTTTACTTTTCCTTTCCAATAAAACCATGCTACCATTAATATAGTGCATGTTACCAGCCACATACACAAGGACTTCAATGGTGTCTTTCTCTGTATGGGGTGAAAATGCAAAGACGGGTACTGCAGTAGGATGTGAATCTGCCATTTGGAGACACTGCTTTGGTTGAATCGGTCTGTGACAAACCAAGCAGCCAATGTTCTTTTATGTAACACAGAGTGCAGCTTCCAATATTTTTTATTTTATTTCCCCCCCCCCCTTGTACATTCTTTTTATTGAGTTTCCTTTTCTTTTCTCTTTCCAATAAAAGCTGTGCTACCATTCCATAGATTCATCTTTCGTGCATGATACCAGCTCCATGCACAAGGGCTTTAAAGGTATATTTCTCTGTATGTGGTGAAAATGCAAAGACGGGTACTGCAGTAGGATGTAAATATGTCATTTGGAGACACTGCTTTGTTTCTGTCTGTGAGAAACCAAACGGCCAACGTCCTTTTTTTGTGATACCGATTGCAGCTTCCAATAATCTATCTTTTTGCATTATTTTTGTTGAGTCACACACTAAAATAAAACAATTCTATAGTTGAGTGAAAGCAATCTAAGGTCAGATAAGAAAACCTTTCTTTGTCTGACAATGGAGAAATTCCCAATTTACAGCAGCAAAAATGATGAAAGGGAGAAGTAGGACAAAAAGTATATCAGTAAATATAAATTATAAAATATAAATGTAAGAATATTCAGAATGGGTGAGTGGGGGGTGAGACCAGGTTTTTAGGTCAGGTCTGTCTATTCAATAGCCAGACAGCAGTCTGCAGGAGTCGAGCGGCGGTCCTTCTCCTTGCAGCGCGGGTGTATCAGTCTCTGGCTGAAGGAGCTGCCCAGTGCTGTCAGGGTGGCCTGGAGGGGATAGGAGGGTCTGTCCATCATAGCTTTTAGCTTGGCTAGCATCCTCCTGTTGTCCACCTCCTCCAGAGTGTCCAGGGAGCAGCCCAGGACAGAACTGGCCCTCCTGACCAGTCGGTCTCTCTGTCCCGGGCTGAGATGCTGGCTGACCACCAGACTATGCCATAATGACTATCGACAGCAGAGCAAACATTATCTCACTGATACCTTGAAAATAAATGGTGCATGCATGTGCAAGAATGCTTTTCTGGCTGAAAACCTCTCATTTCATGATCATTCCAGGTGTTCAGAGGCAGATTTTTCACTGTGTGGAAAGAACTAATGGAATAGTGGATGAGTCATTTTGTGATCCTTTCACCCGACCTGATGACAACCAAACCACCTGCAACAAGGATCCTTGTCCAGCCATGTGAGTTTGAGACACGACTTGCACCAAGAGCCACGTGTGCAAGTCAACAAATTCAAAGTTCTACGCAAGTTTGAGGCTGTCCGTGCTTCAGAATCAGTTAGTACTTAAATTGGGTTTACGATCAGAAACATGAACTCTTCTAAGGTCATATTTACAGTAAGTTATATCATCAACTGTCATAAACAATTGATGGAAGTCAATTGTTTGTTTTTGTAATTATACGTAGAAAATGACAGTACTTGGTACAGTTAGTTGATTTTTAAATTCCAATTCCTTTTCCACTGGCAATGTACGAACCCAATAGACAACAAACATCATTTTTGATGTGTTATAAAACGTTCCTACTCAAAGAAAAAGTAACTTTTGAGCAGAAACAGCATCACAGAGCAATTGCGTTGCTCTGATTCTTAAAAAAAAAAGAAAGAAAATACACACTTTTAATTGACATGTTGCCCTTTAAATCGTACAGACTATGCGAAATTGCGAGACCAGGTCATGTACACACTTAAGACGTACATATTTTTTGAAGAATAAAAAACAGTGCCGGATGATCATGATTGTTCACAATTGTGCCTTAGTAGTTTTGAGTTTCTTAGCAAAGACAATGTAGTAATATGCAAGGATAAAGTGTTTATGTTGCATGGCTTTTCACCACAGTCAAACTCTGCATTTTTGAAGCACCACTGAATGCACAATTGGCCAAAAACTCAGCAGAGCCATTTTGTTTCATGCGTGCAATACAATACAATTCATCCGATATACAGTACAGTATTTACTCTCAAAGGTCAAATGCATGAGTCATTGTGTTTGGCTCCATTGTGAAATTTCCATCCCAATTCAGTCCACAATTCAAGGAAATATGTGTTTCTGATTGCAGATGGTGGGTGGGTGAGTGGCAGAAATGCTCAGCAAGCTGCGGGACCTCTGGCGTGGCTAAAAGGACAGTGATGTGCATCCAAGCCATCAGCGTGGATGATCAGAAAGCCTTACCGCCCAGTCAATGTGAATCCATCCCAAAACCTGAGTCCGTTCTGTCCTGCAACACAGATATCCCATGCCCGGCAGATTGGACCACTGGCAATTGGTCAAAGGTGAGCGTGGCCTGGAATACGACTGTTCACATCATGACGTATGCATCATCATCAGTTCCCTTGAATGACCACTTGGGAAAAATTCACACAGAGCGAAGGCTATCATTGAAGGAAAGTAACAAAATAACAAAACAGAAAAAGTGAAAAATCATTTTCGTCCATGAAATAAATGTTAAACAAGAATGCTTAAAAAAAAGAACAAACTGAAACTGCTTTGTATTTCATATGTTTATAAAACTAAAGCTAACTATAATTATCGCAAACATTTCCTTCGTCTTTGTGAATTAATATTATAATTGAGCTGTCAAGGTTCATTTGACATTTATTTTGGGCGGTATTGCAGTACATCCGTCACTTGTTGGGGAATTGTAAATACTTAGGTACTGAGTGACAAATGCAACATATAATACAAACACATAATAATAATAATATGAAAATATAATTAATAGCTCAAATAATTGTTTTTTAAAAACAAACAAACTTATTGTAAAAGCTACTTGTCATTCAAATTAATGAATTAAAATCAAAAATCTAAATGAAATATAAGATACAATGGAAAATGCAACACGAACATAACCCTGCACAGAGCCAGTTCTGGTAACAGGGACTGCCGACTGCTTCGGGCATTGTGAGCAGATGTGTTGCCATGGTGAAGCAACCCCGAGTTGTACTGCAACAACTCATCTTCTTCTCATGCGCTGGAAGAAGCAAATGTCGCAGGATCTCCTTGTAGACATACTGGTTGATTGTCTGGCCCACACACACAAGGGTGAAACTCACAGTTTGCTGTTCGAAATACATGTTTTTTGACTCCAGTCTTTGTACACCACATTTCTCGGTTTGCATAAATCCAACTCGCAGCCCTGGAAAATTTGAGGCGTGTACACTGTAAACAAACTTGTTAAAAGATTCCCCATTTCCCTCATTTTAACTATATTACTTGTCAATGGGCTGCAGTGTCAAGCAGGAATTTGTCAGGTCGCACATGCACGAGTGGATGGAAAGGTTTACATGCACTGTCTCAAATTTTACTGTCAAAATGCTGCTATTCAGGCGCAGTCTGGCGCCCGGAGTATCCTTTTATTTTATCTTTACAGTTGATAACGTTTACAATGGATTCAGCACATAAACTTTATTTTTACGATATAAATCAAGAAAAATGGATTGATATTGAACAGTTATTTGTTCATAAGGCAATTAAAGGGTTAAATAATAACAAGTTGCATGCGCGTATATTTATTGGGGAGCCTTGAGATGAGCTGCTAACCGGACCCACTTCTCACCCAAAGTCAGCTGGAAAATGCACCAGCTTACCACTGATTCTAATAAGGACAAATGCTACAGAAAATAGATGATTGGTCATATTTAAAGTTTGACTTGTTTATCACCTTGTACTTTCATTCAGGTTTTTTTTTTCAGATAAGTGCCTGTTAGTGGGCTTGGTATTTGACAGCATCGTTGTTCCAAGCAGAGCTACTGTTGTTAAATAATTTGGGCCATCATGCTGCAATTTTCTTGTATGGCTTTCTCTTCAGCTTTCTAGCAGATGCCGGGAGATTTTCTGCCAAAAAGATCTTTGGCAGTGTGGGGTTCAACTTGAAAACTTTCTCCACCTTGACTGAAGCCTTAGTTGCAGTTTAGAAAAAGAAAAAGCTCTCCCCCAGTTTCATCAAATCGAAACATTTCCCTCTCATGCAGTTTGAAACATTAAAGCTTCCATCTTGCACAGACTTGAATAATAGGATAGTGTGTTCACGACGAGCCAGATTTTTTTTTCAGCGTCGGTGGTAGCATTCACATTTTCTATTTAATGTGGGATACGTTAAACAAAAAAGGGCAAGGTGTATTTGTACACCTGGGATTTAGACAGGCATGCGTCGACACCAATATCCACGAAACATGGACATGTGCACACAGAGTACAATTTTTGTCCAAAAAGCCTATTAGTGTTTTTATGATATTTCACTGCCCACAAATAGCTCAACAAATTAAACTGAGCATTTGAGTGGAGATTAGTTTTGTAAATACAGTATAGTACAAAACTGTTGCGAGTCATGGAGGGGAAAAGAAAATGCAACTAGCCGTCATCTGCTTTCACCTTGTCAAAGTAGCTCTGACGGTCGGGGGTTGAATTAATGTATTCTGTCATTGCTTCGTCCATGCAGTGTTCACTAACGTGTGGAAGGGGAGTACGTCGGCGTAACGTGACCTGTTCCAGAAACACCGGCGTGGAATGCGACCTGCAAAAGAAGCCCCTCTCTCTGAGTACCTGTTCAATCCAGGACTGTCCTCAAGTTGTGGACAATTTTGGTGATATTGACTGGTCCGGAAGTGGATGGACAAGCGAAGAAGTGTTGAATGAAATTAACCTCATACCTGCGGCCAAACTACCTCCAAAGTACAGTTCCACCAAAGTCCAAACAAAAAAGAGTGATCCAAATGATGTGAATAACATCTTTGAAGACTTCCATTATCATAATAAGATAGAAGGTGAAGACAATACTCCTAAAGTGGATGACTTCTACTATGACTACAACTTCATCAACTTTCATGAAGATTTATCAGATGGGAATGCTGGAATAGATTCAGGGAACAGTCAGGAACAAGATTTTCTGCATGAGGAAGAGCCAACTGGCAGTTCTTTGAAACCTGCAGAACCAGAAAACATGACTAAAGACACCCTGGAGAACATTGGAAACCCTGGAAAAGGAGAACCTTCTGGAAATGTTGATGACTACCTTGCTGAGGATTATCTTCTGCCTGTTCCCACCACTCGGTCACCTCCAGAACATTCCTCGCAGAAAAATGGGTACGATGAGCTCCTTTGGGATGAAAACAATAATGCGAGTTCCCCTTTGAATGATACTACCGGAGAGCCAACAAAGAGTAAAAATGTGGAGCAAGATGCAGACAAGGCTGAAAATAACCACAATTCCACAGGGGAGGAAAATCACACTGGGGAATTCACTCCATCACATGCTGGTTCAAAGCCTAGAATTCAAGCTGAGGACCGTCACACTGTCACACTGACAGTGAAACCCCGAAAAGAAGATGGCTTAAAATTGCACCAAACTTACACTGTGTCTCATTTCGCCACGCCTAAGACTTTACGGTCTTCAGGAACTGTTGGAGCTTCAGAGTTATATCTTACTCCAAGTACCACTGAATCAACGGCATTTTCACATGATCTTAGTCTGGAAAATTTGCACCCGACCCATCTCATCACAGAATTGGTTGCCATTCAAGACAATTCTGACAGAGGCGTCAGTACGACCTCACTGCCTCCCTCTGAGAGTTCCACTCGTCTCCTTACCCCAGATCTTGTCATGTCAGATAATGGAAGTGACCCTGATGATACCATATTGTCTGCCGGAACACAGTTGCCGCCGTCTACGAACCGGGAAGGATACAGTCGGCCTCCCCCAGATGATTTCCAGCCAGCAACAACGGAACAGAGTCACACGAAAGCGTCTACTGAATGGACTGCAGCAGATTCCTCTTATACATCATCATTTCCGTTTGATGACCATGACTACGATCAAATTCTAACTCCCCCGATCGTAAGATCTGGTATTGCGAGTGACCCGGACTCTTCATACAATCCCCCACTGTTGAACACCGCATCCACCGAAGCCATTACCACACAAGAAACAACGACGAGTATCTCACCAAGCCAGCATTCTTATCTTTGGCCACCCCCTCAGACAATATCAGAACAAACGCCAGCCGCCACACAAGTGGCAGCCTTTTGGGTCACTGGCAACTGGAGCTCTGTAAGTCTCATTAGAATCAATTCCACTCTGTTCTTGCCACACCAGCAGAACAACATACTTGATTGTGCTTCATTGTTGCTTGTTTTTGTTCTGTTCTATTTTGGTCACTGCAGATATTTAAGTCAGCTTTACCTTATATAGCGATTTAATATGATGCATTCCCTGAATTTGCATCAAAGTGTTGGACATGTCCAAATATTTTACACAATGATGCATATAACACAGTTACAAACACTCAGAGTTTTACAGGCTTAGCCTGATCTCAGAAATGAAACGAGGTTTCTCCTGGATGCCAACGTCACTTGCTCATCTGGTGAACAGTCTTTTGTGTGTTGGAATATTTTACCGTGTTTCTGGCCAGTGCTCCACAAGCTGTGGTCTGGGTGCCATCTGGAGGACTTTGACGTGCAGTACTGGCTCCGAGACTGATTGTGACCCAGTCGAGAGACCCACACCTGCCCAGCGTTGTTATCTGCGCCCCTGCTCTATGTGGAAAGTTGGGGAATGGACTAAGGTGAGATGAGCCTTGTTTGATTTTTATTTTTTATTTTTTTCACCTTGGGGATTTTGAATTTGCATTGATGACATTCCACATACTATTAATTTGTGTTCTGTTTGCTTTCAACACATTTAACCAATTGATGGCTTTGAGGCAAAAAATTGTGACTGATGATTTTGTTTACCTCTAGGGTCCGGACTGTTCTTTCTCGATTAATCTGTGGCTTGGCTTGAAGCATGAGTGGGCAATTAATTTTCCAATGTGACTGTGTGAGAAACTGTCATGGATGTAGGGTTACTCATCATATTTTTTGTGATATTATTACATTTACTGAGTCCCGTAACACTTTTTGGGACAGCGACACATATTTAATCACTTAATTTAAACAGGGGATCAGGCTAATGCATCACCTACAAGCCAAGCTATTTCATTAAATCAATCACCACAATCAGAATTTCTTCACCCCCTGGGAAAGTAATGCAGCAAAGTTGATTGGATTGCCCATTCTATCCCTCTTCCAAACGTTTCATTTGATTGTAAAATGATCATCAGCAATTTCATGGCTGAGAAGTCACTGTTCGTGAGACCAGTCATTGCCATGGTTTCCTGGAATAAAATGCAAAACATTGTGCTTTTTAGGTATGATTTTAATGAACCGTGTGCCATCAATCTTTGTGCGTGAAATAGTGGTCATTCTGGTTGGCTGTTCGCGATCAAAATGCAAATCTGTCTGCCTCTGAACCTAAGACGTCCAGTGGCTGATGATGTCACGCAATGGCAACTCCAATCGGACAAACTACAATACGCCCTACTAAATTAGATTATGATGTGCTTGTTTATTCATTCCCATTTTAGGTTCAATTCACCTCAAACCTTTGTTTTCATGTAGGAAACAGAATAACAACATGAACCGAAATTTTGATGAATAGATTATCAGGTTAAATCCCCATGGCCCTCTTTCACTATGCCAGAATGGCGCATAGTCACTTTTCAAAAGTCTTTACGGTTGAGCAATGTCACTAAATATAGCGACAACAAAACTTAGTCGGTAACACTGGACACAAAAGTAACTACTTTTGTACTCTTGCTCATTGGTAGCGCCCGCACTCAATCCACATCCAAATAAAAGCATCACATGGTTTCCTTTTTTTTTTAAACTCAAGTACGACCGTGAGGGCGAGTCAAACTGGATAGGCCTGATTTGGCCTGGGTCGTTCTTTCTGTCTTGAAGGCTTGTGCGTATATGCATGTTTAATAAAATATCAAACATTGTTCTCATTTATCGTGAATCACAGTTAAAAGCATGTTCCCATTGTGCACTTAGTACTGGAGAATTTACTGTTGCATTCCGAAAGCCAAAGCTGCTCTGTATATCTATTTATGTATTCACTGTATTGAATAAATGCTTGCAGCATAGCCAGGTGTGTTTTTAATTAGTATTTGTAAACGGGCAACAGATAAGAATAAGCCCACTGAAGGAATCTTATAAATATCTGAAATACAAAACAGCTAATTTTAGAAGACACCCTTGAAACAGATAACTGCGCTTTCTTTTTACAGTGCTCCAGGAACTGTGGGGGTGGTATAAAATCTCGAGAGGTCCAGTGTTTCGACATGCGGGATCAGAGACCTCTACGACCTTTCCACTGTCGAGCAATGTCCTCCAGGCCACAAAGCCAAATGACCTGTAATCTTCATCCATGCCTTGACTGGTACACTTCCTCCTGGGGACAGGTGCCTAACATGACACTTAAATTGAGATCATTGCTCCTCTCGCACCACCTACTGTGGCTGCTTTAAGGGGATGTTGATGAAATGAAATGTTTTTGACAACATGCCACCACATCACTTTTAAGTCTGATTGACATTTTATGATCCCATTTACTGCTTGCTAGGAAGCTGAAAAGGAGCTAACTTTGACCATTTTACTTTGAAAATGGTTCGCTCGAGTCTCGGTTTGCTTTTCACAAACTAATGAAAGAGACGAACAGAAACCCTTTCAGGGTGTTTCTGAAGGCCACTTGTTCTTTTTACTATACACCATAAACGGTTGCACTTGTCTCACCTGCCACCTTGTATTGTGTCCATCATATTGGGTAACTGTAAAAGAGTGTCTGTGTGTGCGTGCGTGCATTCGTTGACCTCAGTGTTCGGAGGTTTGCGGAGGTGGAGAACAGCAACGACTTGTGACCTGCCCAGAGGAGGACCTTTGTGACACTGGCCTGAAGCCCAACAACATTCAGCCCTGTAATACTCAGCCTTGTGCTCAGTGGCTAACTGGATCCTGGGGACAGGTATACACTATGGAAATACACACAATATATAGGAATGGCATGTGACCTACTCTATATACATGCTACCACTGTTTCGATTGTTTGTCTTAGTTTTGGAAACATTACTATGAATATCTGATCCACTTCATACTCAAGGATAACAATATATAATAAATGGGATTGAAAGGACAGATTTTGTTGCTTAACTCAAATTCCACAAAGGCAATATGAATCAGAATGTGAAGTTTATACTAGCAACGGTGCATAGAACATATTATCGTCAAGAAGATTTTGGGGTTGACCTCCCCTTTGATTTTCTTTTTCTTTCAGTCATATCACACATAACGATAATGTTGCCTTAAAAATAAATACATAATATATACTAAAAAAAATATTAAATCAAAATAAATAATAATCCTGCCTTTATTATGTATAACTGGAACTAATTTCAATCAGGTCCCTTTCAATGGGCATTTAAACTTTTGGTTTGGCAGTTAAAGGTTGTGAAGACGTTGAGATTATTCCCTCATGATCTTGGAAATAAAATATGTCCACATAGCCACTGAAATGTGCTCGGTTCCCCTGGTTGGGAAAAAACACCGCCCACACGGCACATATATAAGTGCATCAGTAGAGCTGCATCATTCTTCCCTGTATGCTTTTGTGTCATCACACACACACACACACACACACACACAGCAAGGATTATGACTTCTTTCCCGATCACTGCTCCTTCTGTCACCTCCCCACATGACTGCTGATTGCAGGTCTCACACAAAGGCCTTTTCACTGTCACATCAGCAGAGCCAGAACAACCTTGGAGAATCATTTAGTGTCAGGATGAACATAATGTGACTATATTTCAGATGATGTGTGCAATCGCAAAACAGAACGCGCACACGCAGAAATAACAGTGGCCTTTGAAACCATTTGACTGACGTTATAACTGTTATTCTGCTTTGAGGAACGGGCAAGATGGAAGCATGGGTGACAAAGACCAAAACTGGGACCCCAAATCCTTCATACTGTGAAGCAGCATTACTAATTAGAAGATCGTGGACAAATATATACATTGCCCTCTGTATTTATTCAATTCTATTTATATTGCAGAAGCAGACTCACATACGTAAAATTGTAGAAATGGTTCAGCAGACACAGAGCGAAGCTCCTCCCATGGCCATCTCGGTCCCCAGACCTTAACCCGGGGGTCGGCAACACGCGACTCCAGAGCCGCATGCGGCTCTTTAGAGACATCGAGTGGCTCCCTGGAGCTTGATAAAAAATGTTTGAAAATGGAAAAAGATTTTGATAGTAGGCTAATATAGCTCAAATAGATATAGATACATGTTGCAGCGCTGAAAAAGGAGAGCTTTTAAAAATGTACACTTTATTTATGCTTTTAACAGTCTCGACAAATACTGCGTCCGACTCCGTGCCTTCTATCTTCTCGTTCGACTCGAGAGGCGTTCAAAGACAGCCTCAGAAAAACAGAAATTAATGATCACTTCACTGACACTAAGAAAAGTGAAAATAATGCACCAAAACAAAAAATCAAGCGAGGAAATTACAAAATAAATTCTACTGGGGCGTTTGTGAACACACAACAAAGGAATGAATAACAAACAATTCTGAGACAGTCCAGTCTCCTACATACATACATCATGTTTCCTTCATTGTAAGTTTTATAGAAGGCTTTTTTTTTTTTTTGCGGCTCCAGACATATTTGTTTTTTGGGGTTTTTTGTCTTATATGGCTTTTTCAACATTTTGGGTTTCCGACCCCTGCCTTAACCCCGCTGATAAGCTGTGGAGTGAAGAGGAGAGAACCCAAGTCGCTGGATTACTCTATTCGCCCATCTTGTGAAACATGATAGAGTAAGATATGATGCTGTTGTGTTGGCTTTACAAAGTATTGACATCAGGAGCGCTAGTAATTGTGCCACACATGATTTGATGTCAAATAATTCTTTCATAATGTGGGATTTTTTTTCCCTCCACTGAATAAAAGCACTTAAAAATGAGAGTCCTATATTATGTAGAAAAAACACCTGGAATTTATGAGAAGCTAAAGAACACATCTTAACCAGGGCTGGCAATAATTATGGAGTGAAATGTAGCTCTATGAAAAGAAAGGGAAAAAATGCTGTTTTTGTTTTCAGGTGCAGTGTTCAACGTGCTTAGACCCCACCAGATTTGTTGTAAAACCCTGCGTTTTGAGATCCCAAGTTTTTTGTCCATAACAATAATAATAATAAATGCTCTTGCGATGTGAACGCCTATTCTCATTCGTCTGGGTCGTCACTGTGCGTAGAGCCGATCAGCTTCACCAGGGCCCGCCAATGTCCGCGGTTGTGGGCTAGGTTCGCTGCATCCTCCAGGGTAAGGCCCTGGTGCTTGAGATCCTCCTTGATGACATCAAGCCATGTGGCCCGTTACGAATGATAACGGTCCATAACAAAATACTCACAAATTTGAGCCACTGAATCCAATTTTTTTTTTTAACGTGACGGTGTTGATTATTGATCTGGAGGAATTGACCACTGATTAAAATCATTAAAGCAAGGGCAAGTTTGAACGTGGCTATTTTTTTTGTGCATCCTTTATCAAGTTTAGCCTGATTACGGTCTTGAAGCCCCCCATCCCACCCCGCGTCCTCCCACAACCTTCATCAAAATTTCACAGTGTGTGCAGGTGTGAGACACTGTGGTTTGTGAAATGAAAATCATCAGATACTGGAATGAAGGGCTGCAATACAAATAGAAACTCTCATTAAAAAAAAAATCTACATGCTCTCTTCTTCCCACTGGCTCCTGTCAAAGCTGCATCATTAAATCCATAAACTGTCAAATTTCCGTTCCCTCTCGTTCCCTGAATGCGTCTCAACGATGGGGTCAGAGCTTTCAGCCGGCCCCCAAACTCTGGAACTCACTACACCCGACTTAATTACTCTCTTCCCGTATTCAAAACTCTCTCTGCATACTCTTTGATGTGGTTTTAGATTGTACAGTGTCCTTGATCTTATGAATAAAATGTTTAAGTAATGAGTGACACATTTTCCCTACAGTGCTCAGCGTCCTGTGGCAGTGGAGTGCAGCGGCGACTCATCAAGTGTGTGAACACAAAAGCTGAAACCGAAGAAGAGGTGGTTCCATCTCAGTGTGACCATGAGGTTCAACCGAGGAGCACACAGAAGTGTCACTTGGATGAGTGTCACAAGGATCCTGCCGGTGAGAAGATGACTTGCATTACGTACAGTTCCCAAACAATGTAACATTTGTATCCTGTTCTGTATTTTGTAACTCACTTTAGTGCCATTTTTTTCCTCATTATGGAGCTCAACTTCTGCAAAATTTTTGTCTTCTCTTTTCGATTAAAAACAACCCGTTGGTTTAACCCAACTCACCTTTTTTCAAATGGCGATTGCTAAGGAATGTAATAAGGAAGATCCATACTTTTTTTTTTCCCTGACTGGAATCCAATCTTTCATTTGGTCCGTGTTTACAAAGTCATCGCCCCCCAATATTCTGTTAGCCTTGAAAGATGAGTCAAAATGCTCGAAATTGGCTGGCACTCTAGGGGTTGCCTTCAGAAAATTGCTTTTGTCATGTATTTAATTGAATATAAGTTGAAAAGTATTTGAACATCATCGTATGGTATTTTTAATTGTGTTGTACACAAAAGTGCAACATCATTGGAATTGGGGTTTGGACAACTGTAATTTTCAATCATAATGTTAAATGACTGTGGTGTGCTTCAAAACATATTTGTCGGTGGAAAAATCCCTCGTTGCTGATGTGCCTTTGACATTATTATCCCCGCAGGAGGTTAATAATCCTTCCTTCTTCTATATATTGTAGAGGAAGGAAGGCACTTCCGACTAAGAGCATGCAGTCGGCCATGAAAATGAAATGAGCTCCTGGCTCACATAGATTGTACACATGCCACAAAGTAATGTAACAAAGTGACACGGGGTCGCCATCTTGTTAAAACTTTCTTTAAAAAAAAAAAATTTTTTTTTTAAAAACTGCTTTGAATAGTGAAAAAAAAAAACAGTAATTGACACTCCCCTTCAAATGTTTGTATCAAGGCAGGGGTTCGTGTCACAGACTGAATTTAATTGACCCTTCGTTTGGCACGTGGAAGTGCAGTAGCATCAAGAGGTTTATGTTTGAAAGCAATTGACTGCTGTAATTCACGACACCGATACATATGACTAGCTCCTTACGTGATATGCATGACAACATCTCAATTCGAATCACTCAGTGAGGATGTTCCATGTTGACGCTTGTTGATTACTGTTCTATATTGGGCCTGCTGGAGCCCAAGGGATGATTATGGGTGAGGCGGGCGGGTCAAGCATCGCCAATAGGAGAAGAAGACATAAACAGGAAATGGGGCATATTTAGTTGCAGCTGCTGCCTTTGTGCCCCTCTAATGCAATCAAGTGTTTATTATGTGCATACACATCCAACATAGGACATCAGATCATGTTTAATGGTCTACATGCTTTTGCAGTTGGTGTAGATTTCATGTTGGATTTTGACAAATATTTCAATAAAAATCAATAATGCGCACTGAAACCGTGTTGAACGGACAAAAGTTCAAAATATGAACATCGGGCATTGCATGATCATGTTCCAACAAAATTATGTGAAATAATAAAGGGATAATAATAATAATAATAAGCACCTTTCAAGACACCCAAGGACACTTTACAATCAGGAACAAAAACAATGAAACAATACGGGTTGAGCAGCGGCAGCCAAACGCGCCAGCGTTCACTGAAACTGGCTGGTCCATTTTGTGGCAATTGCTTTTTTTTTTTTTTAAAGTATACCGGTACTTATCTCTTGAAATTGTATTTACTTTTTTCTGTTTTTAATAAAAAAAATTTTTTCTTGAATTTATATATATATATATATATATATATATATATATATATATATATATATATATATATATATATATATATATATATAATGTGTTTTTTTAATATCTTGAATTTGTAAAATATATATATATACTGTATGTATGTATATATATGTATGTATGTATATATATATATACAGTATATATATATTTTTTTTTTGTTACAAATTCAAGATATTAAAAAAACACATTTATTAAAAACAGAAACAAGTAAATACAATTTCAAGAGATAAGTACCGGTATACTTTTTCTTTTTTTTAATTGTACCACGGACTATCACAACAGTCACACGTTGACGATGAAGCGAACTAAATTTCCCACAACACAGATTGGACAAGCAATGTCATGTGATCATCTGCAGCCAGTGATGGCGAAGCGGGCGTGTCATAACTAATTGACTTGTTAAGTCATGTGTGTCTCACCCTCCATGGCAGAGGCTCCGTCAAACCCCTGAGACCAATTCACCGGACCCCTGGGGTTCGATCGAACCCAGGTTAAGAACCACTGGTCTAATGCAATGTCTACAAAAGCCAGACAACCCCAAACATACGATATATACTGTATGATAAATTGGAGATAGCAGGGTTCTCAAACTCAATTTATGCGGGTGATAATACCATATTTTTATACACAGCAGCCATTAACCTTGAAGTCTGTTACATCATAGCAAAGAGCTATTGATCCCATTGAATTATGTACAATTTAGGACTATTACTTTTAGTCAAAATAGTTAAGGAAAAGGTCTCCAATATGGACTTTGAAATACTTACAATTAGGATTGCAAACCTAAAAGGGCTTTCAAGTGTTCCAGTTTCTTTGAAAAACAGGGCTCACTCAGAGTAGCTCAGCAAGTGCACCTAAATATTTGAGTTCTCTTCTTTTAAAGCCATCAAGCACCCCCCCCCCCCCCACATCCCGCTGAACCCTCCTCCCACTGGCCTCCAGATTTTGAATTGTAACAGGAAAGAGTGGGCTCTTTTATTATTTTTTTTCTTTCTTTCTGGGAATACCTGTTGAGCACTTCCTGCCGCTTCATAATGAGACAAAATGACCTAGAAAGCAACGACTGCTTGATAGGCGCACAATTTGTAAAGAGCTCACTCCGTCTTGCTCAATGCTCTGCTTTATCAGCAACATGAGCAGAGGAGAATTCAGTTACAAGAATTCCAGATGTTTCCTTTTTCTCCCTGACAGTGGAACAGACCAAAAAAGAAAAATGTTGGATTTAAACCTTTTTTTTTCCACCCAGTGAACTCCAAAGTCAGTTATCTGGCAACGCTACTCATTCTCAATTGAATTCCCAGGTCAACCATTAAGGTTGTACAGTCAAACCTTGGTTTTCGTCCATAATCCGTTCCAGAAGGCTGTTTGAAAACCGAATTTGTTCGAGAACCGAAACCACGCTCTTTTTAAAATAAAAATGTTTACTGAACACGTCTGCTCACAATGGAAAGCAACACGAGGAAGCGTCATTTCCTCGTCTACCCGAGGAAGCGTCACTTCCTCGTCGTGTAAGGAAGGCGAGAGGAGTCAAATGGTGCATTCAAGTGCGCTCAGTTTGTTCGAGAACCGAAATTTGTTCGTCATACGAGGCATAAAAAACTTGAGATTTTTGGTCAAAAACCAAATTGGACAAGAACCGAAACGTTCAAAAACCGAGGTTTGACTGTACTACATTTCTGTCCATTGGTCTCAAATTTCACCTCTGTGCCTTTCCCCCCCCCTAAACAGGAGAAGTTTGTCTCCGTGATCGTCTCACATCCCGCTTCTGTCAGACTCTGCAATGGTTGGGCCGTTGCCAATTGCCCAACGTGCGAGCGCAGTGCTGCAAAACCTGCAAGCGACAGCCGGGCCAGACCAGCAGCATCAGTCACCACTGAGTCACGAGCAAGGCAACCACTCATTGATGAAATGTGGATTTTTGTCACCTCAACAGACTCTGCCGGCTTAACTCCTCTGTTCAGTAATGGAGGCAATGTAAATATTTAGGTTCACTTTGTTGATAATATATTGCCCAGAATGGCAAAACTGTCACTGACAATAGGCTACAGAAGATGGCGCTCTCCCATCAATGTAGCCAGCTTAGAATACAGTATATATGTACACACACACACACACACACACAACTAGAGAAATGGCATATCAATGTTTGTGGTTGGTAGCAGGTACAATAGAACTGAATGTATAAATGAAATGTGTAAATTCGCATTTACTGAGGTGCTGACATTCCATTCCATGCGTGTCTGTTTACCAATGCTTCATTTCTGCACATACTGAGCGAACGAAAGGTGACTCGACGTGATATTCTGTGGTTGCAAGACAATTGTAGCGGTGCAACATTCAAATGTCTTCTCTTAGATGATTGGAATCGTCTCAGTCGTACGCTGCGCAACAGCTGGTTTGACATCAAAACGTGTTTCCAAATTTTGAGTCATTTAAAACATCGTTTATGGTGCTCAAGGAAAGTACAAGAATCGTTCAGGGATGATGTGATGATGACACCAAAATTGGGCTGCAGCACATTTGGTGCTTGGGATAGCGTAGGCGGGCCCGGTGCCTTAATAAAAAATTTAAAGACTGTACCTTTCATATTGTTCCTGACTTTTGATAGTAAATTAAGTGAAGATAGTAAACGCACGTGCAGATTTGTATTACCTAGGTAACTGGTGCCAAACTCAAGGTCCCAGGGGTCAGACGCGGCCTGCCGTATCATTTTTTGGGGCCCGCGTGAGTAAATTATGTGCATCAATTTCATGTTCCAATCAATTTCACGTTCCTTGCTAAAATGTCCAAATCATCTTCATTTTGAAAAACGTTGCGATATTCTCAGCATCTTCACTGGTCTCTTATTTCAAAACTAGTTATTCATCAATTTGTTGTTTATGGTGTCTATTTATTTGGGATCACTGACAACCGAAGGAAACCGTCACTCTGATGTGGCCGACAACAAAAGTTAGTTTGACACCCCTGACCTACATAGATATGTCCAGGTCAAATTACCATAGGTTTTGGGAATTGTATGTCGGTGTGTATTGTTTTTTCTACATTGAAACGCACGGTGCCACATGTTGTAGGATAGTTAGTGTTGGGTTTTTTTGTTGTTGTTTTTTTTTTTAATATATATGAAAAGATTTTCTGAAACATAAATTGGCAACTGCAAACCTCAGACCCAGTTCTCTTTCTGTAAGTTTCTTTTGAGGGTTTTTGATGGCACATAAGAAACCAGAAATACACAGGCGGATGTCGTAATGGCAAATGATCACAGCCTGCCATAAATCAAACGTGTTGAAAATGAAACCGCCAGCCAGGAACCCATAATTCCGTGAGGGGTAACATGACTCTAAATGTATGTTTTCTAAATGTACGTATTTCATACATTCACTCTGAAAGGTCATTCGGTTTTGGACTGCAATTTCATGCATTTATCTGGTGTCAACAACCCGCTGATGTCACAGGTCAACTAGAAATACATCTCATATGTCAGGTTTTATTTGGTATTGTAATTTAATTTCATTGTATTCTGAACATTAACGGCTACTTATACTTTAACACGGACTCTACAGGTATATGTATCGTCAGTTACTCCAACTCACGAAACCAAATGAAATGCAATTAACTTGAAGCTGTGCTCCACTTTTTCAAGTGGATTTTCCCAGTCCCGGGATTGTGATTTTGTTTTAAATCAAGGGAACAGCTTTAAAAAAAAAAAAAATGCTGATCCGCTGCAAAAACATTTCAGTCCTTGCCGTGGCGGTCCCTGCACACGTCTCAGGTTATCTTACATCTAACGTTGGTGCTGGCATTGGTGCTGGCATTGGTGCTCATATTACAAACAGTGTTCAGGTATATGTGCTTTGCCTCATGCTAAAAAAAAAGGTTGATTTGTTCACAGCACAAAAATCAAGTGGCTTAAATCTTGCTTGTCAAAAAATGCTGTAACCTTTGTCAATTTGTCTTGCCACGGAGGCGTAAACACAAAACCTACTGCATCTAGTGAGCTGCATTAAAAGGAAAACATTTTCCCCACTGCGTCCTTATTATTTTTGTGAGGTATGCATTTATGGCATGACACGTGATTATTTGAATGACATGCAAATTACATATTTACTGGTACATTTGATTTCATAGTGGTGTCGTCTTTATGGTGACAAGTGTGTCAATCCATGCTTGCTGTTGATCTAAAAATCTCTGCAGATCAGACTAATATTCCTCTATTCCATGGCAAAGTAGGGGCTTTGCTGAACGTGGCTCCTCAAGATCAGTCATTACCTGTTGCTTTTTCCAGTTGGTCTACCCGCTCAGACAGCGTTCCACATGTGCAGAGCCAAAAACTATTTGGATGACCAATACCCCCTTGATCACATGAGCGTCCACTGTTATTGAGAAGTTGTTAGCTTTGACCACTCAGTCTCCATTTTGCTGCGGCGCTCTGATTCCCCGCTTTCCTCCGTCTCAGTTTCAAATCAAATTTGTCTACTTATCGTCGTCAAATGTAATGTGGTCTCGGGAGTTCTCCATGGGTGTTTATAAGCGTGTCTCTGGCTAATGTTTTTCATGAGTCATGGTTTTCTCAGTTATCCATCATACTATTCCAAAGTAGAAAAGCAACCAGTGGCTGCAGTGTAAAACTGCCATGGAAGTGCTATGGGGGGGGGGGGGGGGATGCTTTTTCTAAGACATGACAAATACATGAAATAAATGCTTGGATGATAAAAAGAGCAATCACAATGCACTATCTTGACAAAGGGTTCAGATGATAGTGTCACGGAGTGTAGTGTGTGGAAAAGATTAGATTATACATTCTCGCACGCAAATGCAATACAATACGTCCTGATTTATATAGCGCTTTCACAACAGGATAGGAAAATAAAACAGCAGATGACGGTATTGCCAAATGGAACAGTTGTTGAAACAGATGACACAAATAGCTGAGATGTAAAAACCAAGGGAATCTTCCTCCTTTTCCTATAATTAGCGAAGATTTCCAGGCTTGACCATAATGCTGCAAGATTCACTTACCTGAAATCTAATTACCGGTAGTCCAGTTTTAATTTTACACAATCCACTGAGGTATCAGAGCAAGGGACACAACTGAAATAAAATGGATAGAACAAGTCGACACACCAGTGGCTGTAACTAATCCCAAATAAAGTTCACTGTTCTGTGAGGGGTTTCAGGACATTTCTGTTGTTACCTCTTTGATCAGGGATGGCCGATTTAAATGCTGGAGGGGGGGGGGGGGGGGGGCACATCAGTACTACTTGGGGGGCCACACTGGACTATGCACTTGCGAACCAGATGTATGGGGAAAAATGCTATTTTAGATATACACATAATATATGCATTTGTGCAAAATACATGCTCTCGATATAATTAATTTTTCATATTTCTCAGTGCGTATGTATAAAAGATCCAATATCCTTACCCAACAACAATGGGTGTGAATGACCATACATTTTATATATATATAATATATACATATATATGGTCATTGAGGCTTTTGCATGTGTACTGAAAAAAAACAAACAAGCATTTTTTTGACATTCACATCAATTGTGCCTTGCCATGGTACATACTGAATCTGAACAATCTGATGTGCCTTGTGTATGGTTACGGTAATACATCAACCCCAAAATGACTCCTTGCTAGAGACATGCTTACAACGCAGAGTTCAAACTTAAGGCGATGGTTTCGCAGTTGAACACGGAAATAGAGCAGCGGCAAGAGAGTTCAAGTTAAGTGAAGTGTGTCGCTGCTTTATTAAATAAATGTCACTAACATCTGATCGTCGGTATATAAATCAGGGTGTACTGTAGTGTTCTGTTGGCATTTCCTTGAACGTAGCTCCATCTAGTGGATGCATTGTAGATTGCATCTTATAATGCGGTGCGTCCAATATATGAAAAAAAATTATATAATTTATTAATAAAATAGGCCATTCATTGAAAGTGCGCCTCATAATCCAGTGCGCCTTTTAGTGTGGAAAATGCGGTACGTATATAATTTAGTGTCGCATGCTGACTCTTCCTTACTGTGTAGAGAATAACCATTCAATCAGTTTTGTATGTCAAATGTGTGTCGAACAATACAAACTTCAGGGTGAATCTTACTTTACTCCCCAGATAAGTTCATTTTCATGCTGTATGCATGAAATGGCATCACACTATTGTTCCAAAAGGGGAGATTCACCTGCTCCACCAACAGGCTTTTAAAGGAAAAAAACACGTGTGTCCCCATGGGAACAGGTTTTAGCACGCACATATCATTTTATGAAATGACTGCAAAATGTACTTATGGTGGAAATAAAATATTCAATAGTACCACTACCCGCCTGAAATGTGCTTGTGTACCGTCTGGTTGGGAAACACTGCCTGAAATGTTTGATTCTAACTTGGTCCTTTTGTAAAAGAAACCACTTCATTTAGATGATAATGATGTCAATAGCTCATTATCTTTCAACTCCCACATTAATAACATAACCCGGTCCGCATATTTCCACCTACGCAATATCAACCGTCTCCGTCCCTCTCTCACCCCTCACACCACAGCTATCCTTGTCCACAGTCTCGTCACCTCCCGTATTGACTATTGCAATTCACTTCTTTTCGGTGTCCATCACAAATTCCTCCACAAACTTCAACTGGTCCAGAATTCTTCAGCTCGTATCATCACGAGAACCCCCTCCTTCCATCACATCACCCCTGTCCTCCAGCAGCTCCACTGGCTCCCTGTCAAACTGAGGATCAACTTCAAAATACTCCTCTTTACATTTAAAGCCATCCATAATCTTGCCCCCCCCCCCTATCTGTCTGACCTTCTTCAAATTTCCGTTCCCTCTCGTTCCCTCAGGTCCTCAGCCTCCCTCCACCTCTGTGTTCCCTCTGCCCGTCTCAGCACGATGGGGTGCAGAGCTTTCAGCCGCTCTGCCCCCAAACTCTGGAACTCACTACCACCCGAACTCTCTTCCCGTATTCAAAACTCATCTCAAAACCCACCTATTTAAAATTGCATACTCTGTTTAGACTCATCTCCTCTTTTATTATTTATTATTTATAATTTTATCTATGGTTTTATTGCTTTTGATTGTAAAGTGTCCTTGAGTGTTCTGAAAGGCGCTTATAAATAAAATGTATTATTATTATTATACTTTGCATGAATATGCAAACAAATTATTCAAAAGTGTTGATCAATTCAACTCGATAAAAAATTCTAAACAATGTGCTGAATGAGATGCATTTTAATAAGATAGTGTAGAGGAGGGGAGCTGACCAATTCCTTACTGCCCTCCTTGGACACAGGTTCTTTTATTTCTCTATAAGGTGGAAGAAGACCCAACACCACGTCGTCTTTTTCTCAGTTTATCACAACACGAATCGATTCGGGCTCCTGAGAGTTTCAGATTTCGTCAGGAAGCCCAGAAAAAATACAGTCACACGTTTATATAGGCATAGTATGTAAATGAGAGGCGGGCAGTCCTTCCCCTTATGTAAAAATCAGAGACAAAGAAAGGTCAATGCAGTTCAATCTTGGCATGGTGACGAAGTACAGACCGCATCTGCTGTGCACAAATTATGAGATTGGAGCTCCTTTCCAAGGGAACTTGACAGCCTTGAAGAACGGAAGAAGACCGTTTGGTGTTTTGTTGTTTTGTCTGATTGTAAAGTGTCCTTGGGTGTCTTGAGAGGCGCTTATAAATAAAATGTATTATTATTATTAAGATGGGAGGACTGGGAGGAAGATGTTTGGGGGCTGTTAAGTTGCCCAAGGAAAAAGAGAGGGGGAAAGCAAAACACTGCCTTGTTTGTTTTAAGTGCTTCAGCAGATGTTCATTATAGAGTTCAGTATCCACAGTTTTCATGGTAAGGCGAAATTTCCTCAACAATAGACACAAAAGCAAAACCTTCAATGTTTCTCCAAACTTAATGAAACAGTTCAAATGAAATTGGCATGCAGAAATGTATGCGTATGTTTATTTCTCACACTGGCTCAGCTCAATAATCCACAGGTGGCAGAGTAACCATTTCGGCAAACTCTTCATAGTTTACCACTCCATTTGGCTTGATGTTTGCTTCTTTGAACAGCTCATCCACTAAAAAAGGAAACAGAAAATAGCTTTCACAGAACGTGCCAAAAGGCTGCACAATGATACATTATCGTGTGTCGAAAGAGACCCAAGTGTGTCGAGTAGCGGTCGCCAAGGACACTGGGAATGCAATAAAATTTGTGTCCCAAATTCAAACGAACTGCTTGGTGGAAACCATGCTTCACCTTTATTTGCTTTAAGCTTCACTGCACCAACACGGCATCGCATGAATAAACTTTGAATACACTGTGCAGTATCTGACTTCCTGCCATAGACAATATCATTTTCCCACAATCATTTGTAGACTTCAGTTTGACATTTTAATGCATTGATTATTTTGGATGTTTCTTTTCCTGACCGCATTTGGCCAAATTAGAAAAACAGCGAGTCATTGTAATAAGAACCATTTTTTTATGTTAAATGGACAACAATCAATCAGTCTGAAAATGATTGAATTATATACAGCAGACCCCTCCATATTTAAAATCATATTTCAAGTGAATTTTGTGCTTTCTATATACGTATATACTTTTTAAATGTTATGATTTACAAAGTCCGAAAAAATTGTGATGTGATGTTCTGAAAAGGTTTGAAAGCACTGACATGTTCGCATCCAGTGTCAACCGGAGAATATACAGTTTGACAGCAATTCTGTTGACAGGCTGGACATGTCCGAATTTTCAGCATCTTATGGAAGGGCATCAATCATCATGGGATGTCTCATGGTTATCAAGATGTTGTTGATCCAACAGGCTTCGGGTTTGTTCGTGATGGTTTACAGTGACTGAAGTGTCATTGCACTTGCATTTCAATTATTTTCCACTTGAGGAATTGTAGTATGGAGGGCAAGACTGCTACCCAAAACTGAAGCCATACTGTTTGGCTCTTGGCCTTTTGTCTCAGTGTAGTACACATTGCATGTATTCTATAAGGGCTTTCATTATACAGAGATGAAAGTCCTCCGGATTTTCCCGGAATTCCAGATTTTCACATTTTTCTGAAAATTTCTCCGAACAATTGAGGAAAATTTGCCTAAAATTAATCCGGATATTAGTTGACGACATTGAACGAACGCGCGTTTGAGTTCGTTGTTTTGCTTTCACGAGCGTAGCCATGTTGAGACACTAACACGAGTAACAGTAAAGAGATTTTCGTCTCTTTATAGACACACTTGCTAAACTCCTAGTGGAACAAATAAAAGATGCCGTGGACAAGACAGTTGTTGTCGTAAAAAATATAATTAGACAAAAAGGGGAACACACAGATTGGCAGAAAAACGTGTCCGTCCGACTTCGAGCGTCGTCTCGGCTAGCTTAGCTTGTTGTCGTGTGTGACGTCGGTTGCGTCGGCGCTGATTGGTTGAAATCAAAAGACGCACTTCGCTGAAGCACGCACAGCAGAGAGCAGCGGACTATCTAATGCTGAGGCACGCTTAGCTTGAGTGGCGTCGCCGCAACAGTAATACCCTCGCCTCTCATTCTCATGGCCTCGCCATATCTCGGAGATTTCTAAATTTCGGGGAGAGAACGGAAGCCACAAAGGGTGCACGTGTGCACACAAAAGGAAGATTAATCATGTCGAGTATTTGAATAGCGTTTTGTGTAAACTAATTCATGCGTGATCGGCCAGGTGTGTGTACATAAATATATATATCCCCCCCCCCCCGGAATTTTCTGAAAAGTCCACTTTCATCTCTGATTACAATAACACCAAGTCAATATTTAGTTACCGTATTTTCCGTACTACAATGCATTTCTGAGTACAAGGTGCACCTTCATTGAATGGACTATTTCAAAACTGTTTTCATATAAAGGCCGCACCGAATTATCAGGCAAATGGAATAGAAGCTACAACAGTCACTGCGGTTCCGTTATGCATCCACTGCATGGAGCTATGCTAAAGGGAATACAATACAATCCAGCTTTATTTATATCAAGCTTTCACAGAGCTGCAGCTCTCACAAAAGCACTTGAGAGAACATATACAGTGCACCTTGTAATCCGATTTGCCTTATATGTGAATCAAGATTCAGATTTCTTGGATGTAGTATTTTAAATGTTGGCTTTTGAGAAGATTGAATGCTTTAAAGTGTTCCTTATAGTGCGGAAAATACGGTAGTTTCTAAATGGATGCTTATGTTCTTCTGATGGTGAAATGTTCCACCCCCCTCATTAAGATCTCCATTTTGGTAGCTTATTAAATAATGCACGAAATTCTTATTACCGGTGATATAAAAATGCATTACCTGAATTTTAAACTAACTTACTATAAAATGCGGCAAAGTTGATTGTAGTCAAGAATATTATTTGTTTACAAAATTTGGCATAAATACAGTACATTATGGGATGAACATTACATAATGATATATTCATTCATTCATTCATTCATTTTCCGAACCGCTTGATCCTCACTAGGGTCGCGGGGGGTGCTGGAGCCTATCCCAGCTGTCTTCGGGCAGTAGGCGGGAGACACCCTGAATCAGTCGCCAGCCAATCGCAGGGCACACAGAGACGAACAATCATTCACGCCCACACTCACACCTAGGGACAATTTAGAGTATTCAATCAGCCTGCCATGCATGTTTTTGGAATGTGGGAGGAAACCGGAGGACCCGGAGAAAACCCACGCAGGCCCGGGGAGAACATGCAAACTCCACACAGGGAGGCCGGAGCTGGATTCGAACCCGGTACCTCTGCACTGTGAAGCCGATGTGCTAACCACTGGACTACCGGGCCGCCCTATAATGATATAGTACAAAGTAATAATGATGATGATGATTATTATTATTGTTATTATTATTTGCACCTGTAAAGAAAATAGAGCCCAATTAACATGCACTGGTCTATATAGGGAAAATACAACTTTTTTCAAGTGAGTCTCAACACAGCAACTTCCCTACACCTCCAAAAGTAGTTTGATTTTGTTAAGGTTTCATCTGAGTTGGACCTGTATTTTCACTTTGTGCATGGAAAAAAAAAAGACATTTTGCAGGGGTATTGACATTTTTGTAATTTCTTAGAGACCGTCCTCAGTCATGTTGAGTGAGCCTTTTTCTTACCTTCTTTGACAGTAAGTTTCTCTCCTAACATGGTGAGCTTGGCTCTCAGCTCCGAGGCTTGAATGTATCCTTTCTTCTGTTTGTCGGTCATCCTCAGGGCTTCAAGAATTTCTGTCTTAGGGTCTTCCTGTTGTATTTGCCGGTGCATCATGGTCAGGAATGTAGAGAAGTCCAAGCTCCCTGACTTTTCTAAAACATAACGAACCAATTTATATGTACAGTACTTGGTATATTCAATTCAAGTGAAGTAGCCACGGACAAGCTTGAGTTACTGCACAAATGTGTTTTGCGACGCTTATTGTTATTGTTATTTGGTTGCTTGATTACCCATTTTGTGAACTTGAAGATGTCTTTCAATTTCACCGAGTGTGGGGCTGGTACCAAGGCAGCGCATAACTGTGATCAGGTCCTTGACGTCAATCCTTCCCTTTTGTTTCTTGTCATATAATGAAAAGCACTCCTTGAACTCTGAAAAGAAAAAATTCAGTCGTGACTTATATCAACAGTTTCATCCCATTCAAAAATGTCTGGAATCAAACAAGTTCACGGACAAACGAAATCAATCATTATTGCCATTTCACTGCAGACTGCCGCACAACAGTTGACCGTAACACAATTGAAAAAGGCACACATGCGAGTCCATATTCAAACTTTCTTTTGTGCATGACAGGGGGAAAGGATTGTGCTGCGAAGTAATCTTACCGTTGATTTGAGCTGGTGTAAAGAATTTTGCCTGTGTGATGAAAGAACAATGTTCAATCCAAAAAAAGCAATCAAACTCATGCTGGTCTTTGAAAATCTAACACAAAGAATTGTTCTTACCATTTGAAAACACTTAAGTTGCTTTCCAGGAAGAAGAAATTAATTTCCTGAAGTCTGTCCCTCCACCTGTTCAAAGTCCAACACCACCAGGCCTGCAAGTAATTTAATACGTGTTGCTGTGGAAACACAGATACCAGATCCAAGGTGCAGTTTAACCCTGTCCCTTCCGAGCAACAGTTCAAAGATAACAGTTCAAATGTTCAACAAACACTTGATTTAAAGTACATTTGAATTCGGATGAAAACAGACGGAAAATTGACAGGGTGAGTTAAAAAAAAAACATGACAATAGTATTAACAAAAAATACCCCAGCTTTGTTACTATAATCATGTCACTCATGGCGCAATGACACATTCTCCTGCCTTCCACGCACGCCACCTGGGTTCAGTTTCCACTCGGTGATGGTGTGAGTGTGAATGGTGGTCTGCCTGTCGTTGTTGGGCGAAAAGTCCAACATATGCTTCTCGTCCAATGTGAACTGGGGTACAGGCTCCAGTTTCTTGAAACCCTGAATTGGCTGAACGGTATAAAAATAAAATAAGTGGATGGGCGGAAATTATGATGATACTAATCATGATGTATTATACGTCATGCCGACTGATACATGGTAGATTAACAATAAAAAAGTTAACATTTATCTCTATATCGGTAGTAAAAAGAGATGAGCAAGTCAACTAAAATCAGTCGGGATACAACAAACAATAAAATGAATCAATTTAGCGTTTGACCAAAATGTGCTCGATATTTTGAAGCTAAAACTGTGACGATACCACACGTGCTGTCACCTGGTACTAAAATCAAATCTTAAGCCTATGGTGTATCTTGAGACTCATGAGCAGCTGAGTATCTCTCGATACACCTCGTAAAGGAAGACACCCAGGAGGATCATAATCAAATGCCTGATCCAACTCAACTCTCAATGCAGAGGAACAGCGGCACTACTCTGACCAAGCTTCTCACCCTATCGCTAAGGGTGAGCCGGGGTAGCCTGCGGAGGAAACTCATTTGGGCCGCTTGTATTGATGATCTTACAGTCCCAGCCCACAGTGACTAGAGGTGAAGGTGGGAACGTTGATTGACTTCGCCATTTGGCTCAGCTTTTATCTAGACCACACCAGACCGATTAAGAATCCACACCTCTGCAGACGCCACACTAATCCGCCTATCTATTTTCCCCACACTCCTGAATCAGACCCCAACATACTTGAACTCCTCCAAATGGAGCAGTGGCTCCCTTGCCCCCTCTCACACGTAAGCAAGCCCATGAGAAAGAATTGATTGCACCGGATTGTATTTTGGGGTATCAGAGTACAGGGGGCTGAATACAATGCAAGCCACACTTTTCAGTTCTGTATCATATTCACTGTACTTGACAATCACATGCTACATTGTGTTTGGTCTATCAAATACAATCGGAAAAAAAAAAAAAGGTTTCGGGTTATAAGGTCAAATGTTTTTGTTTTTTTTATTCAAGGGGTACTGTAAATAAGACTGGCATCAGGCTCAACCCTTGTTCCTCAAAAATCTTCAATTTTTAAGAGAACCCACGGCATGTTTACTTAACTTTTAACATTAGATGAGCACGCCATTTTCAACACTTTAGATCAGGGGTCAGCAACCCAAAATGTTGAAAGAGCCATATAGGGAAAAAAAAAACAAAAAAGCAGCAAAAAAATAAAAGCCTTCTATAAAATTACAATGAAGGAAACATATGCTGTATGTATGTAGGAGACTGGACTGTCTCAGAATTGTTTGTTATTCATTCCTTTGTTGTGTGTTCACAAAGGCCCCCATAGAATTTATTTTGTAATTTCCTCGTTTGATTTTTTTGTTTTGGTGCATTATTTTCGCTTTTCTTAGTGTCAGTGAAGTGATCATTAATTTCCGTTTTTCTGAGGCTGTCTTTGAACGCCTCTCGAGTTGAACGAGAAGAGAGAAGGCACGGAGTCGGACGCAGACGTGTTTGTGTTTGCCGGGACTGTTAAAAGCATAAATAAAGTGTACATTTTAAAAAACCAACATCACAGCTCTCCTTTTTCGGAGCTGCAACATGTATCTATATCTATTTGAGCTATATTAGCCTACTATCAAAATCTTTTTCCATTTACAACATTTTTTATAAAGCTCCAAGGAGCCACTAGATGTCGCTAAAGAGCTGCATGCGGCTCTGGAGCTGCGTGTTGCCAACCCCCGCTTTAGATTGATCAGTGATTTGTAAAAATATCACACACACACACGAACGTGGACTGATCATAGTATGGATTTGTGAAAAAAAATATTTAAACGCTGCACTGTAAAATCAAACAAATCACAATATAGACAGTGGCAAATGTGCCAATAATTATACTGTTTGCTTGGGAGCAGAGGTTATTTACAGTAATCCGCAACAGCGCTGATTTTGTGCATTCCATTCTTCTTTTATTATTGAGGTTGGCACAGTAGTGAGCAACCAGGACAGTGGGTGTTGAATACACAGGTGAACATTGGTTCTGCCTTAACAAAGAGGTGTCGAAAACGTAATTTGAGAAATACTGTCAACAATTCAGCAATGACAAAAACATAATAGCTGTAACACATCGTAAAACAGTTGTAACATAATTTTGTTCCTTGATCACGGGCTATCTTCGCTGAAAAGAAAGGAAAAAGCAATACGGGTTCAAGCCAACAGTAAATGGTGATACGGAGTAACAATGTACACACCTGAACAGTTCAGATTAGTGCTCTTTCATGATATGTAACATGTAGAAGGACCAAGGTTCCGGAACGTACACTAAACCAGGGTACTTGTTGCGTAGCACCGGGTCATTCCATAGATAGACAACCCAGAGTGTCACGAGAAGCACAGTAACACTAAAACTATGGAATAAGAAAAGCCCATTGCTGTCTGGGCTCAGGCCATTATTCCTTTGATAAATCACCAGAGCCACCATCGCAAAGTAGGTGAGAAGAAAGAGTTCGGTGATTTGTCCTTCCGTGACCAAGTACCTGCGGTGGAAAGGAAACAAAGACACTCATGCCACAATTGACTGCAAATTAAAACAACTTTGGCATTCAAAATAGCCAAGACAATGAACAAGCACGCAGATGTAGACAAGCGAGTGGGAAGCTGAGGCAGACCGTGTTAATAAAAATGCAAATGATCTATATTTATTTATTTATTACATGTAATGATGTTTGACCTTGGAGGTTAGCCTTGAAACTTAGGTCTGGCTGTGATGGAGAAACAGAGCAGTTTTTGTACATTACTACTAAAGTACTAATATGGAGGTTGGTTCTCAGGGTCGGCTCGCTCATTTGGCAATCCAAGCAAATTTTACAGCTGCCATGGCCTCGATGGCCAACGTCAAATTGTGTGTGTGTTTATGCGCGTCTGTGTGTGTAATCACCTTCGCATAATTACTGTTTATTAAAACTACCGTAATTTCTGGACTATAGAACGCACCTGATTATAAGCCACACCACTACATTTTTAAAGGAAAAAAACATTTTGTACACACATAAGCCGCACCTGTCTATAAGCCGCAGGTGCCCATATTGTTACATGAGGTATTTACAAAGAAAGACGGTACACAGGCGGCCGTTAAAAAAGTCTTTATATAGGCCGCTTCATTAAATAAGCCGCAGAGTTGAAAGCGTGTGACAAAAGTCGCGGCTGATAGTCCGGAAATTACGGTAGTTATTGACTCTTAATGTCTTAATGTCAAGTCAAAATGTTTGACGATGAGGAAAGGAGAGATGCGTGAATTTAAATTAATATAAATGATTAATTAAATAAGACAAGCAGAGCAAGATGAACTCGTTTGAAATAAGTGTTCCTGCCCAGAGCACAAAAAGTGAATCACCCAGCCAGCCATAGCTGATGATAAACCAAATGTAAATAAACATCAGCTACTAAGTGCAGAGTGATATAAATAGGCTCCCTCAAAGTACTGCTGCACTGAAACAGATCATGGAGGACTGAATCATCCACACAAGTCCGAAGAGGCAGCTGGTAAGACAACATTTTGTGATCAGTTAGTTTATGACCAGGCCAGCCCAGCAGATTACACAGAGTACGTCACCAGTGTTGACTTAACTCTTGAGTGACCGGATTACTGCCTCATCCTGGTATGTTTGCTTGCAGTATCATCCTTAGTGTTTGATGCTCGTTGCACTTTTGATAGTATGCGGTGTTATGATTAAAAAAATAAGAAGAAATTCCACTTATGTGAATGAATTTCACTTTCAATAAAATATTTGATATTAACCCTTGTTAACCCGGCAACAACAGTGACAGCTTTATTCATGTTTGCTGTGTCCGAATGTAAAGCAAAAGTAAATCTAAGGCAGTTTCTTGATGTCATAGTAATTATATGTGTGTGTGCTATGTGTTCAGAGATGGGGGACTCAAGTCATAGGACTAGACTCCAGTCAGACTGAGTTGCAATTTTTGGGACTTGGGACTTGTTTGCCAAAAACTTGGAATGACTTGACTTAACTTGGGACTTTGTATAGAAGTGATACAACGTGACTAACTACATGATCTGACAAGTCATCTTGTTTATACTGTAGTTTGAAATCTGCATTTTAACTGAGTTTGCCTTTTTCGGAATGAGAGAAAGAAAAATCGTTTTTTTTTTGTTTCATTCATGCCAACCTGGCAACCCAGTCAGTGTCACTTGTTGGTGAGACTTAAACGCCAACAGCAACAGGAGCAACTCCTTGGATCATTCATTTGAATTAATAATATATATTTTTTTAAAGAACAAGAATTAAATAGGATGACAAAACGCATGATTTGCACCACACGGAATGAAAACCATATAACTTAATTCATAATACGAAACCCAAACGTCAGTTTCGTTAGCAATAGAAACATTGTATTTTCCATTTTTAATTGGTTGACATTATTTTATCAACTAAGCCAGTCAAAAAACAAAACAATGCTATTAGATTTATTTGGTAAATGTATGCAAATAATGAAACCTCACCTCGACTGCCACATTTGGTAGGATTGGTTGTGCTCCTACAAGTTCTCCATTGACTATCAATATTAGTTTTTAATGATTATGGCAGATTTGAAGAGGACCAAGGTCATACTGTAAGCTGTCATACTCAAGCTTGGTAGCAGATGGATGTGGATAAAAACTAATAGATTTTTTCTTTTGAGGGACATGATGAGCAACTGACCAGTAATAGAGTGCGCTAGGTGCAAGTAGCAGCTGGCCCGTCACTGGAATCTTCTGCTCTGTAGGCCTCGTGAAACATCCAGTGAAGTAGATGAAGAGAGTGATAAAGAAGGGAATATACCTAAAACACCAGAGATGGGTTCTGATGAAATGCACTGATCAAGTCATAGTCATGGTTTCCCATTTCCGGGGAATATTTACACCGGGTGCTGAAGTATACTGTATGTATTCATTCGTTTCCTTGTCTTGTATCATCTCAAAGTACCTTATTTTAAAATTCAAGACTGCTAGACTGAGAGTTCAAATCTTTACATCAATCTAATTTAAGTCAGTGAATCAAGAATATACTGTGCCCCGAAAGATATGGAACTGTTGCCTTTTCCTCTTATTACACCACCAGGAATTTTTACTTCCTGTCTTTCCTGTTTTTCTTTTCTTTTTTTCAGCCTGATTGTGTCAAATACTTCCCTTTTATGTCGAAGGTATTTGACAAAACACACATGACGAATACACCTTGTATTAATCCATTATGGTTATGTTCATTTCCCATTAGATGTATTAATATCATTACAACTTACCACATTAAATGTCCCAAATGTTCATCATAATAGTACAGCAGCTCAAAGGAGTCAATCTGTAAATAAACAAGCAGTCTCAATTATTAAAACGCATTTATCACAAATTGCTCCCCCACCCCGCCCCCCCTCACCACCACCACCACCACCATAATGACTGCAGATCAATGCAGCTTAGTTCTCTTGAGCAACAGTGACACCTATAGCATTTTCTCTTTTGTGTGTATTGCAGTAAATGAAATGTGACTTTAATGATGTTGGAACATGTTCAATTATGAATCATAAATCATGGATATTGTAATATGACAAAACTTTTTCACTCCAAATCTAATCATTTTATAATACAGTATAAACAATAGTGATTGTTATTTGTATTATTCTCATTACTATTATTATTATTATTGTCTTGCTTATTTGGAAATATTCATAATTTATTAACTGATTATTTTCACTACCCTGCACACTGCCAACGTTATTTATTTTTTTTAACCAGCCTGTTAGACTAAATATCATTTTGGCCAAATTAATAACATCGAGCTTGTGAGGCTAGTAGACTACGGTAGAACTTTTCACTTTTCATGGAAGACCAAATGCATTGCAGCTGGTGTGCAGGCCAAAGGTTTAATGATAAAAAAATAAAATAAAAAATACTCTGGGTGTAGGCAGATTTGGGCTTAATGTATATGAATGGAGTAACCATTTTTACTTTGGGTACTTTCAGTTTTTTGGGAGGAGAAATTTCTAAGCAGTTCGGAATCAGAAGTGTGCTGGGTTCTGGGGCATTTGATGGAGAATGACGGAGAAACCGGAGCTGTCACGAACATTGTAAAGACAATTCAGGGTTTTAAGTGAGTAAGACACAAGCGGACAGACCACTGTCAAGCCATTCAAATACTGTAGATTATACTTATATTGTGATTTACAACAATACATAACTATATTTATAATGTATCTATGAGTGAAAAACCAAAGTTTTTCAATTAATTTTCACTGTCGCTCTCATCAAATAGCCTGATTGAACCAATCATTTCAGCCAATGAGCCAACCCTGCCTACTGCCCGAAGACACCTGGGCAAGGCTCCAACATGCCCACAACCCTCGTGAGGATAAGTGGATTAGAAAATGGATGGAAGGATGGATGTTTTCAATCATTTCTTGCATATTGCAATAGTGTCAACAAACTAAATGTGAGGTCAGCTCAATAACTACAAAAACAGAATACTTAAGTTCTGTCCCAATACTGAATTATAAAAAACTGGTTTCACATGGATCACACTGTAGTTACCAAGGAATAATCAGAGCCTTACCAGTGAGGCAGGTTTGAGATCTTTCATGATCGGGTTCTCTCTGACAGACAGGTGGAGCTTGTAGCCACTCAGGATTAGTCTATGGTTGATGGAGTCTCCGACCAGGTGGATGCTGGCTCCCATGACAAAAGTGATGATGCAGAGGTAGACTGCTGAGCGAGGCAGTGCCCTTGGACTGCGCTCAATCAACTAACAGGAAAAGTGAGAACAGGGAGACAAAAGTATAGCAAGTGTAGTAAGGAATTTACCTCAGAGTCCCTTCCAGTGGCCCTGGGAGTTAATTTCGAATGATTTCAAGTCAAGTACAACTTTATTGTCAAATGTGCTGTATGTGTGTATGTGTAACACACAGCACAGATGAAATTTCCTCCCTCTTAAACAGACAACAAGATTTGTCATCCTATCCAAAATTGATGGCATTTTATTGATATGTTCTTGATATCTGAAGACAGATGGGTACTGACAATGTGTTCACACTTACCCGAAGCATGAGGAAAGGTGTTATGACATTATAGGCCATGTGGAAATAGTCTCCGGCGCTTGGTTTGTTCAGAGGAAACCACTCAAGTGGAAGCAAGATCTATGTACAGAACACCAAGAAAGTGATAGTGCTCATTGTTTCATGGACAAGTCGACAGTACAAATCCAGACAACATGGATTATGATTTACTTACCATGACAATAGGCCGGCCAAAGTCTAAAATCCAGTTTTGCAGGGTCAGGCAGAACCACAAATCTAAATGGAAACCTTGCCTTTTCTTCTGTGGCATGCTCTGCTTCGAACCAAGTATGCTGTTAAAACAGATAAATCCAGTTACACAAATTCTAGCAGAAACACAGTTATTGGATCTTTGTCATATAATTCACATCTGTAAAAATGTGGAATACAAAAATTTAAATATACGGTACTCACACAAAATGTAAGTATTTCGGTACTATTATTAGTAATTAGTAATAATTTTTATGTCTGTCTGGTGCATGTGGCCATTTGACCTTAAGTAAAAGAACTTCAACTTTTGGATCAGTTTTACTCCAATGTTTCGCGTTTAGTCTGTCCTAAGTGCATTGTTGTGACACACATTGGTAAGACTGTTTTAGCTGTATAAAATATATAGAGAATACATTTAGGGCTGTTTAAGGTAGTCAACAGACACATTCATTGATAAAGAAAATCTGTTTAAATGTATTTTATAGAGATTGAAATGGCTCGGGTCAAACTGAACTGAGAGAACACCGATGGGAACAACGCTTGAAGGACAGGGCAGATTGAATTATTTAACATGTTACATTTTTAGCTTGACAATTTATATATACCTGCATATGGATGGATGTATAGATAGATCAATAGAGATATAGATATACACACATTGTGTGTGGGTGTGGGTGTTTGTTTTTATTGAAAAGTGTTTGGACAATAACTGATCCTATTGATGGCAGTCAAAAATGAAGACTATAATGCAGACCACGTTTTTCAATGTGCATAAACATATTAACTGATTAGGATATGTTGGAATGTTTCCCTAAATGGCATTTAAGCAATGGAGGATGATGTTTTTGATGAATACGTTGCATAACCATTTATAGTCTTTCAAAGGCCCTTCGTGTAGCTATCGACCAGCGCAGTTTAACGTTTAATGATTTTGTATGTTGAGTTAAACAGTCATTGACAGCAGACAAAAACAGCTGAATTATCTGCTCATGCAAAAGGAACACGACGATTTGTAAGCACTAACAAATGGAACGCTATCAAGTCCATGCCCTAATACAAGAGAACAACCCCGCAATAATGCACTCATGCTGAAGGAACTTGACTCATACACTACTCAACTTCCATGTTTGTGCAAGGACATTGCTTTTATTGTAAAAATAAAAAAAATACAAATAAAATATCTTCTAAAACTGCACAGACTATAAGCAGAACTATTCAAGAAATGAATGTAGCAGTCATAGACACCACGATTTGTCAATTGTTTAAATTGGGATAGCGGAAGCGTCGCCACTCAAGAAACAACATGACGTTGTCGTGTAGTGGAGGCTATGAACCAACCAGTAACTCTTCGCGTCGCTTGGCTGTCGCGAGAACGGCAGTGATGTCACGAGGGCACAAGCATCACACGTTTTTAACTGACTTAAGTGCAAACAAATAGCCTCTGTTCTCTTTTAGACTCCTACACGATAGTGAAGTTAGCTACGACGTGGTGTTCACTATCAGCAACGTTTGCACAACGCTTCGATTGAACCAACCTATTTTGTGTATTTGTTCGAAAAGTTAAATCGTTCTCCCGACGTTTCCGTATTGTCTGCATGTTCGGTGACGTTGCTCTTGATAAAAATAAAAACAAAATGCGAAGTCAAAGCCCACGTAATATTCAAAGTTTACAGTACTCGTATCTTCTTGTCACCGGTGCTTCACTTCCTATTTACTGTCTTGTCCCCGCCCCGATTTAGTGCCTCAACCAATCAGCATGCAGCGGAGACGTGCCAAGGGGAAGTTTTTATTAGACTTGTGCGTTTGGAATTTGGTCTGACAAATAGCTCACGCAAAAATAAATTGGCATCCCAGTGAACGCGATCTCAACATTATTTACATCTCAATTGATGGCCACACAAAGCCAGCTTTGCCCGAGTCGTAAATTACTCAGTAGCTGCACTGCAGAGAACATTATACTGTACTCTTTGAGCTGTGTGCTTATAGAGCTAGTCGAGGCAAATTGTAAAACTCATTCCATTTTTTGGAGACAACAATAAAACCAAAATAACAAGGATACATACACGTGTTCCTCATTCCATCGCCAATAATATACGTTTTATTATACATGCACTGCACATGCTGACGTAATATATTCAATGAATTTGTGTGACATATAGTGAATCCATCACTAAACCTGCTTTGTGAAACAGACCCCAGATTATTTTTCTTTGAGAAAACAATCAATCCGGCGAATCTGCGTGAGGAGGCTCGGCCTACATCTATTTCTCTATGTTGCGGCAATCACAAGTTTGACTTTAATTCTCTTTATTTATACAGTGAACCCTCGCTATAACTCGGTTTCATGCCTTCGCTGTCGATTTTTTGTGTGTGCTTTTTTAATGTATTTTTTTTACAGTGCATTGAGTTCTGCATCCTGATTGGCTAAGGGACTGTAGCCCAATGTCAATAGTCTCTGCCGCCTTGTGTCTGTACAGCAGGGGTACCCAACTTTTTTCTACTTTACAGTACAGTACTAGCAACAACCGCCTGCGATCGACCAGTTACCGCACGTGCACGCATATAGGCACGCGCACGCGCACGCAAGCAAACATGCATGTCATGATGAGCAATTGCCATATCGGCCCCGAACATGAACGTAACAGATAAATAAAGTAGATACACAAGCTTTTGAGTTTGTGAAAAGGAAATCACTGCCTACCGTAGTAGAGACCTGACGCGAGGCATAGGACGTTTTTAGAATATCAAACAGTTCATTCAGGCACACAGGCAATGCACCAATTTGCTCACAAACAAAATTAAATAATATAAATACAACTGTGGTACAGCTTTACTTTAAACATATGAATTTAGAATAGAATAATAGAATAAGTCCTATTGTCTACCACTAAAATGCAATACATTTGGATACATCATTAACATTGACCATTAATTCTAGACGTTTTTCTCACATGCTAAAAGACATTTCACAAAGGTTTCCACCACCATATCTCAGCACAACACCCTTTTCTAAAGCTATATGAACACAACCACACCTTCTCACTTCAAAACTCAAACAATATGCACATCGTTATACCCTACAGAAAAACAATTAAAAACACAATTTTTGTGTTCCCGCTCTCCTGCCCCACAATGTGAGAAGTTTCTTTGATTCATAACTGCCAAAGCATATTTTTAGAAACTTTACAGGAACAGATCTGTAGATTTTTTTTTTTTTGTTTAGATTTGTGAGTTTCATATGAAGAGTATACATCGATAGAAAGTACTGCATGTATATTACTGTACCACAATTCAATGCAAAAACTGAATCTATTGCTCACAACAGTACTCTTGAAAATATGTTCAGAGAGTGAAGTGTATTTTTATTTACCCTATTCACACCGCAATCTTTGTGCAGCATCATGTGCCTGAGCTGCATCAGACCACACCACTTCATCCACATCACAGGCTTTATTCTCTCTTGCCAGGCACCACGGGGAAAAAGCACCCTGGAATGGCAACTTCATCCTTGGAAAGCCCCCACTGGGATGTCAACACAGGCCAGATCCATTGCCCTTAAGAGGTTATCTGTAGTGTATGGTTGTCTGTCATAAAACTTTCCACGAAGAGAAAAAATCCTCTTTCGGGTTTCAGCAAAGGGGAGTAGGGTGGCAGACAGACATTTAAAAACTGGTTACTGTTGGTGGTGAACCACTCTCTAATTTGGTTTGTTCTGTGGAAGCAGACATTGTCCCAAGTGTTCACATATATGGGATGTGAGAGCCCAGGACGGCGTTGTTGGCCTTCCAGGAGGAGGTCTCTTAGTGAAGAGACATTGGGTGTTGTAAGATCCAACGACAGCATGTGTGGACAAGCCCCTCTGAACCCATGGCCCCACAGAGAGTACTCTAACTCTTGCTCTTCCTCCTGGACCTTCTCCACTTGTTGGCCTTCTCATCTTCCTTGTTGGCCTGTTCCTCTTACTCGTTGGCCTGCTGCTTTTCTTCCGTGGCCAGCTCTTCTCACTCCTCTGGCTCAAATTCCTATTCCCCTGACTCTGTGTTTTCACTTCAAGGTCAAGCGAACTCCAGCTGCATCTGGGTGTTACTCATTTGCCGATTCAACCAACATTCCTCAACTACAAGACTATTGCACAACATGTTGCAAAAAATACTTTAAACACTTTTATCTGTGTATTTTTTTTTCACAGACCAACAAAACCTAACCCAAAACAATATATATTATCAAGGGTATTCATTTCTACATTCAATAACCTTTTCATTACATTTTCAAGCATGCCATGTTAATGTTTGTAATCTGGTAGGAGGAGTCTTCCACGAACACACGTTTCCACAGATGTTATAAAAAAGCCACCCCACTAAGATCCACATTTCTCCTCCATTTCCTCTTCTGGACCACCATGGAAACACATCATGCTCTGCTTGTTCTGCTGGTGAGCGCATGCACTGTCCAAGGTAAGCTGCCACGAGGATTGTTCAACAAACTGTCACTGAAACTAATTCATTCAGATGGATTTTTCAAAGTAGGGGGATCACTTTTTCTTGCAGTCACTCTGGTGCATGACTCCTGCACTGTCCTGGTTTGTATTTGCTGGGGTTACTCTTGTTGTATGATGTAGAGCTTAAAAAAAATCATACTACTAAATAAATAAATATGAAGTGCTCTCAGTCATTCTCCAGCCAGTGTACTGGAGAGAATACTGTGGTTTGTGCGATATCAACAACGTAGTGTTTTTTTCCCGCTCCATTTATGCCATCAATAGGCCAATTAAACCACAAATACAGAATTAGCTTGCAAGTCCACTTTTTGTGACATAGCTGGTTTGGTGAGTGGTTTCGTGAGATTTTTTTTCCAAATGAAATTTATGTAACTTGGCTCAATACATTTTGTGAAACACTAGTCCAGGTTGCGCAATACTTGTGCGCACTGAACTAGTAATTGTTTACACAATTTTCATGGTTCCAAGAATTCATGCATAACTGCAGCGATCAATACAGCTGGATCTCTGAATTCAAACAATCCAAACGATGTATCGCATTCTATTGACTGGTCGATTTAAGAAGAAAATAAAACATAGTGCTAAACTTTGACTGCCATACCAGAGAACAGCATTAGGCTTGTTAATGTAAGTGTAATTTACAGTGGTGTACAATTGCAATACAACACATATTAGGGTGAGAAACAAATGTTGGATATCATGTCAGAGGAAAAGGGCAAAATACTGTCGAGCAAATGCAATGAGGATGCTCCTTTCAAAATGGCTCTACACCACACAAACAACAACCCCCAAATTTTGGATTACACCTCTCTGCCTGAATATGTGAATCTACCCGTGTATTTTAATAGAACTTTGTGAATCTCATGATTCTCAGCCACAAGATTGTGCCAATGTACTTTCCTGATAAAGTGTGTTGTATAACCGACTAAAGTTGTTCATTCATTCAACCGCTTTATCCTCACTAGGGTCGTGGGGGGTGCTGGAGCCTATCCCAGCTGTCTTCGGGCAGTAGGCGGGGGACACCCTGAATCGGTTGCCAGCCAATCACAGGGCACACAGAGACAAACAACCATGCACGCCCACACTCACACCTAGGGACAATTTTGAGTGTTCAGTCAACCTACCACGCATGTTTTTGGAATGTGGGAGGAAACCGGAGTACCCGGAGAAAACCCACGCAGGCCCGGGGAGAACATGCAAACTCCACACAGTGGCTAAAGTTGTTGATGCTTGAAATGGGCCTGGTTTCATGAAAACGCATACACTGACAAATCTTGGCACTGTGGCACGTATTGATGTCCTCAACAGGTTTATTTATTTGTTCTTGTTTACCCAGCAAAGTCCATATTCAAGGCTGAATAAATAATGAATGAAAAAGCCTTTTTAGCCATACTTTCTGTTCCAATAGAACCTTTCTTTATTAAACAAGATGGGAATCCTACTTCCAAAATGAACAGGCTGCAATGATGCAGAGTGGGCAATATTTAACAAAATATGGGGGTATATACTGATAGTTAGAATAATGTAATAGTCCATTTATTTAGATGAAGCGCTGCAGGGAGACACACTCAGAGAAGTCGTTCCTCCTCAAAACCTGCCCCAGGCGGTCAATGCAGAATCCTCTATTGCAGCGCCTCCAACACTTCAGATATTGTCCCAATCAGTCGGTGCAGACTCCGTTTAACAACATCCAATCTGCTCATCGTCACCTATTCCCCTGGCCAACCCCGCAAAAACATGCGTGGCAGGTTAATGGAACACTCTGTCCCCAGGTGTGAGTGTGAGCGCAGACGATTGTTTGGGAAGTACCCCGCCTACTGCCCGAAGACAGCTGGGATAGGCCCCAGCATGCCCCGCGACCCTTGTGAGGGTAAGCGGATTAGAAAATGGAAGGATGGAAACAACAAAAGGGTAACAAGGCATACAGAATCATAAAGACTAAATGAACTTGATTCTGAACACCAGCAAAACAAAGGAGATGGTGATGGACCTGGAGGAGGAAGAGAGCAGACCCCTCCCCGCTACAGATAGGCGGTGTCTGTGTGGAGAAGGTCTCGACGTTAAAGTTCCTGGGTGTGCATGTAGCGGATGACCTAAAATGGCACACCAACACGGATGCTTTGGTCGGGAAAGCACAACAGAGGCTGCACTTCCTAAGATTGCTGAACAAATGCCAGACGGGGGCACACCTGCTACACACATTCTACCGCTCCACAGTGGAGAGCGTATTGTCGTACGGCATCACAGCGTGGTATGCCGGCTGCACGGCCAAGGACAGGAATGCTCTGCAAGGAGTCATAAAGGCGGCACAAAAAATCATCGGCCGCCCCCTGCCATCCCTGGATGACATCGCAAACTCAAGGGGGTTGCAAAGGGCAAAGAAAATACTGACTGATCCATCCCACCCTGGCAGGTGTCTCTTCAACCTCCTGCCCTCGGGCAGGAGATATAAAGTCATGAGAAGCTGGACCAACAGACACAGAAACACTTTCTATCCCTGGGCAGTCAGGCTGTTGAATCTAAATTCTCAAATTGTGTGCATGTGAATGTGTAGGCCTATAGGAGTGCAATTTTATTATATACCTCATGATTCATATAATTTTGTAAGACAACTTTGACTGTATTTTAATTAGTGCTGAATATTTTACATATCCTCATGTCAATGCCTGATACATACAAATTAATATATTTTGCTAGAACAATCTACTCTAAACCTTCCTTGAACAGTGTACAGTCACAATTTTTAAAAAATCCATTTTATAACGTTGAATCTCAACTTTTGAACATGTGTATGTGATTGTGTGTAGGTCTAGGGGAGTGCAATGTATTTTTATTTTTATTTATATACTATTTTTTATATTCACGATACACTGGGGGGGGGGGGGGGGAGCTCCTGCAAAATCTCGTTGTAACAAGTGTGCAATGACAATAAAGTATTCATTCATTCATTCATGAATAGGAGTCCAAAGGACCGCACACAAGGTAATGAACCAAAAACAGGAATGGACTCTCAAATGGGAACTGACAGGATCACCAAAAGAAGCAATGACCCAACAAAGACTGAAAGGAAGAAGACAACAAGGAATGTCCGGACTAGACACAAAGGAGCGAGCTGATTGGTTAACACAAAGGACCAAGATGACGAGAACAAAATGAAAACAAAGAAGACAAAAGCATGCGGGAAACAAGGCAAATCATGGAACAAAAACAAATGTAATCTAAACAAAACAGAATCATTACAGATGATAGGAAATGTCTGAATTGTTTCACACCAATCATGGTTGCTTGTGAAATAACTTCATATATACAGCATCATTAAAAATGCATATTTACAAAGTGCTTTGTCCAACAGAAATGGGTGGAAATCGCAAATCGTGATAATGGACACTAAAACTGTCTAATTATAAACTGTATATATAGTTTCTATTCAAGGGCCAAGTGAAAGCAGACTGTTTGAAGACCTGTTCCATAGATACAATAGACTGGAGAGACCAGTCTACAATGAGTCTCAGACTCTTAACGTTGAAGTCGGCATGTTCCTGAGGCAGATCATGGATTTGGTGTGTACCTTGTTGTTATTATTATTATTATTACTATTATTATTATTGTTGGGATTGAAAAGCCACAAGACTAGCCATCAAATAAAATAACTACCAATTTGCTAGTTAAATTTGGAAACACACACACACACACACATATATGTGTGTATATATATATATAAATGTATATATAAATGTATATACAGTATATATATATGTGTATATATATGTATATATATGTATATATATATATATATGTATATATGTGTATATATATGTATATATACAGTATATATATGTATACAATATATATATAATATGTATATATATATGTATATAATATATATAATATATGTGTGTATATATATATATATATATATATATATATATATATTTTGGTCAAATGCCAGCCCAGCATGATTAACTATCAAAGTTAAACTCATAGGTGCCACAAACGATATTTTTTTTTTCTTCTTTTCACAGGATGAGAAGAGCCAGGTGTTGACAACCAACATTTGGCTGCAAATGGTAAGATTTCCAAGTCTGAACACTTGCAATAAAAGCATTAGTTTGTTGATAGAAGGCATTTTGGGCAACACCAGCTCACAAATGGCCTATGAAAAATGTACAATGTCAAATACATGTTTCGTTTTATTTCAAATCAGAAATGTAAAACATTTGAAAAGGTTTATTGACGAGTATGTTTCAAGTGCCCCTTGTCCACTTCCAACGATGCACCCTGCATGTCGAATATACCACTTTTTAAACCCTGGACTTTTTCTGAAGACTAGTTTACTGTTTTCCTCTCACTCCACCCACAAGAGGCAGCAGTGAAACCGTATTTTTTACATCAAGACCGACAAAATCATCAATATTGTATTAGTTTGTTGTGCAATTTAAAAAAATGGTACGCAATTAAGTGAAATACTCACCCAGCCCATCAATTGGGGAAAATATATCTCTTCATTAAACTTATTTCAACACTGTCTGCCACCATGTGTATGTGCTTATGTGTGTTGGTATTCCGTGGAGTTTGAGACCTTTATGTGGCATCATGCTTCGGCTTGCTGAATTGCTAAATTGGGGGTTATTCCAGAAAGGTGGTTCAACTTTGAGTTGACTTCCTCTGAAATTGAGAACTCTAAATATTCGGTCCGAGAATTACTGATCTGAATTAGGCCAATCAACTAATATGTTCACTTTGAGCTGAACACGTGCACATAATGCACAAGTGAATGCGGAAATTCAAATGCACCATTTGACGCACTGACTTCACATTTCCAGTCAAGTCATGTTTTTCTCCGATGGGAGGGGACTGACACAAAGTCAGTCTTCAGTATACGATTTCAGATGACTCTGAATTTCTCATACCTATCTTCTGGGCTGGATAATTCAAAATTCCCCACATCTCTGGGTTAATTTAGTTCTTACAAAACCTGCTTTCTCGAATGGCACCCCATGTGTATGTGAATTGTGAAAAAATGCTGTATAATTATACTTTAAATTCTTTGCTCCACAGTCCTGGCATGACTATCAATTACAATGGGATGCAGCTGAGTATGATGGCTTGGACACTCTACGAATTCCTGATGATCTCCTTTGGAAGCCTGATATTCTACTTTATAACAGGTACAACTGAATGCGGACGTGAATGCAGCATGACAAATTTTGGTGTAAAGGAGCACTTTAACAATTTTATATTATGTGTAGTAGTAGCAGCGGTGGTGCTGCTGTTATTGTTGTTTATAGATGCCCTTGACTTACAATGCGTATTATACGTACTCTCAATCGCGTATTTGTGTCCTTAAATGTTTTGTCACCGTATGAAATGTGAGCTTTGATAACATGACACTAAGTTTATTTGAGGTCATAATGACTTCATCTCTACTAGAACGTTTTTGAAACCCACATTTACTACAGTATTTAGTCATTTAACTTGAAATAAATCCAAATGCAGTGTACATGAACAAAAATTTTGGGGGCAACCAAATTTGATTTGTCATTTACTGCAAAGAAAGTTCATTCTTAGAAAGTGAAATTAGGCACACTCTGTTCACTTATCCTTTTCTAATGGTAAAAATCGCTTTGATCCATTTGTACTTAACCATCAAGTTGAGACTGAGTTCAATGCAGATGCAGAGCACACATGGAGCATACAGAGCATGGAAAAGTGAACCATTTCTGTTTGTTGCCACTTTTTGAGACCACAAATCGGAACATGCTGTCAAAAGTTAAAGAAAAACAGTATACATGATATTTTACAAAGAAAAAATAAACCTCAAATAAATAAATAGTAATCAACAAAAAAAAATGTTTTTTCGGTAAACAAAGTATTTGCTATAAATTCTTGGACAAAAGAATGAGGGAACCTCCTTTTCACATTTATAAATAGTTACACAAAAAGAGACACTGCTCGCAGCAGTATCTGTCAGGAATGTTCAGAGTTCTCTGGACAGAATTGGACTCTTCAAATGTGCACTCAGGTAATTGACAAAAAACTTTAGTAATACAAAAATGCACAAGCCCGACAAAGTACAACAAATGATGCTGGTTATAATAAAAGAGGAAAAAAAATTAAACAAACCAAAAACATTGCAAAAGGCAAGGACAAGAATGAATGAAAATGTCTTGTTCTGAAAATACAAGAAACCCCCCAATATAAACCGAGACTATGATTAACAACCAAAATACTACTTTCATGCAAAATAATGCAAAAAATATGTCGAGGCATTAACATAAAGCGTCTATAAAATTCGAACACTTGGAGACAGTGTTGTGAGCAAGGCGAAAAATCCAACATTAGGCGGTCGTCATGACAGTCTTGACTGAACTCCACTGTAGCTGTAACTGAAAACAAAGCAGAATCATGACATTATGCAAGACATTTATGATGTCCTATACAGCATGTACAGAATCATAATGGCACCACTCATGAAAAAGTCAAGTTACTTTCAAGTGGCACTCAGTATACTGTATTGCACCTGCCATGAGTGACAACAATTGAAGCCAACTTGCACAAAGTACACACATGGAAACAAAGGTCTTTCAAGGATTTGCAAGCACATTATTTTATTTATTTTTGTATTTATTTTATCTGCATTCAGAACAGAACTAAAAAGAAAGGCCAAAACAACCAACATACCAGAAAAATTGAATCAGCTAATTATGCCAACTGAAAAAAATTCACTATTTTGAAACCGTTTTTCTAAAGTAGGACCCCAAAGCACACATGCAAGACTGAGCGATCAAACAAGACTCATATTAAGTCAAGGGAAAAGTTTGTGTACTGTGTTACTACCCTCCACTGTAAAACACCAGATTTTTAAAAAAAAAATTGCTGCCAAGGTGCCCTTGCAATTCCATTTAATAGCAGGGTGTTGACATTTTACATAGCCATCATTCAAATATTCAGTACGGTGCATGCTCACTCACTGGTGCTTTTGCATGATAAAAGTGATTTTACAGGTCCAGTCAAAAATGGCTTTGAAAGGTGTGTCAAAATGTTCTTATTCTATGTCATCCACAGTGCCGACCAAAACTTTGATCCCACCTTCAATTCCAAAATTGTGGTTAGCTCCTCTGGCAAATGCTTGCGTATCCCTCCAGGTAAGGAAAATTGTAGTCCACCCTCGCACTTGCACAAAAGCATTATTGAACGCATTCATTTTTCCTAAATGAGCCTTCAGTAACTCAAGTGTCCTGTCATGTTTGTCAATTTTGAAGTACATGTGCATCAGTGCGACGGAAGCTGTAGTCGTTGATTACTCCCTTCACTGTGAAACGCTTCACCCCCTCTTCACCCTTCAAGAAAAAGATCTGTCCTGTCCTCTTGCCTCATCATTTGAATTAATTCCAGCACTCTCAATGTGTTTCTTCTGCATTGATTGCCTTCGTCTGAAGCAAATTGCCTCTCAACCATCACTTTCTCAAGCTATGCATTTCATCCGATTGTCATTTAGTCACATGTTGCACTTTTTTTTTCTTGGTTTGTTTTTTTTGATTGAGAAATCTTTGATTTTGTCAGTCATTACAAAGTCCTTCACTCGCCCATTTGTCTTCTTTCATCTATTCATTCCCCCATCGACCTCATGATTAACAATGCAATGGAAAGACCTTGTGTTCAGCTAAGTTCGCACGGTTTTTTTTTGGATATGGATTTGAGTTTGGATGGCACTTGCCTCCTGAATGGTTACTGTCTGCATTGACCATATTATTATTTCCTTTCAATACCTGAACTCCTGATGTTGATTTCCTGCTGCTTTTTTTGAGGTCTCATTACTTCAAGCGTGCCACTGCTTCCTTTAGAGTAGATGAATATGATATCACCCTACTATGTCTCTTCTTTATTCCTTATTCTAATTTATTTCCCTGTCAGGGATATTTAAGAGCACCTGCCAAATTGATACCCGCTGGTTCCCCTTTGACATCCAGAAATGTGACCTCAAGTTTGGCTCCTGGACTTATGGGGGCTTGTCTTTAGACTTATCACTGATCGAGGCAGACATCAGTGAATATGTTCCCAATGGAGAGTGGGACCTTGTTGGTAAGAATAATTTGACACTGTGCATCACAACCATGGATTATCATACATAAAGGAGGGGAAAGGGTAGAGCGGAAGGCACTGAATTCAGATTTTAAGATAACTTTCAGGAGATGTTGTGCTTACGTCATGTTCTGGTGCGAATCATCTGAATATTGAACCTCAAAGCAGCAAAGTTAGAGCAATTACCGGTAATTGAAATGTAGCAGTCAACGGTGAGCGGCAACCATGGCGGATAAACATAAAACAACAACACGCAGAAAAACCAAACTAAGGTACCTCGTAGGTCGTTGCTAAGGACTAAAGAACAACCAACTCTTACACAAGTAACAACTACACAAGTTAAGGGCAAGGTAACAAGAATAACAAACGATACTGAATTCAAACGACACCCGTTTAGAAAGACAGTGAATTACAAAACTCACCACAGTCGGAATCTAAACCATTCTAGTTTGGAAAGAACACTCAAGCAAGGTGAACAGCAAAAACCCGAGAAAAAGCAAGTAGCGTTTTCAAAAAAACAAAATTCGGACTTCGATATCATACCTGCTTAAAATACCTTGATAATGATACTGAAGTGATACCATGGCAAAAACTTGAAACATCAGTAAAAAGCAGTGGAATAATAGCTCCTAGTCCAACAGTTATTTTAATTTGTATTCATTAAAAAAAAAAATACGATAAAGATTCTAAGTACAATACTTTTGATGTGATACAAAAATACATTCTGAACATTTGGACTGATATTTCTTCTTTTTTTTTTTAAATGCCAAGTTTTCACTTGAACCCATTGTATTATCGTTATCCAGAGATGGGCACTTTACCCTATTTTGCCGGTCCGTCCTCCGTCCGTGACCTGGGTACCCTTCTGTCGTTGTCCCTCCGCCCTTATATAATCATACTCCGTCCTTATCCTTTTAAAGCACTTTCATCACAGTTCCCATCCCAATAAAAAAAAAAAAAACGGCCTGTGCATAAGCCATGAGTTGGGGGCAATTAATGGCCTACAGATGTTCTGGTAACGCTGCTGATCCCATCTTGAAAGGTGCTTTTTATGGCAACCTCAGTATATCATATATCAAAATTTACATATACAAAGACACCTTCTTGCGTACATCAACGCCACAGCTCTATTGGATGTGGCATAGTGAAACAAATTGTGAAGATACCTCATCCTTAGTGATGTGTCATCAAGAAAAAAAACCTCACTTGATTAATACGAAATTATTCCTTTTGCTCACCAAAATTCATGTTGACATCTTGCCATATTCTGATGTCAACCTCTGAAAATAGAATGATCGCCCAAGTATTTGGCGGCGCTTTCCACTTTCCATAGATGCGGGCACCAAGAGACATACAACACAGCAAGTTTTCTTAACTGGCTGGATTGATCATTAGTGAAATGGGTGTCTGGAGGTACTTTGTTATGTTGTCTTACTGTACACTAGGTGGCAGTGTTGCTATACAAATATTGTTGGGATAAAAAATGGTGTGGTGTTAAGAAAACACATAGTTTGGCAACACTCTGGCCTTGTTATTTTGCCTCCCGGCACCCAATACCGAAATGGCTTAGGGGCTATAAAAGGGACAGACAAAACCCACTTCTGTCCTTGCTTAGCCCGTCCTTTTTAAAACACTTCTCGTTCTCCGTCCCAAAAAATGGTCGTCGGCCAAACGTCGGACGGACCGTTCCATCCTCGGGATGGAATGCCCATCTCTGTTGTTATCATGTCGTTATCAAGGTATCTGTCATGGGCATTGAGATATAAAATGTTGTCACTGTCACCCAGAACTAAAGGGATGGATGGATACTGTAAAACAATAATTTTTTTGCATGAACTGTTTCCAGATTTTCCATGAGCACACTCAATTATGTTTCATTTCGCCTCACAGTGGTTTCAGGAAAGAAGAATAACCGCATTTATGATTGCTGTACGGAACCCTATCCTGATGTCACGTACACCATCGTGATGCGCAGACGGACTCTCTTCTATGTACTCAATCTGCTCATCCCCTGTATGCTGATCTCCATTTTGGCCCTTTTTGTCTTCCTGCTGCCTGCTGACTCAGGGGAAAAGATAACGCTGGGTAGAGTTATTCGCTTTAATTTTGTGATAATTCTATGTAACCGACAATTGTGATTCCTCTGGAATTTAAATTTGTATTGATAGCCTTTTCTTCCCTTCATTCAGATGGCAACCAAATAGCATCCTCATAAAAATGGGTTCTATTTATCATCAGGGTTAAAACTTACCTCCAAATTAAGTGATTGCTTGTAATGCAAGGCCGTTTGTTCATGTAGGGTTCATGCTAGCTAGAGATGCAAAGGCTTTGCAGGTTTGGTTTTGAAACATTAACTGAGATTTGGTATTTTCAGGAATCACAGTCCTACTCTCCCTAATCGTCTTCATGCTGCTACTTGCACAGATTATGCCGGCCACTTCAGACTCTGCCCCTCTAATAGGTAAGCAGGGAATTTTAGAATCTGTCTGGAAGGGTTTCAATTAAATTAAGCAGTCCCCCAAAACGCTGGCCAGGTATTTGCATCACTCTTTCATATCTGCACTTGAACTACAATTTGTTTGAGCCCTGAATCAGAGGAGACAGGCTCCAGTTTACCCCACACCGATCAGGACAAGTGGTATACTATATCCGATGGATGAATTAATTGACCAATTATATTTTCCACTATCCTTTCACTTTCTAGTTCAGTACTTTGTCATCACCATGGGCATTGTTGCGTTCTCTGTGATTCTCACGGTTGTGGTCCTACAAGTTCACCATCGTGACCCTAATGGAGTAAGGATGCCAAAATGGGTGAGTGTCCATTTCGTTGTATGAGAGAAAATCATCCTCACCATTAATGTTTGTTCAGCTTAACCTTAATGTTGTACTGGTTTATTTCTTGTCGAATCAAAATCCAATCCTAAAACTTGTACTGTATTGGCAGAAACATGCAGGTAAACTTTTGGCAAGCCGTCACACTACATCTGTTGGGAACTCTAACTGCCCTCGCCAGGGTGAAATGCAACATACAGTATAGAGATGAGTGAGATGATACGCTGTGGGACTCTGTAATGGTGTGATGTGAGAACAAGTGGCATGAAATGTTCATCGACATACAATCAAGTCGCATTATTGATGCGCAACATGGTGGCAGTGGTTTGCAAATATGTTTGAAGATATACAAACACACCTAATTCATTTAGCACAATTTAAAACAGCAGTTTCTGGATGAACATGCAAGTGAAAAGACAAAATAAAATAAATATTCACAAAAACAGGCATTACAACATGCACATAAATGTAGACTTGAGATTTAAATTTACACCCATTACTGTACAATGAAAATGAAGGGGAAGAAATACGATAAATTTACTCAGAATTTAGGCGCCTCAGTGGTTGACTGGTTATCACGTCGGCCTCACAGTGCAGAGGTGCAGGGTTTGATTTCAGCTCTGACCTTCCTGTGTGGAGTTTGCATGTTCTCCCCGTACCTGCGTGGGTTTTCTCCGGGGGAATCCGAGGTCGGGTCGCGGGGGCAAGCTTTAGCAGGGAAGCCCGACTTCCCTCTCCCCAGCCACTTCTTCCATTTCCCGAGGCTCCCAGGCCAGCTGGGTGACATAGTCTCTCCAGCGTGTCCTGGGTCGTCCTCGGGGTCTCCTCCCAGTGGTGCCCGGAACACCTCACCAGGGAGGCGTTCAGGAGGCATCCTAATCAGATGCCCGAGCCACCTCATCTGGCTCCTCTCGATGTGGAGGAGAAGCGGCTCGACTCTGAGCCCCTCCCGGATGACCGAGCTTCTCACCTTATCTCTAAGGGAGAGCCTGCGGAGAAAACTCATTTCGGCCGCTTGTATCCGGGATCTCGTTCTTTCGGTCACGACCCACAGCTCGTGACCCGTAGATCGACCGGTAAATTGAGAGCTTCGCCCTTTGGCTCAGCTCCTTCTTTACCACGACGGACCGATACAACGTCCGCATTACAGCAGACGCTGCACCGATCCGCCTGTCGATCTCTCGCTCCCTCCTGCCCTCATTCGTGAACAAGACCCCAAGATACTTAAACTCCTCCACTTGGGGCAAGATCCCCTCCCCGACCCGGAGTGGGCACTCCTAATTTTTGGAATGTGGGTTTCCTCCCACATTCCAAAAACGTGTGGCAGGTTAATCAATCACCCATAATTGTCCCTCGTGTGAGAGTGAGCGCGGATGGTTGTTCGTCAATATGTGCCTTGTGACTGGCTGGCAACCAGTTCAGGGTGTCCCCCGCCTACTGCTCGAAGACAGCTGGGATAGGCTCCGGCACGCCCCGCAGCCCTTGAGAGGACAGGTTACTGAAAGAGCTGCTTCGTGATTTGGTGTTAATGAGTCATATCTCTTTTTTTGCTTGATTCCAAAGATCCGTGTGGGCCTCCTTGAATGGTGTGCCTGGTTTCTGCGCATGAAGCATCCAGGCGAGGACAAAACAAAGAGCAATCCGGCCAGCACGGACGTCAAAGCCGGAATGGAGAGTGGTCACTCGGCCTCACCAGAGTTTGGTGCGGGAGAGCTTCTCCTCACCAAATATCCAAGCCCCACAGTCAGCAGCAACGAATCAGAGCTCGCCAACATCCTTGATGAAGTGCGCTATATTGCTAAACGTTTCCGTGACCAGCAACAAGTGGAGACCATGCGCAGTGATTGGAAATTTGCTGCTGCTGTGATCGATCGTCTTTGTTTTGTGATTTTCTTGACATTCATTGTCCTCTGCACCTTCGGGTTTCTGATGTCAGCACCAAACTTTACTGAGGCTGTTTCCAATGTGCGCTCTTGAGAATGTGGTCCAAAAATAAATACCACAGTGAAAGCAAAAATTCACATCATTTATTTATCTTTTTTCAGCACATGGTCATCTAGAAACAGTCAGTCTGGTGGATCACTATAAATTGTATATTAGTTATCCATATACTGCCAGGGTATGGCTAGTATTTGAATGTGCTGTGCCCTGCAAAAGGATTCACTCCCTTGACTTTTTACCATAATTGTGACATTACAACCATTAATTCAAACAAGTTCTTTATTGGAACTTTATTTGATGGATCTGCACAAATGAACGTGTGCTGGTTATTTTGTCTTAATGCATGCTATAATCGCATCAATTAGCAGAAGACTGTATATCCTCAGTTGAATTGTTTAATTCGCGCCTAGAAGCTCGACGATACGAGGCCGCTCTACCTCGCAGGTGTAGGTTCAAAATGAAACCTGTTCTTACTTTGTTTTTGGTTTTGAATGGCCACACTCCCATGCGGATGAACGCTCAGCAAACATCTGTCAAAACAAATGAAGTGCCCCCAGTATACCAATCTGACCATAGTTAAAGAGTGTGCAGTACAACTCCAAGTATAGTCGCATGCGTCCATCAGTATGAGACGCTCATTTGTGTCATGCATTCAACGGGCCTCGAACCCCTACATGACACCCCTGGGTGTCAAATTCAAGGCCTGGGGGCCAGATCTGGCCCGTCATATCATTTTATGCGGCCCGTGACAGCATGTGTCTGTACCGAAATGTCAAATTGTCATGTGTATTAAATAAGGTTGAGATTTTGCAATAATCGCGTTCCCCCTTTTTACACTAACTTGAACAGTAATTGAACAAACTATTATCATTGACTGATTTCAAAACAAGTGAACTATTAATTTGTTGTGTCCAAGTAATAATTTTGTGGTTTCACTGTTATAACAGCCCTCCGAGCTAAGCCGCAACTCCAAATTGGCCCGCGACTAAAATGAGTTTGATGCTCCTGCTCTACATAATTGAAAGCCCAAATTTTCAACTCTCGTTGGAGTGGTTTATAGCTAAGTGTGAAGCGGTTGGGATGAGAACCAGCATCTGCAATTCTAAAACCATGATACTCAATCGGAAAAGGGTGAAGTGCTCATCGATACGATCCTGCCCTACTCGAAGAAGTTTAAGTATCTTGCAGGCAGGTTAGCGCAGTGTATGCAGTGATACGGACTTTGCATTGGTCTTTTGTGGTGAAGGAAGGAGGGCAACTGAAAGTGGAAACTCTACCTGGGGCCGCCATTCCCATAACGCAGATGACGCACCGCGTGTCGGGCCCCATCATCTATGGGAATGGTCTTTGTCAGTGGTAGGTGAGCTTTCACTTGTACAGCACTTTTCTACCTTAGGTATTCAAAGTCGTGGGATTTTGGCCTATTTTGTACTTTCGGTAAGTTTTCTTTTGGGAAATCAGAGTATCCGTGACAGGCCATATTGGGGAGATGTGGCTGAATCCCAGAGGCTCAAAGCCGCATTACGATTTGGCTCGCAGTCCGCCACAGATATCAGTTCATTCCTTCCTCCTGGACTGCGATATTGTGATGGGTTCATCATGTCTCTGATGTGGTTCTGAGGATGGCTCTGCACTCACAATCTGATAGATAGGACAGTTGCCTGAAAATTCAAAGCTGTGTCTGTCATTTGTCTCACTGGAGCATTTTATAATATGGATGGTGCTGGTCAGGGGAACAGAGGGTTGCATGTTCTAGGCCAGCTATCGAATAAAAGATGGGAATGAGGACTATTCCCTTGAAGAGCCCAGTGTGACCGCCAATCACTGCCGAACAAAATACAGGGCAGTGAACTTAAGGAGTGCACGTGCAACCACAATTTTTTGGGGTTTGTTTTTCAACTGAATTGCGCAGGAACGTATTCTCATATTTCCTTGAAAAAACATCAGAGGTGGCAGAGGACTTTGGGAGAAGAAAATGTTACTCAGTGTCGTCCACAGTGCAGCAGAAGGTTTTGGTATTACCTTCGATGACAAACATTTCTTTCTATCTCAACTTATTTTCTTTCTACGTATTCTCTGCCCTCTTCATACAAAAGCACTGTGCTCGGTCGCTAAATTTCTTCTGTATTGATTGCCTTTGTCGGAAGGAAATTGCTTCTCAACTGTCTTGCACGTGAACGTTCACTGAATACTGTTATCGCATCAGAACATCTATAATAATCATTTAGTCATAGGTTATTTGTCCTCCATCTATTTCAATTTATTCCGAGCTTGACCCAGCAACCTCATGATGAACAATGCATGGCAAGTCCACTTTCTCACATTTTTTTTAATATAGATTGGAGTTTGGACGGTGCTCAATAATGACTATGTAACCATTTTCACTATACAGTATTATTATTATTATTATTATTATTCACTCGTCGTACTTAACTCCAAAAGTTGTCAGAGAACCTCTTGCTTTTAAGTCGCTCGTTTCAAATGTCACACTGCTTTCTTTCTCCAAGAAAATAAACATTGTTTTTTTTTTTCACACAACAATGTGTCTCCTTTGTTTTTTCCTATTCCCGACATTTATTTCCTTGTCAGTGATGTAAGGAGCACCTGCGATATCGATCTCCGCTGGTTCCCCTTCGACAGCCAAAAATGTGACCTCATGTTTGGCTCCTGGAATTAAGGGGGCTGGTCTTTGGATTTAACCGTGAGAAAGGCAGACATCAGTGAATATCTTCCTCATGGAGAGTGAGACCTTGAATAATTTGATATTGTGCATCACAAAAACAGATTCTAACTCATCATAGATTTACTAGTGAGGGAGAGGGCGGAGGAGAAGTCACTTTCAGAAGATGTGGTACTTACATCTAACTCAAGAAACACTTTCTGCAGTTTGGAAACATGCCCTCAACTTTGTCTCGTGTCATGGCTTAACTTTTAGATCAAATTCCTTTTAGATCTAGAAATTTTAGAAAAATTTTAGATCACAATTTCCTGTGTGACGTTAGTGTCGGGCAACAATGAACAATGTTGTGCAAGTGACTTCCAAACTGTAATATGTTATATATGACTAATTAGTTGCGTCAGGCCCGGTGATCGACTGGTTAGCACGTCAGCATCACAATGCAGAGGTGCAGGGTTTGATTCGGGCTCCAGGCTTCCTGTGTGGAGTTTGCATGTTCTCTCCATGCCTGCGTGGGTTTTCTCCAGGTACAGCACTCCGGTTTCCTCCCACATTCCAAAAATATGTGTGGCAGGTTAATGGAATTTTCTAAATAATAATAATAATAATACATTTTATTTATAAGCGCCTTTCAAGACACCCAAGGACACTTTACAATCAGGAACAAAACCAATGCTCCATGGGTGAGATTGTGAGTGTGAATGGTTGTTCGTCTATGTGTGCCCTGCGATTAGCTGCCAACCAGTTCAGTGTGTACTCCATCTACTGACCAAAGACAGCAGGGATAAAAAAAGAAAAATTGCAATACGATAAATACATTATTTGTCTGGTCTTTTCTGTTTCGTGGATGCTTAATGCATGTTTGGAATGCGGAAGGAAGCCCAAGCATTCAGAATTCAATTCCAACCTTAAGAACTCAGAGGCAGACAAGTGAGCCAGTTGTGCACAATGTTGCAGAGATAGCGTGGATGGATGGATGTACGGGTGGGTGGGTGCTAGATAGATAGATAGATAGATAGATAGATAGATAGAATTTCATTCCATGAAATAAATTCGTTTTTCTATCTTCATGAAGTTTTTCTAACCTTTCCACGTAACCAGTGTTTGTGTGAAAGGTAAAAAAAAAAGAGATATGCACTAATTCGTGATTTTGATTTGATGACTATGGTACGTGACATCAACCGTGAAAAAAAAAACATGATACTGTATCACATGATGGTGGTAATATGCTATTTAAATACTGTAGTAAAGATGTGGGGTATTTGTGACGGTAATTAGTGAAATATTTACTTCTAAGGTGCGAGCGTCAGGTTAGCCCCCCCCCAAAAGTAACCAGGAGTCATGATGATTTTGACAGTTCACACATATCTTTGATAATGTTACTGGCATTTAAAATGATTAGGCCCTCCAGTGAATATGATACAAAACAGTCACCATCCGTTTCTTTTGAACCGCGTTCGAAACCGATCACTTTTAGGCCAAATGTATCTGTCATTTGCTTGCTTGCTGACCAACAAAATTTTACCAGGAATGAGCAACAGCGATCTATTGAGATAGATTGTGACCAATTATCTTTATTATGGGAAAGAATGTTTGGACAACAACCGCTAGTTTGAAAGCTGGTGAAGACTCAACTGCTAGTGCCTCTTTCCCCACATAAAAAACATAATCCTACAAATTAATCAGATTTCAGTTTCAATTTAAATTAATGTACCTGTAATTTTATTCTGTGACTTTGTCTTCTAACTACAGTTATACTTTTTGTAGCCTGAGTATGTAATGTGGATACATGTATTCTGTTACTCCCCAAGCCTGCCAAATCCTGGATGTCGTGTAAGTAATCCTTATCCTGCTGTGGCATAGCAAACCTTTAGATGTAAAGTATACCATTTTCACTTTATCAGCCTTTGCTTTTTATATTACAATGGTAAAATAAAAATAATAAGGTTCCTCTCTACTACACAGATGTTTTTATTGAAGCACAAAAATATGATGTGATTGTCATAGAAGAAACGAATTGCCGCAAAGAAGAGGAAATGTGTCGAATAAAGAGATATTTTGAGAACTTTGAATCATCAGTGCCCTATTCACAAACTGCATCCGTGCATTTCAGCACAAGACTCACCGCGTTGTTTTCTTGCCACAGGTACATATAATAAATCCAAGTAAATATTATTGTAAAATACAAAATTACTGTATTTGTAATTCGTGTGATTTTGAGAACCACACTTAAACTGTTTGTGGTGTGCCTACTCTTCCTTTTACTGACAACCGCTATAGGCAGGGTTTATAATAATAATAATAATAATAATACATTTCATTTATAAGCGCCTTTCAAAACACTCAAGGACACATTACAATCAAAACAAGAACAATAAAACCACAGATAAAATTATAAATAGTAAAAGGAGAAATTAATTTAAACTGAATATGCGATTTTAAATAGTTGACGCCGGCAACATCGCCGTCGCGAGGAACACTAGCCGACCCAGCCAGGCCGGCCAACACGCCGTGGTCCGCGGATCGGCAGCCGTTTCTGCCGTTGTCTCTGCGTGGCCGGCGGGAGGACGACCACGTCTTGAGCTGTTCCACGTCTAAAGTAGAACATATTACAGTGGTTCTGTGCTTCTATCTATTGGGTGCAATAAATAAGATGTAGTTCGGGGGATTAGTCCTTTTCTTTGAATTTGCGGCGGCATTATGTTCACTCGAATCAAGAGCTCAAGTCTTGTCTGAGTTGTGTGGAACTTTGATCCAGGCGTACAATTTTTCTTCAGGAAGGCATTTCGTGCTGCACCGTTCATTTTGTGTGCCGGTCTATAATTCAACCGGTTGGAAACATATCCATGATCCCGAGTTGTTTGGTTTGACAACCTTTTTTTTTTTACTGGCGTGGTGACATGGCAGACTATTTGTTGCGGTGGTGTTTGGAGCAGTTACAGAGCAAGTTTGGTCTGGAGGCATCTGAAGATATCGTCAAGTAAGACATCTTTTAGATGATTTGCAGTCTGTCTAAAGCGAAAACTGTCCTACGTTTGTCAAGCTAGCTTGGCAGATGAATGTGATGACATAACACGACAAAAAATGGATTGATTTTCTGACAGCGTCCTTTTTATGAAAGCGTGTCATTAAATTTGTGAGTAAGCAGGCTTAGTTTACGAGTTAACGGAATTTCTTCTAATGTAACGACAAGCAACTCGCCTCCTTCAACCACTTGGTGACTTGAACTCACTTCATAAGTCCTCTGTTTTGTTTAAAGATAGAAAGAATATGCCATTGAAGGATAATTCTGTAAAAGTATGTGGTGATCTCAGATAATAAATAAGGAACAGTTTATTTTACTTGTTTGGTGATTATTTATTCATAGGGCATTTATCAGTCTTCGCTTATTGATTTGTTTTACGATTTAAACTAATGAATTTATTTAGGATATCTCAAATGAATTTGGTTTTTGATTATTGTATTGCCCGTTCTGTTATTTTATTGTATTTGTTGCAGCTCCAATGTAATAATAATCATACAGTAGTACTTTTATTACTTATTAGTTTTATATAGCGCTTTTTGACGCTCAAAGGCGCTTTTCAAAATAAAAGATAACAATGACAGCAAGAACAAAAACCATAACAAAAATAAAAATAATAGAATAATGAATTAAAAAATAGCCAGTTTGAACCAGTGGTTTTTGGGGAGTGATTTGAAGTTTAGGAATATGTAAATGAAAAACAAGGGAAAAGTGTTTGACAGGAAAAATAGGCTCATTATTATGTTAGCCAGTTGTGTAGTTGTCCTTTAAAGTGAGGATCATGCATACACAATTGAATTTGATCTAATATGGACAATCTATTCTTAAACTAGTATAGATTATTGACTGTCCTGTAATAGACTGGAAGCTTAAAATGTAATGTATAAAACTGAATGTGTGCATTTCTATGGAAAATAATAGAATATTGTCAAACCATCATTGATGCAAGAAATATGATTTAGAGACATTAAATGCAAGCATCCTTGACAAGGGCGGAGCACAGTCAAGTATGATGTTACTGTTAATTTCATTTATGCCATCCTGTTGTTTAGATACATTATATCCATTGAAAAAGCTGAGGAGATTGAGGAGTATGTGGGCGACCTTCTCCAGGGCACAGATGGGAAGAAAGGACAGTTCATTGAGGAGTTGCTCTTCAGGTGGAAAAAGACTCAGAGACAGGCTGGAGACACAGCTGGTCTTTTCCTTCTCAGAGAGTCAATGTCTACAAGAGGTGGGCAGGCATTATTTTCAACATCAGTAAAGCATCTCTGAAATATTAATTTTACATTACGGCCCGACTGGTCCCTTATTTTTTAGGCTGATGCCGGTTATGATATTTGATATGGGAAAAAATAAATACAGAATGCTGATTAATCAGCCTATTATGCATATACTGTAATAACTTTTTGGGTCCAACATGTCCAATAACAGCATTTTCTCTTTTTAATGGTAAACCTTTTTCCATAAAGTTCTTAAAATACATTTTGTGAAACTGTTTGAAATGAGTAATGCAACGAAGCAAGCTATTTTCTGGTTTCAAAAGCATAAGCGCTTCAACTGCCATGATACGACATGCAGTAACAGTCCAGCTCAGTGAACTTGGTGGCGGCAATGTTCCCATCAAAGGCAATGCATGCACATTGAAAATAAGTCATAACTTGCTTTTTTATCAACCGAGTGTCATCAATCTTATTTTTTTGTCAACGCCAAAGTGTGTTCTTTCAATATAGCACCTAATCTTGCTATTTTGGATTTCGTGCCATCCACAAACATCGAACGCACCAACACTAGCTTTAACCTCACTGTTGGTAGGAGTGTGTCATGAGTAAAATATGAAATAGTGACACCGTGGTTAATTCCTCCATATGAGTTGTAACGTTGACCAGAGAATTGCTTGTAAAAGTCAAAATGTATGAGTTACTGATTGACCAAACCTTTAAATGGCTGTTTTTGGCTGACAAACATCTTGCATCAAGGAATACAAGTTTTTGTATAGTTTTCTGTGTAATCAATGATTATAGATGTTAAAAAGGTCTTTGAAAGGTCTATAATCAGTTGGGCTCTAATTTACAACATTATTCTTATTAATTAGACTCCCAAGATATAACCAAAGATTCCCAGAAGAAGTCTAAACGTAAGGGTCGGAATAAACAAGAGGTGTTGACCGTGAGTCAAGTGGACCCTGAGCCAGAGGCAGTCAAAACTCCCATGGATCTGATGAGGGTCAGTACATGTTGCCTTGAATATTGATCATGATCTGTATACAACACATTTGCGGCTTAATATGGTCTTATTGTTTTCTCCACCCACAGGTTCAAGAAAGCACCAGTACTTCTTCAACAAAGAAGAAAAATAAGTTCACAAACCTTTATGCTAAAGAGGGTCAGGACAAGCTGACGGTTGTACTACCCGGCCGACACAGCTGTGATTGCCTTGCTCAGAAGCACAGTCTCATCAACAATTGCATCAGCTGTGGTCGCATTGTATGCGAGCAAGAGGGATCCGGACCTTGTCTCTTCTGTGGTAGTCTGGTACAAAAATTGTTGTTAATCTTTTTTGCCCCAGTCTATGATAATAGAAAGCCAATCTTTACCTTTAAACATCTTTCTATTCCATTTGAGGTTTGTACCAAAGAGGAACAGGAGATTCTGCTCAGAGACTCAAACAAAAGCCAGAAACTACGAAAGAAGCTGATGGGAGGTGAGAATCTGTGGTTAGCGCTACCGCAAGATGTCAACAGTATAGTATAAGTCGCAACTTGGTTCAGTAACCTTTTCCATCTTTGACGTTTACGGTTTAAACTAAAATGGCTTAGTCATTGTGGATTTTTCAATCCCACAAGCATCAATTTCTCATCTCTTCTTAACTTTGATTCATTGACCAAAATCACACTTCATGAATGTTTCAGTGAGCTCCATGTTGAAGTGGTGACTGTTCACATTTTCAAATAAATTCTCGACATTTGACCATTATTTAGCTCTTCTCTGCTCAAGCGATTGACCTGGCTTTTGAAAAAGGCAATTGAGCCCCTGCACACGAGCTTAGAGTAAATGAATCAGTGGTACGATGTTGGTTGAGAGCAGGATGGAGAACTTTCGAGCTGCAAGAAAACTGGATGTTTTTTGGGTTTTTTTTTTGGTTGTGCATGTTTTGTTGTGGCACTAGCAGTATTTTCCATTTGTGTTTATTTCCTATTGTAAAGTCACCAGTTTTGAAAATGTGAAAAAAATAAATCGCTTCAAATTTTGGTCAATTTATTGGGTGCAACTTATATACTGTTGCGGTACCTATATTGTATTTTACAGTATTCATATATTTCTTTGTGACAGATTGTGGTGAAAGAGATTACCTGGCGCATCAAGAAGCCAAAATGAAGGCTGGTTTAGAGAAGGCTGTCCAGCACAAAGACAAACTGCTGGAATATGACCAAACTAGGTACAATAGGTTATATTGTAAGTTTCAGTCCAATTGGAATCACAAAGGTTTGATATAACAGTGTGCTGCTATTGTATGTGCAGTGTCAAGAGAACTCAGGTACTTGATGATGAGTCTGATTACTTTGCCACTGAATCAAACCAGTGGTTGTCAACCGCTGAGCGTGACAAGCTAAGGAAAAAGGAAGAGGAGCTGCGCGAACTTCGCCATGCGTCTCGTAAAGATCGGAAAATCACCTTGGACTTTGCTGGTAGACAAGTCCTTGATGAGAGAACCAACTTGAACGAGTACTACAACAGGTGAGCATGAAGCAGTTACATCATTTCAATCATGAGTCTCAGGCTTGCAAGTGTCAATCACAATTGCCCACTGTTGGATATTTTTACCATGCAGATTAGATGAGACCCTCCAGGCAATGAACATTGACTCTGTGGCCAAATCCCCATTGTATAAAAGACAAGGTGGCGAACAGAACCTCAGAGAGCTGGTCAACCCCAATATAAAGCAGAGAGCACCAGAAGTAAGTCACTTTTTACACACTGTATCTCACCTCTGCTTACCTCTTTCCTTCTGTTTTCCTATAGACTTGTTCAAAGGAAGTCTGCCTTCCTTTGTATTAGAAAGTACATATAGGTCAAGAAATGGGCCTTCCTTAACTGGAATTGTGAATTAAGACCACTCAATGGTGACATAATCATTGAATAGTTTGAAAATGTAATGGCAAAAAGTATAGAATAACCAATAAGAACATTCGTCTGTGCATTCGATCTACATGATGGCCGACAATACTCAGGGGATTATCAGAATAAAAATGAATATATATATTTTTTAAATCCTGATTTGTTGATTTTCCTGGCAATCACTTGACATTGTTGGCATGCGTTGATCAACCCACAGGAGATTCTATACAGCGATGTGGCCTTAATTATAGTGTCTTAATAGTTTCATATTATTCTGCCACTTGTTGAACTTTCTGTCAGTCCCTTCGACGCTGCAAAAGTTGACGAAGAAGCCTGCTCTATGGGGCCTGAAGCTTAATGCCAAAGGGCCTATTGGAGGGCATAAAATTCCACATTATTCTGCCATTTGTTTGGTTATTTATTTCATATTGTGCCATCCACGGACCAATCATACATCCGTACGTTATACTCCGGACTTCGTTTGCACAGGCAAGCTGACAGGACCGTAGCAGCAGCAGTTTATCAGTCAATATTCTGTACAAGTGAATTCACATCTCAGTTTGATGAAAAGGACATAATGAGATATAAGTACAAGCTGGACAGGTTGGATATCAAAGATGCACCTGGAGTGCGTTCTAGAACTATTACAACAGCATATGGGGAGCATTGCACTGCTGAGTCCTTGCGATGAAGCAAAGGCTCTGATGGTTACACATTTAGGTCACGCGCCTTGTGTACTTAGAATTGCGCAAGAGGAGGATGCCGATCTCTCTCGTTCTTTCTGTTGCACCCTGCTGATGACACTCTCACACCTTAAATTTTCATTTCGCTGCGCCATTATGCAATTTTATCATGCGTTACATCGAATCCCTTAAATCTTTATACATCTCATGTGAACAAAAAAAATCACAGAACAGCCTAGCGTGATCATGACATGACATGGCTCAAGCAAGTAATCTCACATCCTGCGTTGATGCTGTGCACACTCTCGGGCATCCTAATGGAGAAATTAGAGAGAAATTAAACTCTTGATAGTTCTCCAGTCTGTATTTCTTCTTCTTCCTTTTTCCTCAAATTGACCAGACTGCATGTGTCGCAGTAGATACAATTTAGCCCCATATTATGGTACAGTAAAGCTTGGTATGCTTTTCATTATTCACTCTTTCAAAGGCGACATCTTTGGTTTTTCCAGGAATCAATCCGACAGACACTGTAAATTGGAATTCTGTTAATCAAGCACCAATCTACGAGTGACAAAAAATATTAAAACATGAGCACAGCTCATACTGTTAAATGGTTGTTTCTCCAGATGGGCATGCGTGGCACTTCTTTTATACACGTTATTTACCCAGTGTTCTTTTGTCCTGTTTATATTTTTAGTGGGTAGATGTTGGCAACAGAGAAAACAACAAAAGGAACATGGAAAAAGGACAGAGTTTGGCACAGGGTAATAGAGGAGGAGAGCGGTCCAGGTTGCGTCTCCAAGACAAAGAGCTGCAGGAGATGTGTGATGGTGGCTGGTGTCTGAGCATGCACCAACCATGGGCATCACTCCTGGTCAAAGGCATCAAAAGGTACGAAGTTTAAAAATGTATTAGTGATCACTTGCTAGTAATCGAATGGTTCAAAGTACTAACATGGGACTCTATATGTATAGAGTTGAGGGCCGAACTTGGTACACATCCCACCGCGGCCGTCTTTGGATTGCTGCCGCAGCCAAGAAGCCCACTCCTCAGGAGATTGCTGAGGTGGAGGCCATGTACCGTTCCATCTACCAAAAAGGTACAATGTCAAGTCGAAAATGTGTATAATTTCTAATTTCATGAACTTTATTATTAAATATATTGCATTACACAGTGCACTATGGGAATCAAGTGGCTAGACATGTTCTGCATTGATAGCAGAAAGGTTGGCGTTCACACACACAAAAAAAAACCCCTATGAAAAGCCTTTGAGAATTGCGCAAGCTGTGGCTTATTTTCAATTGGCTTGCACTTCTATGGGAACGAACGTCACACTGTCAGAGGGCTAGCATTATCGTCAGCATCTTGCTTTTTTTGCGCTCAGCTCAGCAGTTGGAAACATTCAATGGCTGCAAAGAGTTTCAGTATGGGTGGTGATTGCTGTCTGAAGTTGTTGACATTCAAGGTTGATTGCTGCAATCATCGCAATAGTCAGTCTTGTATTTATTCATTCACACATTACGGTGTCGCAGAGCACCGTGAAAAGAAGCGCCCCTATTTTCCTTCTACAAATTTTTAGTATACAGGTACCTCTACTTGATGAAATTAATGATTACATTACTACAATTTTTTTTATTATACTCATACTCAATTACATTAACAATTAAATTATTAATATAATCGTAATGCTTATGCATGATTGGTGACAGGAATGCATTTTGTTTCCCCCTATTTTCTGACATGTTACAGACCAACACAGTAACTAAATTGGAATTCGTTTGTGCCAATGTCCTGTTTTAGAAATTTTTAAAAAATCTGATTACTCAATTGATTGAAAACAATATTTGGAGATTAATCACATTTTTAAGAAAAATGGTGGTTGTAGCTCTAAAATTTTAAATTTTACACTAAACCCATTTGATTGGTATCGGTATCCGCCGATCACACTCGGGGATGATCGGTCTCGGGAGCTTTAAACCCTGATTGGGACATCCCTAGAAAGAATCCTTGAATGATTTTATTTATTCTGCCTACATACACTAGCCCCTGTAGGTGATGTAAAACAGTCGAGAAGTGCAGACATTCTGCTTTCACAAAATTGAATTTCACTGAAAAAGATGGTACCCTTTGAAATTGGAAATAATCTGACAATTGGGACATGTTCAACCAAAGGTGTGTTTTCTCATTAGAATCACAGGTTTGTTCAAACTTGTAACGGTCATTCAGCCTATTTAAAGGGCGGCAAGTAGTCACTGTGCTGTTTAGTGGCATAGGGTGTAGAGTGTACCCACTCAAGATAAACAGAAGAAGCAAAGGAGAGTTATCTCAGGAGATTACATTGAAAATTAATAACATAACCATTCACACTGCAACACCTGGAACTTTTTGCCACTTCTCAAATTCGCGTTGTGGTGATCACTCGATTTACTGGACCTTGCAGTTGCGAATTGCATTGACCTCCACCTGGCACCCTCCTGGTCAGTTCTTAAACTCTGTTGAGCATAAATTTAAGACGTCGACGCTCATTACGTCGTAGATCTAAGACAGGTCCCAAGTAGATCCGAGGAGTATCGAGGAGAAAAAAAAAAAAACAACCATTTGTGTGTCTTTGTACATGTTAGTAATATATTTTTTTGTGTTAATGTACGCTGCACCCTAATCATCCTATCAGTCTCATTTTCACCCAAAAAAATATTTTAAAAATAAAATAAAGCAGGTAAATCTTGAATTTACGGCGCGTGATTACGTCACCGGAAGTTGTTAGCGCTCAGCAGTCTGCAATTGCAGCTTGTGATCAGAGCTGTTGCGCTATATCTTTTATCGTCATTATTCTCATTCAGAGTTTTCTTCGTGTACAATTCACCAAGGGCACGGGCAAAGAATAGGAATCTAAGAGGGCCCAGGGAAGCACTTAAAAACAGTACGTGTGAGCTACGATAGTTAACAGGCTGCAAAAGTGCATCGCAAGCCTCAGTTTCAGGCTGTTTCTCATCATGGCGTGCGTGCGTGTGTGTGTGCGCGCGGGCGTGCGGGTAAGGGTAGATCCCGGGAGGTTAGTTGATCGAAAAGTAGATCTTCGGTCCAACAAGTTTTGGGCACCCCTGATTTAAGACAATGTCAGACGACATGAATGAACCTGATTTTGAGCCAACATGTGTTGCAGACAAACATAGTGTTTTGTAGCTGATTTTCTTCTTTTTAACTGCATAAACTGTCAGCAGAGCACTGCCAGAAGTGAGGACCTGTGTTGAAAGCTGCTTACGTTCTGTGGTGGTTTTCGCCTGCTTAGGAACTTCCCGACAAATTTTGTTCATTGTGCCAAGTTGCGTTAAAAAAAAAAAAGTTCATCATGACAGTACCTCTGTCTAAAAAGGGTTCCATGAGCCTTGTTATATCAATAGGGGTGTTCACACAGCACACATTTGCTCCGGTGCTGCACCGATGTATTTTGTTGCGATATATCTTACACTGGAGCAAATTTTGTGGAGCGTTCACACGTACAAAGCCACTGAGCGTGTTAGCACCGGTGCAGCTCCGATGCAGCCCCACTTGCGCTCACACGGCAGTTTCTGCAGCGGTGCAAAACGAAGAGCTGTCGTGTTGGTTCTTTTTCAAACGTACACAACTGCTGTAAAGGCACGTCCTTCTCCTTCTCGGTCTCCGTGCCTTCTGCTCGAGAGGCGTTCAATGACCGCGAAAACGTTTGACTTCAATGGAGCAGTTCACACGTACAAAGGCCAACTGAGACGTGTTGAGCTAACTCAAGAGGACTAGTCCAGTCTCCTACAATCATGTAGTTATTAGAGAATGGAATGATGTTTGCTCCGGTTTAAGCTGTTTTCAGGGGCTACACCGGTGTAACTTTGCACGTGTGAACGCTCTACTGGGCGCAGCACCGGAGCAAATGTTGCCGTGTGAACACCCCTATTAGATTGTCTCCAAGTCATTCTCCTATGGCACGGCTAAGCTCTTTTCCTGAGTGTGGTATGGCATTGCACATGTATTTAGTGTCCAAGTCTGCTGCAATCAAAAACTTTATTCCAGATTTGTCCCATATAGATGCAATGTACTGTATTGCACAAAAGGACATCAAACCTGTGTTGGAAATGACTGTTCGTCAACCGTTTTGTGTTGCCCTGCGCTGTATGAGAACACACAGTTCTGAACAAAGCACCCCAAAATGCATGAAATAGCAGCAAATTTGCCCGTCTGCATAGTTCCAAACGAGTGTCCTTGATATCATTGCGTAAATAGTGCAGCAGCTCTTCATATCGGTCTCGGGACATTGTGGATGTGATTTCAGGAATGCTAAAAGCGTTTTGATCAGCAGGCACGCATGGCACTGGTTCTGCCAATCGCTCCTCTGAATTAAAAAAAAAAAACGCCAATGCCTTCAGCTGGAAGACTCTTGTGCTCCAATCAGGGTTTGTTCTGCGGGCCTTATGTACTGTGCAGTTGTGATGGTCATCAGCATTTTGATGTCAAATAGACAGAGGAAGCTTTGCAAAGGACGAGCAACCCTGTGTCTTGCAAATTTGCAAACGAGCATGTAGCGGTGATGAGGGCTAGTGGTGATCACCCATTTGACTGGACCTTTGAAGTGCAAATTGATTAATGGTAAGGGCTACAAGACCATCTGACTGCCTAAACTGCATTAACTAAATATCAGAGTATCAAGGTATTATTGAGAGAAATATGCTGCCCAATGTCCAAAAGCTTGGTTTCAGTCGCAGGTCATGGATGTTGCAACAGCTAAAACACACACAAGAATGGCCAAGAGCAAAATATTGGACGATTCCAAAATGGCCTTCGATGAGCACCTATCTAAATACAATTGAACATTTGTGCAACAAAATTTCAATTTAAGGTTACCATCATTTTTGGCCAGGCCTATTTCATTGTTTTATTTAAAAAAACATTGAAGCACAGTTCAAAAGCAATTTCTTATTTTCATGTATCTTTTTAAAATTATTACATTATTTTTGTAATATTTAATATCCATCCATCCATTTTCCGAACCGCTTCATCCTCACTAGGGTCGCAAGCAGCAGTCTTCAGTTGAATTGGTTTCGCAGGGCACACAGAGACGAACAATCATGTACCTAGGAACAATTTAGAGTGCCCAACGAGCCTGCCATGCATGTTTTTGGAATGTATGCAAACTTGGGATCGAACCCGGTACCTCTGCACTGTGAAGCCGACGTGCTAACCACTGGGCTACCGGGCCGCCTAATATTTAATATTCGTATTATAATTATTTTGTCAACAGATGGGTAACAACACTTTTGTCCACATGTGTACTGCAAAGGTGAGCATTTGGGCATCTGGTTGGCATTTGATATGCGAATAGGTCTCACACCGACAGAAGTGATCATTACCGGTAATTAGAATTCCAAACTTCCGGAATGAACTGTTGAGTACTGAAAGAAGGAAACCACTGGCCACCATGAAATCATAAACAGCCTTAGAAGACCACAGAAGACAGTTTAACTGTCAATTCCTGAAAAAAATAAATCACGTAAACAGCAAAATAAAATCAAGAATAATACAAAAGGTAGATGCATCATTGTTGAATCAAGAGACAAGAATAAATAAAGGCTTTAAAACAAGATACAAATGACTGGTAACATTTATGATTTTCAAAGCCAAAAATACATCTGATGAAGCCTCCTATAGGAATGTTATTGATTTTGTAGCAAGGTGTCAAGTCCGTACAATTTTACAAATATCCAAGGTACAGTGGTGTTGGCTAGATCACCTTTATTTAATGTCAACACCATCTTGCAAAGCATTGGTTGGACGCTCTTTAATGTTGGTGCTGTATTTCTTTTCTTGCCTGCTTAGAGCTCAGGTTTCCTTCTGAGTATCCCACTGGCTGCCTGTTGGGTTGTGTCAACATCACCGATTGCCTTTCTCAGGACCAGTTTCGAGAGCAGGTTAGTGAAATATATGGTTCTTCTTTAAATGCTTCTTTTTCCTGTCACGTTTGATAGTAAAGAAACAATGGCGCCAAAAAATAAAAAGAATCCAATTAATAAACATTGTGAATTTGTGGCATGCCCATTTAGTTTAATCCCCCCAGATAGACACAGTTGCAACGAAATGGGCATCTTAAAAATGATGTTTTCATTGCAACTCATTGCAATTTAAAAAAAACAACTTTAAATTATTCAATCTTGGGGATATTTAACTTTTTTAGGTTGTAAAATAACCTTGAAATTGCAGTATATTTATTAGCAGGAGTGATTATTGTAGTGTTTGTATAATTGATGCGATGCCATTTTGCTACCGGCAGAGGTCAGGCTGCACCTCTTTATCCATACTTCCCGGGTACATGCATACAATAGCATACCATATTTGCCACCGGAGGCAGTACACGCCACAAAACTAAACCTGAAACTGAAATCTCATCCTTCTTCCTACAAGATGACAAAATGGTGGTGCTTCTACAATTTATTGCCAAAAGTAAGTTGTGTGCCAAGTAATGGGAAAAATAAAATCTCATCTTTTGAGTCCGCCTGAGAGCAGTAATGCATTTACTCACTGACTGGACACATATGTTGTGGTGCTCTCCATGCTTTCTACATGATTTCCTCAATGGGCACTTAAATAAATCCATTCTGAGACAGACTCGGGCCCCTGAAAATATGATCCCATTCCGCTATTAGGTCATCACATGCCTACAAGGTCAATAGCTCATTTGTCACCGCAATAAGCAGCTGTAATACTACTGCTCCCAGCTCAGCAGGCCACATTATAGCTTAATTGGACACTGGCATTTGTCGGTTTGATAAGGTATCATTTTATTTGTGATATCACAGCAAACACACGCGGGAGAGGAAATGTGTGACGTTTATTCTACTGCACAACATGTCCTTCCCTAACAAGTCATCATATATACACTGTTGGGAGAATAACAGTCATTCCATGCATCTCACGTATGCTTGCATATCTTTACTGATGTAGGTTTTCAGAAGTGTAGAGAGGGTGGAAACAAAACCTTCAGTGCTCGTACATGGTTTGCATTCTGACGACTGGTATTTGTTTATTTCAGGGCTTTCCCCTTTTGTACTCTGGCCTCATTCTCTCCTCCAGCACTCATTCCACCCAGGGCTGTAAAATCATGTTTGCAGGCTGTGTGACTGCCCTTTCATCCTGTGAAAGGGTGTGTGCATGTGTGCGTGCATGTGTGTGTGTCCACTTGTGCACAGGAGCCATAAATAACACCCCCACCCCACAAAACGCCCCACTGAAAAAAGAAAGGCAGATGTAGATTTGAAAAAAAAGAGGAACAAAAGTACCAAAAATGTAATCATGGTTCTAAATTTGAACAGTTGTCCGGTTTCTGTATTTACGATTTGGAAGAGGTTGGGCCAGAGACTGTTAGCTGGTTAACACAGCTCTTAGTCTGCTCACATTCATGTAAGTTGACATGTGAGTGTAATGCTTAGTAGCACATATCCATGCTCCTCGGCTGGAGGAAAAGGATGAAGTGTAGGATTTACAGGCCATTTCTGGCAGCTGTAGGTGGTTAAAGGGGGGTTGTGGAACACTGACAGCCATTATTCTTCAGGCTCTACTCAACTTGTTTCTAATGGTATATGAGAGATTTGGAGAAAGTGGAATATGGGGAGATGAATTTTGTATGAAGCAACCCAGAATCCCCAAATACTTGAAATGATGTAAATACTTCAATTATGTCATGTACACTACCTGCATTTGCGCTCCAATTTTAGTGCTGTTGGACAAAGAACATTATGACAGTCATAGTCATCGTCGCCAAAAAAAAAAACCCAAACAAACAAACATCCCAGGCGAACTCGGATCTCCCTTGTTTCAATTCTTTCCCTCATTAGAAACTAACTAGTATATTGATCACTTCTCCCAGTAATCTCTCCGCCTGCACAGCTCCCCTTCCCCCCATACAACCGGTAATTGGCTAGCTATTATGATCTGTGCTCAGTCGCCACCTCGTCCCACTCCCTGTGCTCACTCAGCAGTCCGTAAGTGGATATGTACATTCGACTTGCCAACGGTCAGATTGGTCTATTTGTTAAAAATGATATAAGGCATTTTACGAAGTGATACTGGGAAAGCTTTTGGAGGAGTACTGAGATAAATTGGATTGGATGTGTTGTGTACCTTGACCGAGCTTGGGTGGTGTATAAACGGAATGAACACACTTCAGCAATAATGCATTTCAAATTGTGACAATATTTTTACAGTGTGTACATGTGTTTGTTTATTCTTGGTGTTGACTCGCAGCACAAGCAAAGGCACAGCACACCCCATACAGAGCCTAAATAGCACTTTCTGCTGACTCCTGCAGTGAAAAAATTGATTGGATCAATCCACACTCCTAATAAGGATTTGATTTGTTACCGGGTTGCAAAGACCCTATCTCCAGATGGCGAGCTACATGTCTCAGTGAATACAAGTCAAAGAGGTTTAATCTCCTGGACAAGCATGCCAAAAGCAAATCCAGTGACTGTTAAATTCTGCATTGATTATACTGAATGTTTAACAGGGCAAGAAGCTAACATGGTCTCTGTATGTGCTATTGCAACCAACAATAAATCACTATCAAATAGCATCACCAATTCCCTCAAGTTGAAATATTGACATTTTGATGGAAAAGTCTTCAGTCAGAGGGTTTTATTGTTCAGTAACAGCACAGACAGAGGTGCCAAATCTGTTACGTATAACAATATTTTATTAACCTCTGGTGTCAGGAGGCCTGTGGAGTAGCAGCTTTTTCAAATCAGATAGGCACTTATTTTACACAAAGGTTTTACAACTTGCTGTTTGCCGAATGGTGAGGACTGATGCGTTACATTTCTACTTTATCGTAATGTTAAGGTTCATACATAGCCCAGCGTATAACATGAATTTACCTAAAGGCATAATGTACAAGGAATTCATCATTTTACAAGAAATGGTTTACAATCAATGTTTGTGTGTGTGTATATGAATATATATATATATATATATATATATATATATATATATATATATATATATATATATATATCTCACAAGGGAAGAAAATAGTGTGTCTGCAATATTGACATCTGGTGATGGATTGTCAAGAACTATCTATCTATCTATGTGTGTGTATAATAGATAATATAATAGATTTGGGTGGATCTCCGAAAGTGTGGTCCAACAGGATGGTCAAATACTGACCCACTTTGAGAGTCATTATTTTCTTCCCTTGACAATCAATCTCCAGATTTCACAATATTTCAGACATATTAGGGAAATTAAAGAGGAAAAAAACCTACTTGACGAGATATGTGCTTTCGTTTGTGTGTGAATGTATTTTGTGTGTCGCCGCCACTTCTTTGTACCATGACAATACACCCACGCAATTTAGAGCCCATTATAGCCTTAAAATGCGTCAACCGCAAAACCAGTTGTTACCAATAAACTGGCAGAATGTCAATGCAACACAATACCATTTAATCGAGTCCCATGCTGTCCATAATTTGATAATGTGTGACCAGAAAAAAAATAGCTATTGTTCGTTACATGCATTGTTTCCACTAGGTTGCACTCACGATCTACGACTGTAATTTACTGTATACTTAGAGCGGAATAACTTTAAAAAGTTGAACCGAAGGTTCCGTGGGTTTGCTGCAAAATACAATATCCATCCATCCATTTTCCGATCCGCTTATCCTCACAAGGATAAGCCGGAACTGGAATTGAACCTGGTACCTCTGCACTGTGAGGTTGACGTGCGAACCACTGGGCCACCGGGCCGCCCTCAAAATTATTATTAACATTTTAAATTAAATAACCTTTTTTTTTGTTTAATTCTGTGAATACCGAATCAGCTATGTGTGAAGTGTGGCATCCTTTTATTGGTCAGTTGTACGCACTGTTTCTTGTGTATTCCTGTGTGCGAGTTGCCAGGATTTTAACGCCACATTTCAGCTGCAGACATTTACGTATTTTCATTTTCATATAACCATTTGATCATCCTTATTTTTCACACACTGCAACCCCCCCCCCCTCCAAACTGTCGAAACCAGGGGAATTTACACAAAGAATCGGACTTGATATGATGCATTGTCTCCCGATTAAATGGTTGTTTCGCCATGTCACAGAGTCTCATCCTGCTTCATTTTTGTTTTTTGTTTTGCGACACTGAATGGGCGAGGCAATGGCATTTGTTTTTAGTGCAGAAACCCACCAAGTGGTGCAAGAAATGTTATGTTAATACTGTAGCCAATCTGAACTGGCTGCAGAGAAAATTGTGGGATTAATTGCATTATTTGCAGACAGACTTTTGTGTTTTGGCATGCCCTTTTGACGCATGTTATCCTGGGGCAGTTTGGAATGGAATGGAATGGAATACAACTTTATTGTCAAATGTGCTGTACGTATGTGTAACATACAGCACAGATGAAATTTCTTCCCCCTCGACATAAAACAAGAGGAGCCGCTGCGGGACGGACGGACAAATTGGCCCTTTGCCAGAGTGCAAATATGGGAAATATTTGCCATGCCACTCCCCATTTCAACTCGTCATTGGCAACGTGGCGAACGGGGAGTGCGAACCCTGCCTACCATTGCTAGTTAGAACATGCAGTTTTGTGTTTGTACACCATCATGTCAAGATGTGGAAAGTTGGAAATAGGAATTTTTTTGTTTTAAAATGGAAGAAAGCTAAACTTAGCTTAGAATGAGGGAAAATGTGTAAAAGAAATAAACAGGGACATGCTTCCCTGGTTCCTGTGGGCGGTCAACCATATTCGCCACCACCTAGCTATGCACCACTCACTGGCTGGATCTTTTTTTTTTTTTAATCCCTCTCCCACAAGTCTTTGCACACATTTTCATGAATTTTCTTTACTATTCGCTGACTTTAATTTTACTTTGCAACCATTTTAGCAAACTTAAGGCTTACTGGCAATGCTGTGCAAAGGTGTGTTGACACTCAGACTGTCGGATTCGGTGGGGAACATTCTTCGGTGGGGGTGCAAACCCATATGATTATCGATTTAGTCAATTCCTCTGTGTAATAGTCGATAGGATAATCAGTTCTAAAAATATTTGACACTGACAGTTCTAATTGATATGTTTCATTGAAGAAATGTATTGAAATCTTGTTTCAAACTGACACTTCTCAAGCTTGGTTCTTTTAATATTTCTACATGTATATCTCATGCCACTGTATGCACACTCGTGCCATAGCCTTACATACTCCATCATCTAGCTGCAAGCCTCTCCCCTTATCAGCAACATAAGTAATGTTTTCTGTTGAATTCTGTTTGTACAAGCGCTGCCTTTGACTTCTGGAGTGGAGTTCCATTGCTTGTTAGGCTGGTTGGGAGCTCAATCTAATGCCTGCGTTTCCTTGTGTGGTAATGTGATATTTATATGCTGAAAGCCTTCCTTCGAGCAAGCCACACAGAACCACACGCACACACACACACACGCACGCTCACACTCTCACAAAGAAGACTCTTAGGATATGTCGGATGCATTCCAAAGGAACTAAAGTTGCTTTGTAAATGCTATTTCTTTTTCACTCTCCTCTCTTTGTAACATTGTGTAAATCCTTTCTGTCTTCATATTTTCCCCAGTTTTGCATCCAACAGTGTGTTATTTTCAGGCCAGGACTGTGGAGTAAATCAACTTTTGCGTAGGATTCAATTTATGTTCTATCAACAGACATGCATACTTCCCTCTCACTTTGCACAATCTCAGTGGCACTTTAGTACGCTCCTCCCTTCCCCTTACTGGGCAGTTTGCCATAGCAGAGAGGTCAAACATCATGCTATCCCGCAGTTATGTGTAGAATGCATTCAGCTCATCGTCCCCAGGCACCGGATGACAACCAAGCAAACCTCAGTCACAGGTTTCTGACAGCATGAAAAATACATAGAACCATCTGGCTGGCAAAAATGGTCTGCTGCACTGTTTAGAATTTGACTGCTGTCCTCAGTCCACTTCACTGAATGTCAGTTTCTGCTGTTAGGGTACTTGGCTTCGAAGCCCTTTTCATTATTTGTAGAGCTATGGCTTTTTGCTCTGCTTAAATCATGAAAAATGCTCCTTTTTTGTTGTGTTGATCCATGGAGCAATGATACAGATATTGGAGGATTTTTTAAGCGGCTTCGTTCTTTGACTAAAAAGACAGAAATGAAAATGAAGGTCAGGACTGAATGCATTTCCTGAAGTGGTTTCTATTTTCATGTTCTATAACGTGTATGAAACACTTCATATTTGTAGTGATGTTTGGTGTAAATGTTAACATGAGCATGGACAAGAATCTCTGCTAAGAAATAACAGCACATCTACATGTCAGTTAAGTCGAAGACAAATATTATCTATCAACTGTCAAGCAGTGGAATGAAAGCATTTTCAATTCTGACTCAACCTGTTCTTGCTTTGTTCTTGGGTACATAAGTAGATGATTGCTTCTCCTTTGTCAAGTAGTACAATGATTCTATTGCTTGTTGTTAGTACTTTTCAGACCTCCCTCACACTTATACTGACAATAATCCTTATATCCTAATTTGTCAAAAAGCAAAAATCAACACATTATAGCTTGTATAGATTTGTATTCCCCCGATTCAGAAACATCAAGATAATGTCATAGTGTAGCATATTTGGGCTCAATCTATACATTCTTTTGTCCTCAATTGTTTATTTTCTGAAATAGTGCACAGCCCATTTGGCATAGGCCCATGTATGACATGCTAAAATGAATTCAATAGCTTGCCACATGCGGTCTCAAATTCCCTGAAATGTGCTGTAATGAAGCATAGAATCAATATGTTAGCCAGCTGTCTTTCCTTTTGTTCATGTCCGTTGTTTGTTTCACTAGCCCCAAACGACCTTTCGTCAGACCAGAGCTGTGTTTGCATTTTGTTTGGTGAAGTCTCCAAGTTTGTACTTACATAGTCATCAAGAAGCCATGCTATCATATACCGTTACGAGGAAAAAATTAAATCTTTCTTAAATTCTATAGTTTTGCACACTATTTTCCTCTTTTCTTCACCAGGTTCACCACTTCCACTTGCTTTCTTTGGCGCCATGATTAGGGGCTGATACACGATGCAAAAATAACAGTCCAATATTACGTAGTTCTCACCAAACACGTCTGCTTTTTAAAAAAAAAACATTCTTAATCGAACAATACAAACTCGTCTGCTCACAAGCTGTTTCTGTATGATTATTGCATAATAATGAGACACCGGACACCAGAGTGTTCATTATGTGCGGCTGCATTGAAAAATGCAAACAAACGCGAACCCCCCCCCTGCTGCCAAGGCAAACCATTATGAAAAGAGGGGGATTTCACTAGTCCTAACAGAAGCGTCTCACCAAACACGTCTGCTTTTTTTTATTGAACAATACAAAAACGTCTGCTCACAATGGTCGCTTCCTGTGTAGCGACGAGACACAAGGGAGCGCCGCGACAGGAGGGAGTGTCACTTCACTCCTCTCGGCTTTGCTACCTCCTCTCGGCTTCGCTACCTCGCGAAGCTACACGAGGTAGCGTTGCTAGACGAGGTAGCGAAGCCGAGAGGAGTGAAGTGACGCATTCAAGTGCGCTCAGTTAGTTCGAGAACCGAAATTTGTTCGTCATCCGAGGCATAAAAAACTCGAAATTTTACTTCGAAAACCGAATTGTACGAGAACCGAGACGTCCGAAAACCGAGGTTTGACTGTACAGTCAAAATCGACCCTCCAAAGTGGTTTGTAATTAAGTATACAGTCAAACCTCGGTTTTCATCCATAATCCGCTCCAGAAGGCTGTTCTAAAACCGAAATTGTTCAAAAACCGAAACCACGCTCTTTTTAAAATAAAAATGTTTACTGTACACGTCTGCTCACAATGTAAAGCAACACGAGGAAGCGTCACTTCCTCGTCTACCCGAGGAAGCGTCACTTCCTCGTGTAAGGAAGGCGAGAGGAGTCAAATGGTGCATTCAAGTGTGCTCAGTTTGTTCGAGAACCGAAATTTGTTCGTCATCCGAGGCATAAAAAACTCGAAATTTTTGGTTGAAAACCGAATTGGACAAGAACCGAGACGTTCGAAAACCGAGGTTTGACTGCATATATATATATATATATATATATATATATATATATATAGCTGTGTGTGTGTGTATATATATATATATATATGTGTGTGTGTATATATATATATTTTTTTTTTTTTTTCTTTGAGCCATTCAATGGGGGACTTGCTGGTGTGTTTTGGATGTGTTGTGCTGCTGCAGAACCCAAGTTCGCTTCAGGTTGAGGTCATGAAGGTGGCCTGACATTCTCCTTCAGGATTTTCTGGTAGACAGCAGAATTCATTGTTCCATCAATCACAGCAACTTGTCCTGATCCTGAGCTAGCAAATCAGCCTCAGACCATCACACTGCCACCACCATGCTTCACTGTTTGGCATAATGTTCTTTTTATCAAATGCCGTGCCATTTTAACGCCAGATGTAACGGGCTGTACATCATCCAAAAAGTTCACTTTTTGACTCGTCAGTCCACAGAATGTTTTTCCAAAAGTCTTGAGGAACATTCAGATGTCTTTTGGCAAATGTGAGGTAATTCTTTGTGTTCTTATTGGACAGCAACTCTCCCATGGATGCCATTTTTCACCCCCAAATGTTTTGGGGGGATCCTGAAAAGTTATCGTTTTGGAGATAAAATCCCAGCGAATATGGATCATTCTGAAAATCGGTTTACTCCATGAGGCTTTTTTTTACCCCTTGCTTTAAATATTGCCTGATGTTCTCACTCATATTTTGGTAATTATATAGAACCATATCAGGCAGAAGCTCTTGCCACACTCCACTGGCCAAATATGCTATCAAACGCTTTTGCAGATTTAGTCTGTTGAGGAGAATATTGATTTCTATGCAACATCATTTCCTTTACACTGAAATTCTTGTGGTGTGTGCAGCAATAATGCAAGTCAGCATAACTGCTTGAATAATGCTGCCACTTGACTTTTAGCTACCTTCAGCCATTAATACTTGTCTAAAATCATGGTCAATTTTTTGTCTGCAAAACAAACGTCCTCTTTGTTCATGACAGAATTCAGGCTAATCTTTTTGTATTAAATTAGGCCCTTTGTGAATTTATTTTTAATTTACAGTACATTCAATTATAATAAAATTATACAGGGTCATCCCCTTGTCTCATTACTTTATATTTAAAATTGTCTAATTGTTTTCAACTATTAGAAATTGGTTTAAGATCTCCATGATGACCTGAAACTATGCTTGAAATATGCTTTAATTCAGCTGCATATTTGAATACATGAGAAATTCCGAGATGCCTGAAGTATATAAAATAAAATTGGTTGATATTTTCTGGAGTAAAGGGGAGCAGTTTATAGTTTTCTGAGAAAAATACAGTTGCAAATAAGATTCAGGAGCGAATTTGATCATGCCATGAATCTTAATTTCAGTGCTTTTAGAAGGCTAAATTGATTTTTTTTTTATATATATTTTTTTATATAAATCGGTACCGTTCAAGCAAATCAAAACAATTTCTAATCCTGTGTAATGTAAGAAGCCAATTCAAAATATAGTAGGGCTGGATGATTTTGGAAACAATAATAATCACAATTATTGTACTGTATAATAAAATAATTGTGTGATTATAATGTGTGATTATCATAAAACAATTATTCATTGATTTCAAAACTTGTATTTATTTAACTACTAAAATTCAACTAATCCACATGATCATCATAGCCTCATGCCCATTCAGTCTTGCAAGTTGAACACTTCATTCTAGAATTCCATACTTTCTGTGAAATGCAAATGACCTTGTAAATATCATGTGAAATACAAGCCACTTGTATTTGTGTGCTATTACATCTATATCCTTCATGCCCCGCCCGTGTCTTTGCACACATTCAAACCGTGAACAAGCATCTCCCTTATTTCCTATTACAGGCGCCACCTAGTCATAAAAATACAAATCAGTCAAACCTCGGTTTTCGTCCATAATCCGTTCCAGAAGGCTGTTCGAAAACCGAAATTGTTCAAAAACCGAAACCACGCTCTTTATAAAATAAAAATGTTTACTGAACACGCCTGCTCACAATGGAAAGCAACACGAGGAAGCGTCACTTCCTCGTCGACCCGAGGAAGAGTCACTTCCTCGTGTAAGGAAGGCGAGAGGAGTCAAATGGTGCATTCAAGTGCGCTCAGTTTGTTCGAGAACCGAAATTTGTTTGTCATCCGAGGCATAAAAAACTCGAAATTTTTGGTCGAAAACCGAATTGGTCGAAAACCGAGACGTTCGAAAACCGAGGTTTGACTGTATATGTCTTCAGCCCGGAAATTGATTTTTCGTGTATACAGATTGTGAAAACTTTGTCCATTTGATAGGCTGCACTTTGCAACATCGCCGCATCATGCAATGGCAATTCTTATTTTGAATTGCCACAAAAACAGTGGCCAAGACTCATCACTTGTGCAATGTTATGGCCAGAAACTTACCAGCTTGAACTGTGCAGCGCATGCTTACGGAGTTCAGTTGATCCATCACCCATCCCAGCCCGCGCCTCTTGTAATGGAAAAGAAACGTGTAGTGTGGTGCCAGGACAGGCAGAGTGATCTGGTGTGGCACTGTTCGGACCTAATGGAACAGCGGTAAAACACCGCACGAATTACGCGCAATGGTCCAAAGTTAAAAAAAAAAAAAAAAAAGTTGGTAGCTGTTTTTAGCTCTAAAGTAGGTGACCAACTCAAGGTAAAAACTAAGCACATGGACATATGGACATTTTAAACTTGCCATCAATAAGAAGAAATCAAGAATTCAAGGATGGGGCTCTCTTCAAAATTGTTCCCGTGATTGCCTTTAAAGATACATTTCCGCAGAGTTTGAATGAACACAGAGGGAAAAGCTTCAACTGAATTTCAAAGCATGCATTCCCCTGCCGAGACAGACTGGCACGTTCATCAACCATCTCAATTACCATGTGATGAAATCATATGCTCGTTGTGAAATACTCAGTTTCTTTTGGTTAACTTTTTTTGCTAACAGCACCTGTTCTACGAGTAGCCGGGATTGTGGCCCTGATTTGCAAAAAGAAAATATTTGATGGGACTTGAAATGTATTAAGGACTTTGATTCCCTGGATTCTTCGCTTTTAATTTAAGTCACGGTTTGGAAGCTTAAATTGTAATTGTCTACTTGCTGTCTCGAAATATCCGAGTTTTTCCTGGCTCACATTGAGGGAGAAGTGGTACCATCTTGACCATGCGCCATGACGTGCATGTATTCTGTAAATTAAGTAGACTCACTTTCTTTGCCCCACGGACTGGTTTCATGTCAGACAATATTTTCAGGGACCGGCCATTTCAGGCCGTATAGAGACAACAATATAATATGATATGGCCCGCATGAAAAGTGTGGTGTTTTCGAAACATAATCATGAACACGAATCATGACACGAGGAACGTCCTGTCTGGCCACACCGTTCTCTGGTCACTATGGTAACATTTAAACGTGCCTTCAAAATAGATACGCTGCAAATAAAAAGTGCATGAAAAATACGAGTCACCATCCCCGCTTATTATGCAGAGTAGGCTTGGTGCGTGTGAATCTCCCGTTGAGATAAAGCCGTATTTGAAATAGGACTCCTCATACTGTCTATTAAATGTAGTCTTCTCTTTCTTGAAAGTCGTAGGTAGGCTCCTCTTCTGTCTCCTGGCTGGGCCTTTTCCCCTTCTCGAAAAAACTTTCCAAAGATGTTTGTTTTTTTATGCAGTAACCTATCACGTGACCGAGAAGCGCGTATTCACCTGCGTCAAGTGACATACTGTAGACTCATATAACAGAGAATCCGGTAATTTTAAAAAATCAAACATCTTTCAGATTCCAAAATGAATAAAACGGAAGGAATGTAAGTTATTTATTCTTCGTGTTTGGCCCGGCACCAATGACCGGCGGACCGGCGGTTGGGGACCTCTGCTTTAAGGTATGAGTTCCATCCATATTGGATATGTCAAAGTGAAGCAAATTGTGAAAATGCCTCCTTCACTTGATCTTTGGAGATGTATCATCAAGCAAAAACTAAAACGGAATTATTGCTTTTGATGGCATACTATCACTGTAGCTCAATGTTATGACATTAGTTGCAAAATGTATGGCTAATATTAAAGCAACATACAATAAAGCGGTTTGGGCTCGGTTTGACGCGCTTCAACAATTGTCTGTTACAGAAATTACAAGAAAAAGGAAAAGATGGATTTTCATTTTAATATTTCTAAAGAGTTTGTGGCATCCTGTATTAAACGGTTCAATGCCAACACAAATGTAATGTGTCCCTCTTCACTTGCCACATAGTGACGCACCAATACAAAAACGGCTACAATGATCAAATAAAAAATACATAAATGAATGAAAGTTTACTTTTAGAAATCTGTGCCTCAAATGGCATTTTGCTTGTTTACAGCTGTTCAAGTGTCAACCAAGATAGCATTTAACTGCCAACACAACCACGGTCGACCACCAGACTGACTGGCGTCGTGTAAACTTTTTGGGATGGAGAACGAGTGCTCCTTCTCTTGTCCTCTTGAAGCAAAGTGAAGCCACTCCCTCCTACATACAAACACGATGAACACGCACGGGGCATGCGGTGCATTGAGATATTTCACATTCGGTCAAGTGATATCAATTGGTCTGGCTGGCTGGGGGCGGCACAAAATCAGCTGGAGGTGGCCTCCATGCAATTTTGAACGCAGGAAAAACCCTGAGTATGTATGTGTTGTACGGGAAAACAAGGTGCCTGCTGTGCATCGCGTTTTATGCATCGTCTCGCGATGATCTTTTCTTCATAATTTAGTCATCATTTCAACACTTGGCAAACAGATGCGTAAATGGCTGAAAGAGACAACACGTCCTGCTCGAATGTTCCCACAGTTACCGCTTTGAGACTCAAAAGCTTACGTTGTTGTCAGGCAGTCTTGTTTGCTTCTTGCCAGAGGGCCACCGCAGGAGGTGAAGTCATAAACATGGCTGGGAAAGTCGAAGTGAGCTGTGCAAGAAAGTCTCTGTGAATCTCTTTGCGAAACCACATGGCTTTACTGCACCTGTCAGCACTAGTGCTAGCTGAGGGGCTAATCTGTGGCTGGCTTTTAACCAAAAATCTCCCAGAGCTGAATTGTTATGCACACAAGAACGCATACACTTGATTATAATACCTCTCCCAGCAGAATGTGGACTCAACATTCCACGTGATAATTACACTTAGGCCGTTCCAATAAATCCTTCAGATTCATTGAGTTGATTGTACAGAATAGCTCATTGCGGTTTTGTTTTTCACAGGAATTTTAAGTGTTATGTCAGTGTCAAGCGTGATGTTGAAATGTATTCTCATTCTCACACACACACACACACACACACATACATATATATATACACCTATACACACACACACATAGCACGCCCGCCTCACAGTGCAGATGTGCAGTTTCGATTCCAACTCCAGCCTTCCTTTGTAGAGCCTTCCTTTGTGGAGTTTGCATGTTTTCCCCGTGCAAGCGTAGGTTTTCTCTGGGTGCTCTGGTTTCCTTCCATATTCCAAAAACATGCATGGCAGGTTAATGGAACGCTCTAAATTGTCCCTTTGTGTTATTGTGAGTGTGAATGGTTGTTTGTCTATGTGTGCCCTGCAATTGGCTGCCAACCAGGTCAGGGTGTCCCACGCCTACTGCCCGAAGACAGCTGGGATAGGGTCCAACACATCCCGAGACCCTTGTGAGCATAAGTGGATTTGAAAATGGATGGATGGATGGATGCCTTTTGTGGAGTGAAATGTCAATGAAGCTGCACTGAAACATGATTTTGAAGGGACGTGAGTTAGTTTAGCATTTGAACAGACGGACATGTGCACAGTAATAAAAGCTACTAATAAGGAAGGCTCCCCCTCCCTCTCTGGGAAGGCTAATAAAAATGCAAACATTCTGAGCTGGTCTTTGAAACTCCCAGATAATTAATGTTCACTCTCCAAATTGACACCAGTTGATTCTGTCAGTGAAGGACTGTTTAATTTTTAATCATCACCATGCATCGCATCCAACTTGTGCTTGAGATTCATCAACGATGCATGATTTGCCATTAACTGCCTGTTCAGACTGAAGTACCCTTTTTTCGAATAGCTTTAAAGCTTTTAAGAGAATAATGTATATTCAATGTGTAAAAATAAGACAAAGACAAATATTTTGAACTGAAATGTAGAACAAGAAAAAATCAAGTATTCTGTTTATGTTTTCTATACAAGCCCTCTGTTTGGGTTTGCTTGTTTGCGCGTGGTGTCGTCTGTTCTTGTGCAGTGATGGGGGGAACAAATAATCATGGTATAACGTGCGATAATGCTATAAACAGCAGCTCTGTGAAGTTTCCTTAGGGCAGCTGTGTTCTCTTAGAAGGGTTAATGAATGCACACAAAAAAAACACTGAACATGATAGATTAAAGAACATTTGGCGTTCAATTGCTTCTGCGCACAGTTCCCAACAACACCCTTTCACCTCCCACATGTAGCTCATATCTCAGACTACCCATCTGTTTCTCCCTCCCCGCGTGAAAAACAGCCTTGACAGGACTGGTTACAGTCGTGCTTCCAAGAAGTCTCACTATGTATAGTTCAGTATCCATCAACATCTGCCTTTTTGTTTCAACCTCCTCTTCTTTTCTGTCGTTTCAACCTCCTCACCCTACCTTTCCTCTTCTTTTCTGTCTTTCTCACCATATCACATTCTGTTTGTTTACTCTCTGGTTCTTTATTCTCCCCACTCCCACCCTCCTTCCTGCTTCAATCCGCCCTACTCATTTTTAAAAGCCACATGCTCCCAGCCCGTCTGGCTCAGTTGCTCCCTGCCAATGAAGGCCTTTTTATTGGGCTGAGATTGTGTGCAGCCAAGCAGTGCCTGGCTGGGGCCAACCACACACACACACACACACACACACACACACACACACACACACACACACACACACACACACACACACACACACACACACACACACACACACACACACACACACACACACGCACGCACGCACGCATACCACTGCCACTTCCTCCCCTCCCCCCCTGCAGCATAGCCCTCTCCACATGCCTGTTCTGGTCTGGCCCTGTCGCCCAGAAGGAGATTACTTGTTTCTGCTGCCCTTAATTGCTGACAGCAGCTTGAGTGGAGTCAGAGAGAGAGACATTGTAGAAAGCTGCAAAAGGGTACACTGTTAGCTTGTTGAGCTGTTACTTGACATGCATGGACTCCCGAGTTTGTCTTCCTTTCCTCAAAGAAAGGGCTCTGGATTTTCTACTTCTGTAAAAAGCCGGGGTTGTTACTAACCCGTGGTACATTAGCTTGAGACATGGGTGAATAGTGCACACATTAAGCTTAATTCAAGGTTTTAAACAATGCACAGGCTCAAGAGTATTAGGGTACATTCATAGCATGAACAATTTTAATTGTTTTTAAACATTTATGGATTTTTTTGATGACTTTTGATATTTTTACACACGCGAGCACCAACTGAAAATGCGTTGTTTTGTTTTTTTAAACACCGTTTGTTGGTGCATGTTATACAAGAAATGCTATTTGACTTACCCACATAATGTGACTATTTTGTAATGTTGCAGTAGATGGACATCTGCTGGTTACGATAACAAATCCTTCAATTTACAGCATCATTTTTAAAGTCATTTTTGAAATTCCAGTTGTTTAGTTGCCTGAATTCAACCTTTGCAGATGACCATGACCTTAAAGACTGAGAATCTACACATGAAGGACAAATGCAAGTTTTAGCAAGCACATTCATATTTGTCATTACAGTTGTGAAAGTAAAATGACTTTGGCAATTATGCTTTTAGGCTATTAACGTCTTCCCCCTACAGTATGTGCACTGTCTTTGCCCCTACCATATACTGTATAATCATTTTGAAAAGGTTGATTAATTTCAGCCTTCTGATCTGTGGGGTTGCTGTCCTCTCCTTTCTGAAATTCAAAGTGAAATGATCAGTGAAGTTCTTTATTGAATTGTTGTTGAGGTTGTGAAGGTTCCATTCGATTTTTCTTTTATTTCTACCTAGTATTGTTTTTATAAATCATCTTTTATAAACTTTTGTTAAATTGTAGAACATACGTCGCCGCCTGCATAACTGTCATCCACGGCATAGCTTTATTTTGCAGAGAATCATCTGTAACCGGTGGTAAAACTCAAGGCATGCATTTTTAATGCTCATGTCACAACGAATGCACCGCCTCAGGTTTTTGTTGCCACAAACCGAACATACTCTCATACTGACATTAGTTATTTGAAGAATTGCCACTTGGACTGGGATCGCCCATAAATTAATTTGATCTGGCAGTTATTCTCACCAGCAGTCTTTTCATGTGAATCTAGTTAATATCCTATTTGTGTGTGTATGTGTGTGTTTCTCGCAACATCAATTGAATTTGTAAGCAAGTCTTCTTTCACTCTGTTCGAGCCTTCCCGATGAATATGGAGTGCTTTAGCGAAGCGTCTTGTCACTCAACCACAATGTAAAGTGCCCTTTTGATTAACATGGGATTGAAAAAACTAGATGGGAGGGGGGCGAGGGGGTTGTAGGCAAAGTAGCACATTCAACGGCTTAAAATGCTAATTAGCTAATGGAGGATAAAAAAAAGTAGTCAGCTGGAGGGGATGGGGGATTCACAGGAACTAAGGTTTCTGGTTTAATCTTAATTTTAAGACCATACACCATTTTTCCTCAATACTTTTGAGCTGTGATTCTTCGGGCTCTATTTTTGTTGAGAGTGTCTATGTGCTTGGATGTAAAAACTGGCGCATCTTGAGTTTTGTGCCGGTGAAAGCCTCATTTAGTGTGTTTGAGAATTTAGCAAACTGCGCTGTGCTGGACTGAGTATGTTTTATTTTAAACATCCTTGATGCACTAGACAATTTGGTGGCTGAAAGTAGATTAAACTTTATGCCTACTGGAAGCAGGTCTAAGTTGTAGCGCAATTGTTGAAAAGTGCTTTGGGTAAATTCGATCCAAGTACAGAGAGCACTGTGCTCCGGGCATGTGTGGATGATTTCATCGTTATTTCACAGATATGACAACCGCTTGCATCAAACATTCTGCATTCATTTCTTCTTCCACTATGTTAACCTATAGGAGCCGCGTCCATTGGCCGGGACGCAAGTCAGCTGTGTTCATGCCCACAACTGTGGAAATGCCAGTTTTGAATTTCACATGTCTACCACCACAACAAACGAGCATCCACTGTGTATTTGTATTTTAGGCACCAACACTGTAACAAGGGGAATAACAACACTTTAATATGGTCATTAAGATAATGTTTAAACACACAACATACACCACAGAACAGACCTGAGGTTTATGAGTGATACAAGCAACACAAAAACTGTGGTATTTCAACGTGGAGCCATATTTTTATGTAACTACAGTAGAACTCCTCTACAACGAAATCATGTTTGCAGCCAGAAATTTTTCACAACAGAGGACTTTTCACTATCGTGAATTTTATCTCAGACATAAACACAAACAAACACAAAGAACGTATACAGTGAAACTCCTCTACAACGAAATCATGTTTGCAGCAAGAAATTTTTCACAACAGGGGGTTTTTCACTGTAGCAAATTTGATCTCAGATGTAAGCGCACACACGCACACACGCACACACGCACACACACACACACACACACACACACACACACACACTTTTAAAGCCAGCCACGGGACACTTCGTAGTCCTCGATGGCCATAGTTAGCGCGATGGAACTCGCCTTCTCTCTAATTAGCGCTCCAGTTAGCATAAGGTTTTTAGCATGATAACAAGTAAAGCATTCCAGGAAACGTTCGTTTATTTGACTGTCCGTCGAGCCATAAGCAATTTACTCTGAGCAGCTAATCGGATGCATTCCACGCTATCTTCCACGGATCGAGCTGCAGTATTTACACACGGACGTCTAGTGAGGTCCCTCTTGGCCAATCGGAGGCCAGGATGATGCTCGGTAAGCCAATGGCAGAGCAGCTATGAGTATGTTGCATTCAGGAAACTCGGAGCTGTGACCGAAATAAACATCCTCCATCTTTCATCTTTATTACTTTTATCCTGTCTTCAAGTGCTTTTCTTTTCTTAACTCCTTTTGAAGAGACTTGGTCTGCAAAGGTCCGTTTTGTAGCCATTTTATACAAAGCAATGAAACGTTCGTGCTGTGTCTGAAACTACGAGTGACATTTCCAATCACCTGCTCACAATAACAAATACTTCCTGTACCACCATTTTGGTGGTTGCTGTTGCCGTTTCCTAGCTAAGCAGTAGGAGTCGCTGTGGCAGGCTGAGGTTGGATTAGACTTTTGCGGAAGGCTTGTTTTCGTTGTAGTGAACGTCATTGCGAGGCAAGGGTGGAGAAAAGGATTTTGTATTACGTTGTAGGGGGAAGCAGAAGCCTGGGAATGGCTTTAATTTCATTAGGTCTCCTGCTATTGTCTGTGAAATACACCTTTTTCTTCTTCTTGGTCAGAAACTCTTGTGTTCTCTCATCACTGGGCCTTTCCCCCATTGCAAAGAAAATGTCTACGACTGTTTCAAAAGAAAATATTTTTCAGCCTTGGATAATAAACCGGAAGTACTGTTCAGTGTGTGATTCTTTCAATTGTGCGTCCCACCGCAGCCTGGCGGTTGGGGACCATTGCCCTCGGAGGCGAAATGAAGATTGGTGACGCTTGCGACGTGAATAAAATAAACAAATATTGTGACTTTCGTTCTAATATTTTCAGGATATATTTTGTGCACACATGTGCATGCGCACATTAACGTTAGTGACAAACAATTGTTTTTGTACAGGCTATGCTTTGCTATACTTTTTAATTGGTTCATTATACTGTAATTTGAACTAGTGTTGGCACAAAAAAGAAATAAAGTACAGCCAAACTATTTCATTGTATTTTCACCACCATCACCTTTAAAAAAAAAAACAGCGGTCAAATTCCTCAAGGACGGAAGAAATGTCCTTACCTGAGGATGGTGTACTTGACCACAAGACCCTAATTTAATTGGAATGTGCAATAGGATGAAGGAGACAAAGGGCTTGGCTCGAGTCACCATCTATCTTTGACTACCCTTGAGTGTTTACATATTTTATCACTTGTGTATTGCACTCTGGTCCAGCGGTCACAGACTGTAATCTGAAACGAATATCTCTATCATCTCTTCCCAGTTTGTCAGAGACCATATGGCTGGGTTACTGACTCTGCTGATCTCCCCTAAAAGCCCCAAATTTGTCACAACCTTCAGTGCTCCTTCGAGGGAGATAGAGAGGCTGTGATTAAGTGAGAGGGGAGGCGTGGGGGAGTGGAAGCATGCTGTCAGGAAGAGAGCCGCTTCCTGGCTGCCTCGATGCAATCATGGGCACTATCTGATAGTACCGGGGGAAATTGGATGAGCTGAGAGACATTGGCTGCCAGTGATGGAAAAGATGACTCCTTTGTCACTGTGTCAGTCAATTCCCGACTCTTACCTGAGAGACCAATCAATAACACATGGAGAAATAGTTTCCCTGTGTCTCTTGGGCTAAGGAAAACATCTTCTCGTTATTACAAATTTGTTTTGCACGCAATCTTTGTGATAAGTCAATAATTGATTTTGCGCTGAATCTGAAAAAGGATTTGCGGTTGGTGTTGGTTTGAGTGCATGTTGTCTTATCCCCAGTTACATTTACAGTGCAGAAGGGCCTGGTAGGCTTACATCAGCTGACATGATGTGCTTGAACACTGAATGATTCATTGCAGAGATACAGGGGATCACAGTTAAACATTCTGTGGAAAATATGGTCACGCTCAGTCAACATTTAAATGCCATTTTCTCTCTATTTCTACCCACAGTTCCCGAGTACATGTGAAGAGGCTGCTTCTCCATTTGTCTTCATCTGCACTAACCCCCAGGAGCTGCTGGTGAAATTCCCAATGAAAGGGAAGCACAAGATCTGTAAGTCCAATCTCTTTTCATGACAGGGGAAAATAAGTGCATAAAAATAGGCTCTGGCACTTTTTAGTAATGGTTCTGTACTGAATTTTGCATGCTTGCTGCTATACACACATTAAATGAATATGTAAATGATTAATGCTGGTAACTATACTACAAGGGATGCAAAGGCGCACACACACAAAGTTAACTTCCGCGTTCTCTCCAAGAGATTTTTTTTATTTCCTGGTTGCCTGGGACGACAAGCCAGTCTGTGTGTAGGGGATGTAAAATTGTTGCTGTGTTGTGGTTTTTTTATCACCGCCACACACATCATATGACTTCTGCTTCTGCTGCAAAATGATGTACTTTTTCTCAAGACCTAGAGTGATTATTTACGTAGTCGTGCTACGTTCAGATCTTCCCAGATGCATTAGATTAGTGGTTTGGTTTCAGTGAGGGGTAGTCAAAACTTGGCCCAAGTCTGTAACCACCTTGTTGTTTTTGTTCAACTTTGGAATATTTTCAAAAAGTATAGATGGAATTTGTGGAAAGAAAGATGCACACATTGAGAAGTAAAGTCACCATTTTATTTAAAAAAAAAAAAAGATGCAAGGATGTAATACTAGCTTTTTCTGAAAGATTTGTCAAAACATATACGAGTCGTGATACTGCAAAGCAGATCACACACTTTTGAGTGAGGCAGCCTCTTGATGCACAGCTCTCTTTCTTGAACAATACTGCTCAGATTCTATCACTTCACTGCACCTGCACCTGCACTTGACTTGTGTGAATACCAGTTTTCTCATCAGACAAATTCATCTCATCTGAAATTTGGCCATTTTAAAGAACCGGTGTGGTTTATATGTTGCAAAGATAAACAGTGGTGGAGAATAGCATGGCTATATTAACATAGCAGCAATTTTATTAGAACCAGACAACATTACTTATTGGCATGTGTCGCTGATGGTGTACTGGTGTGTGGGCAGCCCAACTGGTTAATTGGCTAACTGTTCTTAACTCAGTGTACTGAAACCATTTACAACAGTTGCAGACAATTGGCATTAGTCTAATTATTTGGGGTGTTCCAATACAAGTTTTTCACTTCCAATATGATACTGATATTGCAGCCTACTGTCCGATACAGAAACAATATGATATCTGCAGGAATGATCCGTCCCTTTTTTTCCCAAGAATGAAATGTTAGAAGAGACTTGATCAAGTTATATTCAAACAAAGAACAATAGTCAGCAACAGTGAGTATGAGAAAATATGAGCCACGTATTCCAAACATTTGGGTTACATAAATTCAACCTCAAAAATGAGAATATACCGCACTTGCTTGCCTTTTTCAAAAAGAGAAAACAAATGTGGTTAGCCTCTTCCCTAAATTGGATATGTGAAAGTTTTATAAAACATGCGATCATCTGCTTTTGAGTAAGCCTGGAAACTGTGACACAAATGAGATGGATGCTGTCAAAGAATTGAATCACCGAATCTTCTGACGTACAATACCTTGTCACTGAAGTGGCATCATCAAGGCCACTGCTTTGGTACTCTTGACACTTGACTCGGAGTTTGAGAATATAGTAGTACATTTTCTTGGTCTGGAAAAGGTGCAAGCAGTTACCTTAGAGTCCAATAATTTTCTCACGACGGTATGGTATGTTATTAGTAGATACTGTGAGTAACAGAATTGGCCTGATACTGTACAGTGAACCCCTGCTATTCGCAGGGCATTGCCACAGAGCCCTGGCACGCATAGGTCAAAATCGACCCTCCAAAGTGGTTTGTTATTCAGTATACAGTCATACCTCGGTTTTCATCCATAATCCGCTCCAGAAGGCTGTTCAAAAACCGAAATTGTTCGAAAACCGAAACCACGCTCTTTTTAAAATAAAAATGTTTACTGAACACGTCTGCTCACAATGGAAAGCAACACGAGGAAGCGTCACTTCCTCGTCTACTCGAGGAAGCGTCACTTCCTCATGTAAGGAAGGCGAGAGGAGTCAAATGGTGCATTCAAGTGCGCTCAGTTTGTTCGAGAACCGAAATTTGTTCGTCATCCGAGGCATAAAAAAAATAAATTTTTGGTCGAAAACTGAATTGGTCGAGAACCGAGACGTTCGAAAACCGAAGTTTGACTGTACTGTAGTGTGCATGTCTGCATGTGAAATGGAGAGCATCATAAATCATCAACGCCATTTTTCTCGCATGTACACAATCATGTTCCATCAATGACTGTATTCAAGAGTTAAATTATTCAACACAAACCATCACACGAAGCTAGCTCATCAATCGTATTAGCTAGCAAACTAGCCTAAATAGCACGCCAGTGCAAACTGACATGGCGTCACCCTTGGCCTAAAAAATACACAAAGAGCATTAAGTCCCGCTATTAATAATAGGGGGCCGACTGGCATGGACTTTAATGGGGCCAATGCAGATTTTTGGCAGAAGTAAATACTGGTTACCAAAAACATCAGCCGATTAATTTAAAAAATATGCAATGCATAAAATCACATGATATTTTTCCCACATAGCATTTCAATAGGCATAGCATTTCAATAGGCATTGTTCCTATTTCCCATGACCCCCGGTCAACTGTAATATTTCCTTTTGGTTGCGAGAATGCATTGCGTGGCACAATGAATGTCATGAATGAAGTTATAAGGACATTAATCCTTGTCATAAGTGTGTTTGAATAGTTGAATGCGTGTCATATTTAACACATTTATTTGCTTTATGTTGAACCATGTTTTTTTTTTTTTTTTTGAGATTGGTGTATGCAGTTATGGGGAAAAATATTGGACCAACCTTGTTCAGTTTCTTGGTCCTTTTAACTTACTGGTACAACTGAAGATACATTTGCTAGGACAATTATGATGACAAAAATACATCATACAATTTAATTTAACCCCTGATATCTGGCCATTCTCCAAGTTCTTTCTTTAATAGGTTATATTCTTGTACAGTGAAACTCCTCTACAACGAAACTTACATGGGCGAAAATACCCCCTAGTGTGAAAAAATCTTCATGCATTAACACCATTCCCATTCTCCTGCCCCCCATACAACGAAAAAAAAACCCTGTTGCATTGTACGAAATCTTTTTCTCTGCTCTTGCCTCACGAAGAGATTCACTACAACGAAGTCTAATCCAACAGCGACATCTACTGCTTTGTTCGGAAACGGCAACAGCAACCACCACACTGGTTTACATAGTGAACATTTTTTATTTCGTTCACAGCTCAGAGTTTCCTGAACGCAACGTACTCATCGCTGCTCTGCCATTGGCTTACCGAGCATCATCCTGGCCTCCGATTGGCCAAGAGGGACCTCACTATCTATGTGTGTAGATACTGTAGCTAGATCCGTGGAAGGTAGAGTGGAATGCATCCGATTAGCTGCTCAGAATAAATTGCTTGTGGCTCAACGGACAGTCAAATAAACGAACATTTCCTGCAATGCTTTACTTGTTATCATGCTAAAAACCTTACGCTAACTGAAGCGCCAATTAGAGAGAAGGCGAGTTCCATCGCGCTAACTATGGCCATCGAGGACTACGAAGCGTCCCGTGGCTGGATTTAAAAGTTCATTGCATGACATCAGCTGAGCAACGCTGTCTTGGGTGGCGATCGAGGGGAGGTCGACTTAGAGACAGTGAGATAGTGGAAAGAAAAGTCATCGGGTCCAGGAAGTATTTGTTATTGTTAGATTCAGACGCAGCATGAACGTTGCATTGCTAAAATGGCTACAAAACGGATACATTATCCAAGAAATTGATGTAAGTGAAAGTGAATGCTGATCATAAATTTCACAATTTTTTCCCCTTTTTTTTCTTTCTACACTGACTATATGAAGTGTCAAATAAGTGTGTGCTCATATTTATGCACTATTGGAATAAAAATAAAGAGTACACATATAGGTTTGTGTGTGCTGCAAACATGATTTCGTTGTAGAGGAGTTTCACCGTACTGCCCAAAAACTTTGACTTTAGGCATTCCAGGTTTCCTTTTCATTCTGTTAAAACACATTATACACCTTTTAGTGGTACCAGGCATTCAAATGAACAAGAAATTGAAGAACACAAGGTATCATTTTATCCCAAAAATAGTTAAGTTTGTGAGATACCTCTGTGCGAAAAAGTAGCTCTGTGCAATTCGTTTTGAGTTATGCCTTATTGTGATCAAAGATGGGGGCAAATTTCCATTATACTGTCCTGGGTGTAGTTTCTCAGTCCACGACGTGACAGCTCGGCTGGGTGAGACAATGCGCAATCCAAACACTGAACAGAACTGCATTGTTGGCAGAGATTAACACGACCTTATCATCTCCTGATAAAAGGCACATAGTCAAATGTTCTGGATAATTGATGTGACATGTTTTTGGCAATGTGTCAACTGCATTGATACGTGTGATTGGGCAGCTTGTTGGTGAGGTTCAAATACAATATATACTATTCTGCTGCTGAAGATTGCAAATTTCCCCAGTGCGGGACAAATAAAGGTTTTCTTATTCTTATTCTTATTCTTATTCTTATTCTTATTCTTATTGTCTTCTGGGAGACCATACACAGTTTATATAAAATCTTACACACCACTGTTCCGATGCCAGGTTTATTTGACATTTTATATTCATCGGACCAGAACACATTTTCCCATGCATTTGGGAGATTCCAAGGGTGTTTTAGACTATAGCTGATCTTGGCCATGAATGTAAAAGGTATATTTGAAAGCAAGTACAACACTACTTGGCACCAAACGAACACCCTAACTACTACAGTAAAAAATAATTGCGGCACTGTTCGTTGAAGGTGGAGAGAATTATGAAGTGTTCCAAAGACCAGTGAGTGTTGATACAAAACCTCCAGGCTTCTTCTTCACAGGACAAAATATTGAGTGGTGGTCCTTATTGGGGTTTTTTTCCCCCCAGTTTCTTTTATGAAATAGGATGTTTATCAAAGTCCACACACTCAGAAATCATTTATGGCTCTCCGTGTCTGATCTGATTCACAATTTTAAATATTTCTTTGTTTTGTAAAATGTATGCCCCGAGTTGACTTATAGTATGCACTGGTCACAATGATAATACTTTAATTGGTCGAGCTTCAAACTTGAGATCTTGTCATATTCATGCGTTAAGAGCTGACCCCCCCAACCCACCCCCCTTCTCTCTTTTCTCTCAATTCCCAATGCTCATGGCTCTCACCGGTCAAAGCATGACAAGTCATCTTCAACAGAGAAGCTGAGCAAGGCTGTGTGCCTTTCAGCAGCATTATTCTTGTCTTGTCTTGCAGTCTCTTGCTATGTCAGTCGGCGATAAACTGCAATTTCATGTTGGAGGATGTGAGAATGAGATATTCTTTGATAATACCAACACTTTTTTTTAGGACATTCTTTTGTGAACCATATCTCAACATTATTATACACAATATAAACTCTTTTTTTCTCCTATGGAGGACTGTCATTTTCAACAAGCATCATCATTACCAAATGTGAACCTTTTTGTTTGAAATAGGAAGGGAAATCAGAATCATCTTTATGCAGCCTGTATTTTAGAATCATGAAATCGTTGTTTCCACTTTTCAATCTGCATTTAAAAAATGCCTATTGAGAAATTATGCAAGCTTATGCTGGACACCAGCTGAGGTTGATCAGTCATTATCCTCTAGAGGAGTCTGTGACATTTAAAATGGCAAAATGCCAAGACCGACTCCCAGTAATAAGGGAAGTGCATAATGGTTTATGTTCACATTCGGCGGACATTTGTGTCTGTGTGCTCACTCGTTTTTAACCTGAAGGTCATTGTGGGTGTTAAAAGCTATTTGGTTGTCTGTCAGTAGCCCAGATTTCCTTTAGCCTCTTCTTCTCTAAGTCTGTCACTTCACTGATGCTTGAATAGACCTGACACTTACTTCAAATACTGTGCAGAATGAAAAGATTCAACTAAAAGCACAAACATTTGAGAACTGAATTTGTTTTCAAATTGCTGGTAGTTTACCGAAAATCATTTTTTCACTGAAAACTAAAACACTGTCCGTTTTCAGGGCAGTGGAGGACATGAGTGTGGATGTTAAAAGTGTTCATTCCAGACATATGCGACTATGTCAAAGTCCATCAACAATTATTCCAATGATTAAAGCCTCTCTTACCACTACAATGGACACTTGAAAAGCATTACTTAACAAAGTACCTATTTACATTAACCTATTCCCCGAGAAATCCATGGAATATTCGATAGGATAATCAAATTCATTATGACTTGTTTATGATAGCCCTACATACATCATTTTCAGTGTTACCTTACTTGTTTTGTCTCCATTAATTGTAGGATTCCCGTTATGCTTTGTTAATTATGTATTTGCTCATTGGGTGATGAGCTTTATTATGACGACACTCTTTGTTACTGGGTACTTCTTGAAAATCTGGCCCAAATGCATGTTCAAACACTGACTGACTTCGAGTGCCATTATTTTTCACAATTGCCGGATTTCGCTGCTTACAGTATTGCAGAGATACCGCAGAGATGAAAAGAACAATTTCACTCAGATTTGTGTTGTAGTTTGTGTGCGAATGCATTTAGTGCGGTGAAAAATCGCCGTTGCGGCCACTTCCTGGTCTTGACATAGCGACAGACCCATTCACTTCAGACCTCTTTCTACCCTTAAAATGCATCAGCTTCAAAACAGATGCTACCAAGAACACCATCTCGTTTGACCAAGTCCAATGGTGTCCATAATTTTTGATACGTTGCAATTTTTAAAAACAAAGAAATAATGGGTTGAGTCCGCTACACTGATCTATCTACCACTGTAATATACTGTGTTCTTACAGCCGGATGATCTGAGTATGTTGACCCAGGAAGTCCAATTCATTTGCGGACAAATACGATGTTAAACATGTTTTCTAAGCTTTACGTCCTTTTAATTGATAATGAATGAAAAATAAAATAGATACATTATTTCTTGCTAGTTGCACAAACTATTTATTTCTTGTATTCTGTTCTGTATTTTGCAAAGCAAACACTGATCATTTGTTTAAGGATAGTGAAGCTGTTCAAAAATAAAAAGAATGCATTTTTTTTTGTTTGTTTTCTTTTTAACTTGAGTGCTCTGTGCTATCCAACAGTCTCTTGCATGCAAAGGGACGAGTGAACTATATTTATTTATTCAGAGCACGTAGCAGGCAGCTTTAATTTAAAGCATCTATCATTTCGACCTGGATTTGAACACATTTATTTTTTGGCTCTCATGTCGCACTTCTGATCTAACAGCCATTGTTACATTAAAATTCATACCTACAACCATTTTTAGTTTTGTTGACTTGGATTTCTTGCCTGTTTCTTTTTTGGAAGCCACCATCCTGTCTTACATCTGCCCTTGTGGTTTTCAGCCAACAGAGAGAGATAATGTGTGAAAGTACAACAATTCCTTTTCAGAGTGTGTTTGACAAGATTAAAGGCCTTCTTTTCAATTTTGGATTTTGTGTGAAATGACCTGAAAAGCCAACAAATATATCCGCTCCGATTTTGTGATTCTGAAATATTGAATTTTCTTTTGGCAAGCACAACAAACCTGAAACCATGATCTTTTAGTTTCTTTTGAGTATTAAAAAAAAAAAAAAACTCTTTGACCGCCTTATTCAAACAATTACGCATCAAGTGTTCACAGCAGGCGGCCTGGTACTCCAGTGGTTAGCACTTTGACCTCTTAAAGCAGAGGTGGAGGCAAAAACATGCATGGCACTTTGATTGGACACTCAACATTGTCCCAAGGCGTGATTGTGAGCGTGAATGGTCATTCGTCTGTGTGCTCTGCGATTGGCTGGCAACCAGTTCAGGGTGTTCCCCGCCTACTGCCCAAAGACAGCTGGGATAGGCTCCAGCACCCCCGTGACCCTTGTGAGGATAAAGCCGATCGGAAAATGGATGGATGGATGGATGGTGTTCACAGCAGCTATCCATCCATTGCCCGGGAAACAACATTTCTTATTATTTCCACACAATTTCACAATTGGAATTGTCTTGGATGTCATCTTCTGGAGACGTGGTTTGGTAGTGTATATGTGTCATGAGTCGAGCAGTCGCAGGCGGTGTTGTAAATTATCACCCTGCAACCTGCCAAATACAAGTTAGAATTCATTTTTGTGTTTGTTGAGAAAGCCTTGGCAGCCAGTTTGGCCAGTGATGCATGAGGCAATTGTGTCAGTCAAATATAATTAGAGTTGGGCGTTAAGTCTCGGGAATCAATTGGAATGGGACTATTCTCCTGGAATTTTTGCATTTTAAATTTCCGTTTCTCCGCTACGGTGCCTCGTCTGCCGACCGGAAGATCAGCTTGCTGAGATTACTGAAGACGTGCGCGCTCACCCAGCGCCAGTCACGCATCTGGCTAAACTTTGTTAAACTAAATAAAGAGTCACCTTTGTGCAACATTTACACTTTAAAATGATATTGCGCACAGGAGGTGGCATGACGCATATACGTTAACAGAGTATCATGTTTGACGAGCTTGTTTCCTCTCACTCCGAGCCAAAGCCTAAAGTGGGCTGAAATTCTGTGTCATAATTAGATGGGTTAAAAAAAATAAAATGTCTATTGCCAACATTGACACTTCTTACAGCTAAATGGTGGGTTAACCAGCTAACATTATGTAAACATTATGCATGTGTAAAGTATTTTCTATGCCAAGGGAGCGTGTGTGTCAATCTACCTGCTGCTAAAATGAGCTGTGTTGTCAAATTGCTCTACTTTTGTCAGGTTAGCCCATCAGTGGAAGCTCAGTGTAAATTCATGTATACTTGTGTGTGAATTTATTTTAATGAGGTCTTCAAAAATAAAGCTCTTGTGAAAGGAAAAAAGAAAGTAAAAGAAGTACTGTAGTACAAGGCAGGCAAATGACACGAGGGCCGTATTTGGGACACCTCAAAAAGAATCTAAATCGAGAATCGTTTGTAACCGGAATCATTCAAATTGAAGAGATGCCCAATCCTGCTCTACAATATGTTTTGTTCTCGGTCATTTGTACCCCTGGCAGTGCCTCTCACATTTCCAATAAATACTGTGCTGTAATGCTATGTAATGCCATTTAATATGCCCATTGGCAGTGCAAATGCCTGGATTGCACACAACAAGTCTAGAGTGCAGCCAGCATGAGAAACAGAGAGACTGTGAGGGAGGTAGATAAATAGAGAGGAGCCAAAGTTAAAAAAAAAAACACCAAAAAAACAGCCATAGAAATTCTGATTGGCTTGTAACTTTAGAGTCACCATCCGCATTGGCTGATGTTCCAAAAGTTCATTTAGCACCCTGGAAAATCCTAAAAATGTGCATACACAAATACAGCACAACCGTTCCAATTCGGAGCTGAAAGACCCCGACTAAAAATCGAGTCCAAAATCTATAAGCACTCTAATTTGTTACAGTATCATGATTGAAATTATAGGAGCTGACTGATTAGGCAACTCAGCTGTCTTATTAGCTTTAGATTGATGTGTCAACGGGAGCGTCAAGATGACTTTTGATATTTGTATTTCAGTACCCCTGCTTTTTGTACTCTTTTCGCATACTCCGCTTGTGTTCTGACAGTTGCGTGCTGTGTGCATCCCTCAGGTTGCACCACATATGAAAATATCACGTGTCCCTGATGACAGTATCACCTCTGATTTCTTTTCTCTTCTGCCATCAATTTGTGCTTCCCTCTTTGTTTTAGATGTGAAGTCACCATGGCGTTGCAAATAAAAAGAAGCCAATTACCCAACAAATGTCTACCTTCTCTCTCAAGGCGGTTATTAGTCCCCCCTGTGCTCCCCCCCCCCCCCCCCCTTCAGATGTCCACTGCTGGGAGATAGAGGTTTTGAAAGCTAAAGAGCTCTTTTACTATTCATTCCTATTTCCATTTCATATTCATGCATTTTCAGGTCAGTGTCGATTTTAAACAGAATGTGTCGCTTCTTCGGCAGCAGGGACATGTTTCTCAGCTCCAATGAGTCCGACAAATGAAGGAAAGTGGGAGGCAGGGAGGGAGAGGGAATGTGAGAGCGGGGTTTCATGTGTTCTCTAGTAAATGAGAGGCAGGCCTTGAAGGTGACAGGCTGTGTTTATTATGGCTCTGTCAGCCGGTTAATGGGGAGAAGAGGAGAGGAAAGGAGAGAGCTGAGCTGTTGAGCCGAAAGCAAGCACGCAAGCTTTGGAGCCCTGAGCAATCCCTTTTCTTCCACTAGATCAGCCTGCTCTCTTAGATTGATAACACTCCTGTTCCACTCAATACCTTTTCACTGATAACTGCGTGTGAAAGATTATTTTCCTTTCTCCCCGCGAATATATACAGGTATATATTTTTAAATCAAACATTGTCTAAAAATATACATGGGTTTTGTCGCCATACTTTTGGACTTTGTTGCATCTAAGCTGATTCTCTCATTGAGTAGGATTGTGTGTGGCATGTTTTTGTGTCTCCTTGAAAAATCCCTTTATTTAATGAAACCACTTGCCCTCTCATCGTAAACCTGAGCCGCTCAGATAAGGCGCAGAGCACAGTCCTCTGCTTTCGGCTTATTGGGTGAACAACTCTCAGATTGCGGTATTGATATTTTGGTCCCTCGACTCGAAAAATAATTCTGCTTCTGGATGAATTTGGACCTCTTTTTAGCTGTTAACGTCCTATGTGACCGCAACTGGAATAGTCAACATTGGAAAGAACATGTAGTCTGAATCAGATGGAAATAGAACGTACATAAATATACAGTTTGTTCCAATTATTCACATTTTTTTTCTTTGTTTTTTTTAAGGCATTGGGGTAATCGATTCAAACACGATTTGATAGTCACAGCCCTAGCTGGCACATACAATATTATATTGCTTTAAAATTTGGGACATTTAGTTCTCCTTTAAATGTTCGCTCATTCTGGAAATCATGCCTACATTTACACTTTGATACATTCTTTGCTGTATAAAAACTTTTGTTTGCGGTGTTCCACAAGATACTTCCCTGTGATCAAAATGTTTTACAGCTGCGACTAACAATTATTTAAAACTTGATTTATCCATCAATTATTTTGTCGATTAATGAATCAAAATTAACTCAGCATTTTCTTTCCATCCCTTTATTCCAAAACAGGACATTATTTCAAATTGGCAGTACGGAAAATGCACAAATGTAAATGACGATGCAGTTGCAAGTTTGGTCCATTCTGCTAAAACTTCAAAAATGGTACCCCCCCCCCCCCTTCCCAAGTAAAAGCAGATGTTTTGCTAATGGTTGCAAATGTTTTCTTTTGGGGGGGGGGAAACCCAACACAATCATCATCAGTCTACATAAAAGGAAGACAACAGAAATCTGAGAATATTGGCTGCTATGAGGTTGAAATTCCAAGAACTAGGACAATTTTATTTTGTTAACAAGGTCTCTCAATGATGAGTCAGTTCTCACGATTATTGAATGATTTAATGTTAGATTAGTAGTTATTTAACTAATTGCTGCACCTGTGCAATTTTTGCTTGTCCCACAATGTCATCAGACAGAGACAATATTAGTTTACATCTGACAACACAATACTCCAGTCGCAGGTGGAACGTGAACATATTGACATCGCTACCTTGAGGCCTTTTCCATTTCTTTCAAGAGCCCATTTTAACATTACAATGAAGCTGCAATGCACTTGGTGAGGAAGTTCCAAAGTTGTAATTACCGGCACTCCTCAGAGGTGACTGTCAGTCTTGCTTCAGCTGTCAGTTGCTTTGCTCATCCCTTTTAAAAAAAATAATAAAATTGATTGTTGGAGTTTTTCGCCCTTCCACTGAAAAGAAGCAGACAGATGTAATAGCCATTAGCCTCAGGGAGCAACAGCGCAGATGTGTCAACAAGGCTTGACTTTTACAGTCCAAGTGAATCCTGAGCAAATAGTAGCTGTAAAGATCCCTGTGTGGTTGAGCAGTGATCCAGGGATATGGTCGCATGGGGCTGCCCCGGGACTCCAAACAGACCGTGACTCCACTTCTCATTACATGAGTGGGTCAGACCACCTCAATATGAGAAATAAATAATGCAAGAGAAAATCTGAGTTGCTGCCATCTTACTGACAACAGTTATCCAACCTTAACTGTCACATACAAGCGTTTCGGCCCTTCATGTACTCCCACCATGAGATGTATTTTGGTCTCTGATTTAGGAATGCGCATCTAATCGATGAATTCAATCTTTGTGCAACCAATAGCGGCACGGATTACTCTCAGCTACATGCTTCATAACTGCTATGGGATTACCTCCACTGTAGCAAACTCCTTCTAAGCAGCATTCTGCTCAGTGCAACCCTGTCCAAAATAGAAATACTGTACACAAAGTTTGAAAAGAGATCCTCCCATACCCTTTAAAAATACATATTTTGAGGCACAATGTAATGAACTGTTAATTTTGCATATACCTGATCACACAAACTCTAATCTGTCGGATTTGAAGAAGACCGACGCATAGATTTAATTATGCTTCTTTGGTGTTCAGAAAATCATAACATTCCTGAACAACGAAAGACTATTACTCATCTGAGAGGAAAATAATTGCACCTGTTCATTTTGGTCACTTTTATTCGAAAGTTCTATGGCTTATCAAAGTTGTTTTTCTTTAGTTGTTCATTTTAAGCACACTTCCATTTGCGAGTGCAGGTCATTACAATGTAAACCGATTCCTTCTGTCTTTACCGCGTTTGGGCTCCCTAAATCCAGTGTAGAAAATTCGACATTCATGTTTTAATTGGATCTCTTTCGTCAACCAGTCGCAGTGAAAAGCAACACTGTTGAAATGCTAATCAAGCATATAATACAAGTGGCAAGGATATTTTGGATTCCTCAGTGTACATTTTCCCGTGTCAGCCCTCGCTCTCAATGTTTAGCTTGATCTTTTCAAATTTACTTCCTGCTCCATAACCAAAGGCAAGAAAGAACCCTTGACTTACTGCCCCCTCCAGCCACAGCCAAGGCTGCCATTTAAGTTGTGATTAAAAATTAATGGTGGAGTGAGAGGCAGCAGCAGAGAGAACAAGGGAGGGCAGGCTAGGAAACAGGCAACGCTTGTGCAAGAGGGGAGCAAGCCCAAGCAGCAGCTGCTCCCTGATAGAAGATTGGAAAGTCTTTCCACAATACTGCTGTGTTCAACTGCTCTGCTCACACCCCAACATGAATATTGCATTACGGCACTGCGGGGCTCTTTGTGTGACCTCCTACTGAGTGTTGAGTCAGGCTGTAGCCACCAAACTCAAGCACCCACATTAGACTTGCACTCATTGGCGGATCATACAAACTGGTGCTGCTTTGTCCCCCAAATAATCATCAGGCTCATTCAGAGGGACACTTCTTTTCTTACACTACCAACAAACAAGGTGCGGAGGTGCACATGGCCACACCATATTCACAGGTTTCACCCCTTTTTTCTTGCTCATTTCTTATTTAATGAATAAAGAAATCGATTTCCCCTTCCAAAAATGGTCGTGTGCTTTAAAGCAACCCACAACAATTATACTGGTCATCCACAATACCGTGCTAACATATTCCTTATTTTTGACAATCATGGCACCTCAGTAACTAAAGTAACTAAAATATTGGACAGGTCTCTTTATTTCCTTATGGAATTACATTTTCTTTAAAAAACAATTAATAAAAAATGTTTTTTTAAATCAAGCACATGGTATTTGCACACTTCCTTAGCCACTTGTCATATGCTACAAATTTTATATCATTGAATTGAATTGAATCGAATCCAACTTTATCGTCAAATGTGCTGTACGTATGTGTAACATACAGCACAGATGAAATTTCTTCCCTCTCAACATAAAACAAGAGGAGCCGCTGCGGGTGTCCGCGCCGCCATCAAAAGAAAAGTTAACAAAAAATGACAAAATAATACAAGACAACACATGAGACACAGACAACCGTGCAATCTTTACCACTTTCCTGCATAAACTTTGTTGTCTGAAGCAGTTATAGATGAACGCAACCAAATAGCTGAATACTCCAACAAAACTGAAAACAATTCTCCAAACAAATGCTGAAATTTTAATTCAGTACATCTCCATTTTTTTACAACACTCAAAGCATAGAATTTTTAATGGTACGCGCGTGTACAATACAATACATGCTGTTTTCTTCTTTTTCTTTACTTAGTGAGCAGTCTTTCACATTGCTGCGGAGGAATTTTGACAAACTCTTCTTTGAAAACTGCTTCAACTCCGCCATATTGGTGGGTTTTCTAGAATGAAGTGTCCGTTTAAGGTCACACCACAGCTTATCTATTGGATACAATTACATACTTTTTTGGGGGGGGGGGGTGACAGTCAGAGGTGGACCAGGTGGTGTGTTTCAGATCATTGTCCTTCTGCATGATCCAAGAGCGTTTGAGTGTGAGGGTGCAAACTGATGATCGACCGTTCTCCTTCAGGATTTTCTGGAAGACAGCAGAATTCATTGTCCCATTTATCACAGCAAGTTATCCTGGTCCTGCGGTAGCAAAGCAGCTACAGACCATTACACCCCTACCACGTGCTTCACTGTTGGCGTAATGTTTTTTTGATCAAATGCTGTGCCATTTTTACTCCAGATGTACCGGGGATTCACACCATCCAAAAGGTTCAATTTATGACTCAGCAGTCCACAGAAAGTTTTTCCAAAAGTCTTGAGGATCATCAAGATGTCTTTTGGCAAATGTTAGATGCACCTTTGTCTTCTTTTTGGACAGCAGTGATTTTATGTGTCTTTATGCTAGAGTCATGAACACTGACCTGAACTGAGGCCAGCAAGGCCTGGAATTCTTTGGATGTTGTTCTAGCTTCTTTTGTGAGCTCCTGGATGAGTTGTCGTCACACTATGGAGTAATTTTAGCCGGTACACCACTCCTGGGAATGTTTTCCACTGTTCCTAGTTTTCTCCATTTGTGGATAATGGCTCTTACAGTGGTTCGCTGGAGCCCAAGAGTTTTGTTTGACGACACCAGTCCCCTGCTTGCCATTCCACTCATAATCGATGGGGGGAAAAGACCCCCAATGCATTGTGAAATATGTCGTAATTGAAGCATATTACCGTGATGTACGATGGTCAATGTGTGGTCCAATTCACACGAGTACTAGCAGGTCCCTGCCGCCTTGGTCATCATTGAACGAGCTGTTAATGATCACAGTTTGTCTCTCTCATAGCTAGTAGGGGTGGGGATATTTTCAGATTCAGACTATTACGAATCCAAATTGATCCACAAATGTCCAAATTTCAATTATTCAGAGATCAAAGTCCTCCGGATTTTCCCGGAATTCCGGATTTTAAAATTTTTCTGAAAATTTCTCCGGAGAATTGAGGAAAATTTGCCTAGAATTAATCCGGATATTAGTTGACAACATTGAATGAACACGCGTTTGAGTTCGTTGTTTTGCTTTCAGGAGCGTAGCCATGTTGAGACACTAACACTAGTAACAGTAAAGAGATTTTCGTCTCTTTATAAACACACTTGCTAAACCCCAGTGGAATGAATAAAAGACGCCGTGTGTATATATATTTTCAGAAAAGTCCACTTTCATCTCTGATTATTTAAATACAGTAAACATTCCCATCCCCGGAATTCTATGAAAAGGAATATCCTTCACCCGTAATAAAAACCTATGCATTAACATTTTGACTACGATATTACATGTTACCGGAACTACGTAAGCGGAAATTCCACTAGCCGTAACCCGGATGGAGACGTCATGCAGCGGGAGCTTAAATACACGCAACGCTCCACCCGATACGCGGAAAGACACCAACGGAGACACCTTTTCACTTCGCATTTTTTGATAATCAGATTCGAAACGACGACGTGTAAGTGAGTTTTTATTGGCGTGCGTTTTACTGTAATTGCGAACGATTTCTAACTTTATTCACTTACGTCCTGTTGATCGCGGCACGAGCTTAAAAAGCAACGCCCACTCAACACAACTGGAGAAGATGGAAGAAACGTGTTTGCTTCGCCGTTTATGTCATCGAATTCGAAACGACTATGTGTCAGTGACTTTTTATTGGCGTGCGTTTTACTGTAATTGCGAACGATTTTAACTTTATTTACTTTCGTCCTGTAGATCATGGCATAGAAAACGAGGAAGAACCCAACAAAACAAAACAACCCAAAATAGACTCATTTTTTCCCAAGACTGAAAAAAATCAACATTAAAATACTGTACATACTATACTGTGTTGTGGTTTTTTAAATCTACACCTGTACTGTATACTGTACTGCTCTTTTTGTTCTATAAACAGTTTTTGGACAGTATATTTTTGCATTTTATTGCTTGTGTTGTTACACATGCAGTTTTCAACATACTTGCAGGTTCATAAAGGACATGTACCATGCTCATTTCCCAAAAGAGGAATTTCTGTTATAAGGACAGATTGGACAGCGCAAACATGAGTCCGTACTAGAGAATATTTACTGTATGTTAATTAACGTAATACAGAAGGTAATAAATGATGCGCAACTAAGACCATCATTTCCGGGTCACTTTGTGAAATGCACACGGCAACATACGCACAGAGGAATGCAAATAATGGATGACTGCCACCCACCTCGCTATGAGATCCCAAACACTCCTTATACTTTAGAAAATGACGTGCGCAAACACTATGTCAACAGAGGAAGCAAACTGGACAGGAGCTACATGTAAGGTGTATCGCGCTAACATGAAATACTTTGGCAAGACACTAAACACGAGAAGTCATATAACTCGATTTCACTCTACAGAGGAGTCGGAGAGACAGCTGGCTGTTGTTGCTGCAGGTGCTAGTGGTGTTTGCGACCAAAGAACAATCGAGGAAGCAATTAAAAGCTGCCAGCCTCATTGGAACAGGCAAAGCGAATCACAAAAGCCATTGCGCAATTTATTGCCAAGGATTTGCATTCCTCTTTGCTGTGTGTGTGTGTGTGTGTGTGTGTGTGTGTGTGTGTGTGTGTGTGTGTGTGTGTGTGTGTGTGTGTGTGTGTGTGTGTGTGTGTATATATAGATATATATATAGATATATATAATATGCGCGTGCGCGGATGTCACAGTTCAAGCCTTCTTGAATATGACTTGTTGTAGTTGTACTTCTGATTTCCTGTGACATTGTTACAGCCAAGGATGAAGCTTGCATGTAGATAAGCATGCAATCTAAGAATATCAAGTGTAAGGTATTATCTACTTTACAATATGCTTTTAGCCACTTCCCATTTGCTACACACACACTGTTCTCTCCACTTCTCCACGCTTCTTACATAATCTGTTAATTCTGTCCTATTTCTTTTGCTGCCTTCACTGTTTTTGCTTGAGGTGGTATTTGTAATGCTAATGAGGCAAGGCAGCAAGTAATGGGTGGTCGGGAAAATAAGCTGCCTGGAAAGATGGTGATATGGTAAAATGACTTGCTGTGGCACTTTAGTATTTTACTTTGCAGTGTTATTATTTCATCAGTGTTTGGACTGAAGAGTTGTATCAGTGCTGACCTGGAAACATTTGTGTTGGCTGACCAAGAAAATGGTTCATGAGCCGATCATGCAATGGTATCTACTCCCCCGCCCTTTAATTATTTCAGAAGCACAGGAAGTGCATTTTTTTTGCCTTTATGCAGTAGATATAACAGGTCTATACAGGCTCATACAAATTTTTTAATACTATTATTTATTTACTTATTGTAATTATTATTATTATTATTATTATATTCAAAAATATTTACCTTTTCATTTAACTCATTCACTCTCAGCTTTTTTTCAGAGCATTTTGACTGATCTTCGAAGACCCACTCAATCTTCAAGAATTTAGACTTTTTATAGCCACACTATAAAGTGTCAGTTTAATAGGCTTGCTTGTTTTAGTTTTTTTGGTGATTGTTTTTTCTTTTATGATTTTACTCCACTCAGTAAACATAGTTGAATCGATTGCCAGTATGCCAGTTTCTTGTCTACATGGGGTATTATATACAAAAGGTCTCACACTACGTCAGTATATTTTGTCTCCAATCCCTCCTGCTTTGGTCAAGACATTGACATTTTAAAACTCATTCACTCCCAAGGACGTATTTAGATGTCTTCTCAGCCGCCACACATTTAATCCCAGCTCCTCATTTTATATTGACTGTACTTGAAAACGGTCTGAAAGCGTCTTAAGTAAAACACACTTCACCAATGCACCATTCTCTTGTTTTTTTTTTCTTCCTTTCCTGGTGACTAATTAAGTTATGAACCGTTTATAAATGGGATTCCCACTTGATTAGGGTAACAAACGCTGACCGTAGCCCGACTTGTCTTCCATGTGGTTTTGAACACAAAACATCCCGACAGTTTGTATTCCAGTTTGAAAAGATGGCTGTTTCCTTTGTTCGTAGAAGAGGCAAAGACACATATTACGCAAGGTACCGATTTAAAAATAAATAAATCTCTCAGATAATTTGGAGGTCCATTAGAGTGTACTGTACCTTGCTAAGTTTACGTAACACCATCCCACCCGCAATGGCTAAATTTTAAGGTTCACCTCAATGGAAAAAAGGGGAAGCCTCCTTCAATTTGAGGGTGAGGGGTGTCCGTCACTGTTGTTTGTGCCTATTTACCAAATGGTCGCGCAAAGTACCTTCCCTTTTTGGACTCCTTGGAGTGGGTGCTGAAGACTGCCAGTGAGACGTCAAGCTAGTGTACATCAGCGGTGAAGGGACACCTTCAAGCTGAAGAAAGACTCCCATTGAGGCTTTTTGGCATATGGCTCTCCAGAGACAGGTGATGGGTACCGGCAGGCCAAGCGAAATGCAGCTTTGGTGCTTGCCGTGGCAAAAACCCAGACGGGAGAAGAGTTCAATGAGGGTATGAAGAAAATAATCTGGACAGCTTCGATGAAATTCTGGTTCACCATCCCATGGCTCAGGAGAGAAAAGCAGCTTGCCATCAAATCAATACCATGTACAATGAAACAAGAAGGACTTGGCAAGGCCCAAAGAAAAGAGAGATACCTAAAAAGTGGTCCCATTGTTTAGGATTGCGCAGAAGTTAGAAAGGCCATAAAAGGGAAAAAAAGTGTTGTGGGTAATACCGTGGCAGTATCATGATCAATACTCTTGGGGCAAAATTCCATTCGACATACTGTGTTAGAGAATTTTGGCAACATAGAACAGAGGAGGAAGAATCAAGAAAAATGATATTCTTTGCCCTTGTATGCAAATAGCAGGAAGAACATGTAGGATATCTTCCATATGGTTATAATTGCGGCTGATGGAACCCCAGAGCTCTCTGGGGAATTGCTTTAGCTTGATCATGCAGCATTTACGCTAGTGTGCACTGGAAACACTACAGGCTTCTCTTTCCCAGAATAAAGCCTGCAGTACAAGCATTTTTTGAACATTCATTATCAAATAAAGAATTTTGCATTTGCTCAGATCATCTCATTGTTGCCTTCTAAAGACATTTCCGTATGTGAGTGCTTTAGAACATTTTCATATACTGTAGTACGTACTCTATTGATTGTTGGGATCATTCAGCCTTTTCAGGTGTTGTTCAATAAAATGGAATTAGTTTGATGACGAGCTGCTTTCAGCGTCCAGCCACAGGACAATAGGTTTTTTTTTTCTTGAAGAAAGAAAAACAAGCACAGTGGATTCAATGTAAGTGTTCATACCAAAACAAAGCCAACACTGCTATCAGATTAAGCAAATCTGTTTGAACCTCAGGCGAGGTTCATGAAGCATGGTTAGTTAGCCATCTGTCTGATTATAAATTCCTTTGCAATAGTGAGAAAACACGAGGCCAAGTAAAGAATTCTTTGTTTACTCAATTCTTGTCTTTCTTACTCCACTTGCCACATTAAACATGTATTAATCATTGTTTAGCTCAAATTTGTATGCGCATGTGTTTGAGCAGCATGCCACTTGAAAAGCTTTTTCATGCGAGATTGCCAGCTCCCCGTTGGGGATTGTTCCTGAGCCTCTGCAAGCAGACTGAGCCGAGGAAAATGAAACGATAGGAATAGGATCAATGCTAATGTTTAGTCAGGCAAATTGAGAGTGTGGAAATGTAAACATGGACAAAAATGACTGAATTATTCACAAAATGTGTTATGAACTTGACATCCTTCCATCCAGTCACCTCTGCACTGTGAGGCCGACGTGCAAACCAGTCGATCACCAGGCCGCCCTAAACTTGACATATTATTCGTATTTTTAGCAACAATTACTTTATTTCTTTCTGGAATGTCCACACCGGTTTCAGTCACTAATTAATTTACTGTAGATGATAGGATCTACAGTAAGTTATCCACATATCAGGAATATATGGATGAAGAATGTAACTAAAATGCAGCTAATACCTATGTCTTTGAAAGGTTTTGTGTACTGGCAGCGATGTTGTCAAAACAAAACACATAAAGTCATATACAGTATACAGTATGTCAGTTCAGTAATGATGGCACTTTGAAACACTATTTGCATTCGTACCAAATCTTTGTCCTTCCGGATGAAAATATCGTTTAAAAAAAATTATTTCAAAAAGTTACCGCTGTGTTCCCCTGTTTGAGTTTTTGCAGCGAACTACTCATATATGGCCAAACTGGATACTAATCACGAGAGATGCAGTCAAAATCTCATGAGACGATATCTTCACGGTATCACGGCCATGGTGTGGTAATAAGTCATCTCTGCTGTGTATGTAAATGGTTTTAGTCTAGTTTTAGTCACGTTTCCTAATTAATAGTAATGATTCATATTTATATCTTAAAAGTTCATAATAAATGTCATAAATGTGAAAGAATATTACCTACCGTTAAGAATGTAAAATGGCCTTAGCTATCAAATAAGAAAAATTTTCTTCGTCATCACAATTTGAGTTAAAAGTTGGACCACGCCCTGGACGAGTTGCCAGGCATGTTGCAATTGGCTATGAATGCTGAGTGAGGATTAATCCCATGCCAGCTGCACGAATGTCACCTCTGTGAACCACGACACAACCACGGACCTTATTTTGAATTGTCTCGTCTTTCATCTTAATTAATGTCCTAGATCTCGTTCATAAACCTTTGCCCACGACTTCATTTTTATTTTATTTTTTGTCGATGAGCCAGCAATGAGTGGAGCTACATGGAGAATAATCAAAGTGTTTTACCATAAGACATAAAAAAGATTGCCTCTCTAATCATTTTCGTCGGCACACAAATCAAGCGGCTTTGCTGCCTCGAAAGGGCAACAGCAATATAAAACAATACTACATCCCAATGGTTTAGCTTCAAGACTCTAAAGAGAAATTATTAAAATGTGTTGTAGAAATAGTCCAATACATCTTCATAGCCAAACATTCTCTCATCTTGATGGCGCTCCTTAATGTGACGCCCCCCCCCCCCCGACCCCCCCAACCCCCATTCAAGCTTGCCTTCCTTTTGCTGCTAATTATCTAGTGGGCTGCTGCATTCCTCCAGCAGCTTGTTAAATTCTCCAGGAGCATAGTTGACCCACTTTACAATCAGATCTGGAGGCTAAACTTCCTCTTATTTCCAGTTAATCTGATTCTGCACGAGTCCATATCTGCACAAATATGTACAGTCATGAAGAAAGGAGAAATATTTTAGGCTGTTTGGTGAATCTTTCCATATTATATATAACATGACTGTTACTTGATGTTAACAAGAATTTGTCTTGGCATTTTTTAAAAGTTCCACAGCCAGATGTCGTAAAAAATGGGCAGCCAAAACCAGCCTTAAATTATTTCAGTAATTCCAGATATGTTAATGTATTTTCTTATCGATGACCAAAAAGTCAAAGCACATTGCATTCGCAAAGATTCAGTCCATAAAATAGATATTCAAGAAATATCACAAGTCTTTCATTGCAATTGAGGAGCATTTTGTAAATAGTTAAATCTGTTCACCAATCTGTAACTGCATGAAACATGCGATCAATATTTGTAAGCTACAATATATTGCTCTGTTTTCTTGCTTTTCGGTTCCTTGCGAAAGCACTTCACAGTGTTGACATCTTCAGCATCATGATCATCTTGCATGGTTTATTTTTTAGTTGGCCTGCCATCATCTTCATTTCCAGTTAAGCGCTTGCTAAACAAGTGTCAAAACGGTTTGTTGTTTACAGTGGAAATACATCGCCAAGTCTAGACATTCAAGGAAATTGTGCTATCATTTTTTGATCTAATCAGCACGAACACAATGTCTGCATTTAGTCTGTTTTCACAGAGAAAAGCAATGTTCACCTTTTCTGCAAAGGCTGTTCACCAATGGCTGTCTTCTTTTTTTCCTCTCCTGCTCTGTGATCTACTTCCATGTTTTTATGCAGCTGAATTATCTGTCTCATTTGCATACTTTGGTCGTTAAGATGAACTGAGTGTGAAATTGTGCTTTTATTGTGGCCCATTAATCTGGACAACAACCTCCCGCACAGAGCTGCTGTTATATTGATATGTATTTCGAAAGTGTTTTTCAAATATCTGACCACTTTTTCAAAGTGACGATTGAGACGACCGACAGAAACAACCAATCTCCTCACCCATCACAAGGGTCTATTAAATCATGTTAGTCAAGTGGAAATGTATAAATAATTGCAGCACTTAGTTGAGGGATTGATTACCAAAGTCATTTTCTTGGGAGAGGGAAGAGGAGAGGTTCGGCGAATTTCATACCAGTACCTTGTTATAAGAACATGTCAAAATATTGGATCTAAGTCACCCCCCCAACCCACCCCCCCGCCACCCCCACATGAATAAATCTATTCCTGGAGATATGCCAACAATTCCATAATCGTTTTCAGTGTTCCTTTATTAATTCCCTTTAATTATATTGTGACAGACATGAAATTGTGTTTGTGTACGGATTGTAATTGTGTGATGTGAGCATATTTGTCTTCAAATTTAGCAAAGGAGTTTGTTCACTGATGTCTATTTACGCTAAGACTCAAGTCACAGCCCCTTTTCCAAAGCACATTTTTCAACCCCTGTGCGGCTCAAACTGAGATTCCTTTATGGTGTCAAGCAGACAACTCAGCTCTTAGTCGTACTGCTTAAATGTCTGCAACAGTGCCAGACGAAGTACTAAATTATATACATTTTATATTGCATCCGTTTGTAACATTAGATATATATATTGCAAAGCAATTGCCTTTATTACAACCTCTAGGTACTGATAAATGTTTTTATTGAACTTTGTACAATACTGGGTACAAATTAGGATTTTTTTTTTCCTGAAATAATTAATAGGAAATTGCGGTATGTTTCTGTCAGCTTTGAAGAACTAGTAGCATTGTATAAAATGACACAAAGTTCCTGATTGGATTGAAATCAGCAGACATGCATTATTCTCGCTTCAGTGAAACTGTCACAATTGTATAGCATGTTTTTAACCCAAGCTTATGAACATGCTAAAGGAATGTTACAACAATTGTCTCTCACACTGGCAAATGAAGTGAATGGAGCAGCAAGTTGTGAAGCAATCTGTTGTTTAACGTGATGTGTTTCCATGGGTCTTTTTCCGAGTAATGTACGTCCTTGTGACAGTATTGATAAATGCTCCTATATTGACACTGTAACATGAGAGATGAGAGAACAATGCAATTCTGTTACAGTATAATGCAGCATGCCCCCCCCCCCCAAGTGACACGCTAATTATTTAAAAGACAAATACAGAGATGGAGACTGTACAGTGCTACTTCCTGACAATATGTGTCAACAAGAACCGCACATGGCTTTAATACTGAGTTGAAATCCTTTGTACTTTCTGAATAGCACTCAGGATTGTGTTTTGACCTGATCGTATAACGATACTGTTGATTGTCTATTGGCCAGTCAACTCACTAAATTCTGTCTACGTTCCACTACTTTACCACTTTGGTTAGTAACTGAAGAGAGAGGTTGTTTTGGCGCGCACTCGTCAGACTTGATAACGGCAATTGCAGTCTGATTTGAATTGCATCGCTTAGCATCAGCTGGGCTTCAGCCATCACTACTTGTGTTGCTTCAAGAGTAGCCCCTTTGCTCTTCTTACACCGGGTCCAACATAACGAGATATATAATTTATCAGGCTCAAGGCTCCATTAATGCAACTCACTGGTAGAGCACTGAAGCCACTCCAAAAATTTCCATCATTAGCCAAACCTCTTCTGAGTCTCCCAGCCCCCGCTCTCCAATGAAAAAAAAACAATCTATAGCATCGGCTACCACACAGCTCGTTGCTGAAGGAGACAAACAGCGGATGAGCTACATTGATTGTGCACCCATCCACCCGTATTTAGAGATGATTATTTTCCAGGATTGTCTGCATTGATAAAACCGTAAAAAAGATGCTTTGAATTTGTGGAGAATTTGATATTCAAAACAAATGATTCCTGAACCAGCTCAAACAAATATGAATATGTTACCGTCGCTTGTCACTGTGTTTGAAATCATGATAAAGGGGCTTGAGCTCACTTGGTAAGTGAGCACAAAGCATTTGTCACATGTCTACAGTGCTTGGGGGTAATTACCGTGTGACACCGAACACCGCTAAGTTAACAAATGACACATATAAGGGAGCTAATTGCATGCTGTGGCATATTTTCGTAATTACAAACCCCTACCACCTTCATCGCCAGCCGCTTGATTGAAGTGTTATCCTCTTTAAGTATTATCACAAGACACGGCGACAGCTCACTGTTAATCACAAAGAGGCTTTGCTTCCTTCCCTCAGCTGCCTCTGTTTATTTGCTCTGCATCTGTTTGAAGTGTGTCTTTGCTTGAGTAACAGCGTTGCCCTGGTGTCTGAAATGCTTGTGTATCGACTGCATAGGTCTCCCTGAATTGTTGGCAGTCCTTGTAGCGAAAACATTGATCATTCGTGTGCTTTCTTAAGCGTATTAGTCCCACACACACGTTTGAGGCTACAATTTACTTTTAGATTATTTCCAGTATGTGCCCCCATTTTGACTGTTGAAATGTGAATAACATGGCTCACTTTCCATTTTTATGATGCCATCGTGTTACATCTGTCATTGGAAACGATTGCGTGAGTTCTGCTGGATTAATGTCATCCTGCCTCCAGCATGCCAAGTAGCTTTTTAACGGAGTTGCGACTTCCATGACTTCCATTTCTCCTTTCCCCCCCACACACATTTGTGCAGTAACAAGGGCAAGTACATCTACTTTGTAATATATACTGTACTCCGTCTCTCACCACTTCACCTTCTCTGCTCGCCATTTCTCAACCGTCAGTAGACAGGATATATTCTGACATTTGGCAGTCCCTTCAGCATTTTTCCTCCTCTCGGTTTTACAGCCAGCCAGCCTGCAGTGATTTAAGCATAACCTTGAGCTACGTTAACCTTAAGCAAATGAGCTACTTAACCAGTCCCAAGGGAATCAATCCTCAGATTATTTACTGGTCATAGTGTTTGTCCTAAGCAATGTAGCCCGCTAGTGTCAATTGAAAAGCTGCAGCATGCTTAAGTATTCATTGGGAAAAATCGGTAAACAAGGTTGATCACTCTTTAAACCCCAGCTGTTAGTTCTATTCCACTTGCTATGTACCCCTCCAACTGCTAAAGCACACTCACGCATATACTGTAACATTTGGCATGGGCTTCTATCCAAAGTACTAAGAATTATGTGCAGTGGGAGTAGCGGCTGCCAGGGTTTGTGCTTGTACTCCTCCCCCACACAGAGCAGACACAAAAAGAGGAATGCTAGACTAGTGGAAGACCAATCAGTCTTTCAAAAAGTATGATACAAATAAGATGCATTTTTGCTGATGCAAGACCACATCAAGTCCCCCGGTGGTTGTTAATAACAAACTGCATGAAGAAAAGTCTTTGAATATGACTGCCCCCTCCAAAAATTATACATCACTATCATGTCTTGTCAAATAAAGCTGTCTGAGATTTGGCTCAATCCACTAGAGGATGTTAAATATTTGAAATCAAGAAAACCAAATGCTATGAAAGGACTTATTGCGCCTCTCTGCATGTCCTAAAAATGGTGTCATTAATTATTCAGGAAGGTTCCGTTCCCGTGTCTGTGATTTATCTGAGAAGCCTGTACAATCAATACGGAGTAGAATCTGTTATTATCTCAGTTACATTGCCTCACTGTTTTTTCCCCTCTCTTTTTTAACGCTATGGTATAGCTGCTCAATCACTTAGAGGAAGAAGCTGAAGAGCTGTAAATGGAAGCAGATTTGGATCAGTGGACTCACACTGGTCTCCCCTGAGCCTATGCTTTTAACAATATATGCATGGTACAGCGTCTCTGTGATCCTTTTATCCTGTCTTCTTCCGTATTGCCTTGCTCATGCCTAAATGTCTCATGCAGCACGTTTTTTTTTAACCTTGTAACACGACTTACAAACCTTGCTCTATTAGGACACATACCTATTTATACACATGCGACTAGTTTTGTCTGGGATTCGTGGGTGAATGGCCTGCCGCATTGGCTCCTTTCCCTAGAGATGAGTCTTGTACTTGAGCTGAATGTTAAACAACAGGCACCTCTGTATTTCACCGTGCAGGGACAAAGCAATACACAAAGCTTTCCATCCTGACCTCGAGTGTGTGTGCGCTTGTATGTGGAGAGTGTGCAGATTTGGTGTTCCCTCTATATCAGTGTTTGTGAGGATAGTGCCTGCAGGGGTGTCAGCGGAGGTTTAAGATATGCAGCTTGCTGTCAGTACCGACACATTTCTCCCTCTGCACTGCTGCACAGATATGCAAATGGGGGCTCCTCAGAATGCAGAGTACCGGATCAGCTTCAATTTATTCCATTCTGCTCTCTTCCCCCCCCCCCCCCCCACTGCTGTCTCTGTTCAAGCTTTGGTTTTGTTTGGTCTTTGCTGTTCAGTTCATGGCATCTGCCCCCAATGAGGAATTCCTGAGAGGTGAGAGGATTTCAACCGCGTAGCATCAAGTTGAGGTTTAGTGCAAAGAGGTGATTCATGATGTCGTTGTGTATGTAAGCACGCTTGTTCTTGCCTCTGATGCAGTGAATGGTTGTTTCTGGTGTCCATATCCCACCAATGCTCATCTTTCCTGTTAATTACCGCAGGGGTAACAGCTTTCGTTGATCGTGGTAAAACACAATTAGTTAGTTGCCAAGATGCTCTCAAAAAGGCAATCTCTCCAACACATAGTGTCATCATTAATCTAGTTTCTGCAAAATCTAAATGCCGATGTCTATCCTTTGTGATCCGTTTCCAGCCCACACTACATTTACATTCTAATTAGATGAAACCAAGGCTGCTTCATAAGGATGTCTTTGTACTCACCTTTCCCAAGTCCCTTTGTGTCTGTAAAAATGAAGAAAAAAGAAATAATAGAAGTAGCTTTTTAAAGACCTCTGCATCCAAATGTACTGTATGTGTAGTGTAACAAGAGGATGATAAATGGAAAAGGAAGAAAAAGAGAACATTACACTTTCATTATATATATATATACACACACTTCCACAATTATGTTTAAATGACATATACAGTCAAACCTCGGTTTTCGTCCATAATCCGTCCCAGAAGGCTGTTCGAAAACCGAAATTGTTTGAAAACCGAAACCACGCTCTTTTTAAAATAAAAATGTTTACTGTCTGCTCACAATGGAAAGCAACACTTCCTCGTGTAAGGAAGGAGAGAGGAGTCAAATGGTGCATTCAAGTGCGCTCAGTTTGTTCGAGAACCGAAATTTGTTCGTCATCCGAGGCATTAAAAACCCGAAATTTTTGGTCGAAAACCGAATTGGACGAGAACCGAGACGTTCGAAAACCAAGGTTTGACTGTAATTTCGACTGTCAGATTATTTTAGACTTTTTTTTTTGCAACATCCCGGTTTACAAGCCTAAGAGAGTAAAATCCATTGGATGTGGGTATCGTAGACTTGCCATAACTGTAGTTGAACTTGAGAGGTCAAACACATTCCATTCCGAGGCACTGGTCCAAAATACTTATTTCTGTAGAAACTATTTCAAATTAAATTAATCCATTCAAGGGTCAAACTGTCACCAATAGCTTCAGTAGAATGCAAGACAATTAAAAATGTCAACAGCAATTAAAAAAAAAACTAAACAAAAACATTTTTCAGCAGAAAAGCGGACAGTAACAGGTCACATGTACATATTTACTACATCTGATAATGAGAGGTTCAATGCAGGTGGCAAGTGTGCATGAATAATAGATACTATAGCTATGGCCAAAAGTATTGGTTTCCACAGTTTGTTGGCCATGGACCAAAAATGTTAAATGTTTTATTTCTTTTGCCTGATCGCAAGGTGCTCTGTCATTCTCAAAAAGTCACCGTCTGTAACCAAACTGTCCTTGGAGGGGTGGCGAAGTTGTGTTTTTCGGATCCTTTTTTTTCCCACATTCCCATGAAAGGGAATGCATCCGAGAAAATGAATTTATCCCAAGATATTCACCAGGATTCAAATAATCTGCATCTTTTGCAGAATATGGTGGTTTTTCTTTCTGTTCTTTCACTTTGAGCTACCTGGTTGCAAATATTTCACAGACATGGCCCTGCCAAAGCTCCACCAGACAGTTTACGCTCACTTTGAAAGTCTCATTTAAGAAGATGTCTCCTCTTCTGTCAGTTTGATTCTCTTTATTGCAAATAATCTTAAATACCTCTCAACAGTAAATACTCTTTATTTTCTTTCGTCCTCCATGAAAGCGTACTGAATATCTTTGTTTTTATTCGGAAGAAGACATTTGCGAACATCTGCTTTTAGTTTTGGAAACAATTATTATTTTTATTCCTGCATTATGCTCACATTAGTAGGAAGATTTTCTCCAAAAGAGACGGAACCCGGACATTTTTTTTCCAGTTTTCTCATTTCCAAGTTCAATGTAACAAGAAAAGTCTTATTATTTTTCCACAGACATTCAAAAACAGCTGGAAGTCCTCAAATCTGGATCCAATTGGCTTTGAGCTGGTATTTCCACATTGCTGGTTCTGGTTTGACTCTTTGATTATTATACAGAGTCATTTCATTAGTTCCTTTTTTTTTTGTCATCCAGACATGCCTAATTTGCTATGAGTAACAGCAGATTAAACAACATTCAGTCAAACAGGTTGGGTTTGGTGACAAGTCACTGCTGGAACTGGAGAGGTTTTGACAGAAGTTAATGTAAAAGGAATAAAACGTCTCCTGGAATACTGCTCTGATTTTTGCTTTTTTTCTTGTGGTCAGTGTCACTTGGACCATGTTTCCCCATCAACATCACTATCGTGTCAGGCTGAAAGCACTTGGCAAACATCATTAGAGTGCACAAACTGAACAGTTATGTTTTACTTTTGTAAATATCTCTTTATCCTCTTTATATATGTACAGTATGTACAGAACATTTGTTATTTTTTTCCATAATCCGCATTTGAGTCTTAGTAGTCATTACCACTTTCTCTCTTCAATTTACTTCAGTACAAGCTGAACCAATCAATGATGAACACTTCATATCTGAATATATTTGCAAAGTACTTTGCACTGATTACATTTGGGCTGAGAGTAGACCCCAAAGTGTCTGAGTTAGTGAGAGGGAATGAAACGAATCCTTATTAAGAGCTGTCACAGAGGGTTGAATTATTGTGGCAATATTATGATTACTGTAAGAGTATTGTATTTAAGATTTGGACTGCTTCTAATACTACTAATACGACTGCTACTAATGACAGTGAGTCAGTAATCTACTTGCGTGTGTACAGTATGCCTTTTGAAAAACAGTCGAACCTTGATTTATTTTTCTCTGACTGGAATATTGATGACATTAGGACTTGAGTATGCCTACGCACTGCTCATGAATGTGACAAAAGTGTAATTGACATCATCTTGTGACCATTAATATTTTTTTAAATTGTACATTCTGCGAATAATTAAACGCTTGGACTGACATGATAAAATAAAGAAGCAAATCATAAGTCAGTGTGATATTTTGTTTGTTCCAAAGCAGAATTGAAGTGTTTGATCAAGTCAAATCACGACTTTTGGGGAACTCTTCCAAAAAAAAAAAAAAAAAGCAGAATACAGTTTCGTTAAAACTGAGGTACACCTACAACAAATTCCGTAAGGTATGGATTTCTTTTTCATCAGGAACCTTTCCGTTGTTAGCATTTCTGCTTTACTTGTTATTGTACAGGTGAGGGGTTGTATTAAAAGGCACTTTGTGGCAGTATAGCAACAGAGTTGTATTTAAGCTCCGCCTCCTTTTGAACAATGACTCAGGACTGCATAGAGAGCTTGTTCCCTGATATGGAATGTTGCACATGAGTAAATTCAGTGCAGAGTAACCATTTTGTTTAGTTCCTGCAGATTAGATCCACACTGCTCAAGGAAACCAATCACCTGTGTGTGTGTGTGTGTGTGTGTGTGTGTGTGTGTGTGTGTGTGTGTGTGTGTGTGTGTGTGTGTGTGTGTGTGTGTGTGTGTGTGCGTGTGTGCGCGTGCGTGTGTGTGTGTGTGTGTGTGTGTGTGTTTGCAAATAACACTCTTCCAAATGAAGCACCAAACATCAATGGTGCCCTGACAATGTAGGACGTGTAACACATGGCTTCCAGAAGGAGCATCCATCTGTTCCTTTTTTTTTTATATTCAACTGTATTCTAAGTGTATTTTAGGAAGAACAAACACAGAATCACAACCACTTTCAGACTTCCTTAAAACAAAAATATATTTTCTTTGCCATATTCATACTTTTTTTGTTGGCTTCCTGTTTTTTGTTTTTCATAGGCCATGACAGGTACAGTTATTCAAAGATTGAATTCAATATGCCTTGAATGCTGTACAAATTTTGATCATATTATCTGACATCGGAATTGTATGCATCTCCCTCAACCTCCTTTCAGCCAGTATGTGTTTTTTTTTTTTCCTTTTGTTTGTCATCTCCAATTGGAAATGATTGTCAGTAGTCATGTACATAATTGAGCCAAAATACTGTATTGGTCCTGTTAAATGTTTTGTTTCATTTTAGTAGTGTTAGTTTTAGTTAGATTTATTTGTTCATTTCTCTCTCTCTCCTTCTCCGTACAATTGAGATTGGTTTGATGGAACACTCAGCCAGAGACAGTATTGACAAGGACCGTGCACGAATCGATGGCAACTCGACTAGAGAAGCGAACTGGCAGATTACCAGAATCGAATTTTTCTAATTCAAGTCAGAACGAGTCAAAATGAGTCACACCAATGCGCTAACTGGTATATCACTTACAGCGTCATTTTTCTCTCCCCCCACCTTCCAAAGTCATTTTTCTAGTTACCTTCATGCCCCCCCCCCCCCCCCCCTCAGATCAGAGGAAACCACAGAACTTGTGAAAATTATTACTGTATGTATGTGGGGAGTGCATATCTGGAAAGTGTGCTGTGTTCAAATGAGCATTAAAATACATTGTTAAGCAGTTAGTCAATAACGCCCAGCTAGGCAGTTTATCAAGTGCTTTGGTTTACTCCCTATTGGTTTCCCCAGACCGTCTGAGCATGGGAAGTGAAATATTAAAATACACATTAGCATATCACTAGTTAATGGTTGGTATTATCCAAGAGAATTGATTTAAAATTGGTCTAAATGAACACTTTGAATATGAATTCCATTATCCACTTAGGTGCGCCCAATTTACCATTATGATCAAAATGCATTTTTCATTTTTTGGACGATTAAGTCTTTGTCGGCCCTTTCGAATTTGTTTGGGACTCACTGCCACTGCCAGTAAACAAATAGCAAATGCGGATTTTGAGTGGTAGAGTTGAACAACTTTGATACATGTGCATATTGTTCTTGTGTGATTATTAAAAAAAAAAAAAGTTGAACTCAGTGGAAATTTTCCGGTGAAAAAGTCAACAACAATTTGCTCTCTGAAGCTGGTAACTGGAGAGACATTTTTTAAAGTCACATTTTGCTCTTATTCATTGTCATATACCCGACATTAGCCAGGCACTGCTGTATAAACTGCTTATGAAATCTTCTCATATTTCTTAAAGGTCAGGTATGGAGTAAACTTGGCTAACCATCTTTTGAGTAATACTTGGTGCTAAAACTATTTCAAGCATACTTTCATTCATGTTTTTTTTTTTAAGGCAAGCCACCCTGGTTCATAGTTCGACCCATAGCAATGTACTAAACAACAAAATTTCCTTTGGTCGTCAATCTCCGGTGAATGACGTCATTTACAGAATGCTGAGTCGCCAGTCAGCCATTGTAAGGCATTGTTGATTGTCCCGTAAACTACTCTTTGCCATTGTTAATGAGTTATTCACTGAAATACCTCGGCGCTGTGTAGCAATGCACTGTACACGTTCCGATAAAGGGTTGTTTGAGTCGCCAAAAGAAAATAGGACATGTAAATGGACCCGAATATTGGAACGATACAGTTTCGTTCTCGCAAAGAATTTTCACCCCGGTGTCGACGAGCATTTGGGTAGGCTGTGATGGTCTCGGTGCAATATTCACATGGAAGATTGATGGTGTCGGTATCTTGCAAACCTTTAGCTGAGCTAGCCAGTCAGCACGTTTACCCCGCTGTTGTTACTGGGAGCAATGCTCCCTGTTGTTGGTTGCTCCCCATGCTGCGTATTTATCGCTCATTTTGAAGGATATGAGAGTGCTTTTCAACATAGATGAAATAGTTGACATTGAACCCTCTAAATTGGTGTCGTTATTGAGATGGCACTAAAATTGTCTTCGACATCTTTGTAAAGGGGCTTCATCCTGGGTAGCTTGAGAAACCAATGCATCGCGCGACCCTGTCATCTTGTTTGTTACTTTAATGTGGCTGAGTTCCATATATACTTAGAGCTAGCCGGATGAAAAATACATTTTTAAAGCCCCCAATTATGTAATTTGCCCGAGACAAAACAAGTTTTCTGTTATTGGACAACAGCCCTTAATCAAGCAATTAACCAGATTTGGTAACTTAACCTTATTCAAAAGGCATTAGAACTGTGTCACCCCCCCCCCCCCCCCCCACTTCATGAAAAAAAAGGCGATGCAATTAAGTATTATTGTACACTGTTATAGCAGTTTTCTTACTTTAAAGTGCAGTATTTTTCTGAGGTTAGAATTTCTATTTTCCAAATTGTACAGAAGTTAAGCCTGCGTGACATTCATCTGTGCCAGCTAGTATCAAATGTCAAGCCCCATCTCTCCTTGTAGCAGTCATGCCTATGCGCCTCACAGTTTAAACCAGGTGGAAGTTTTTGGTAAAACTGACAGAGCTACAAACGGGTTGCTTCTTTTTCTTCATTTAAGTTCCTAATGTAACTGTTTTCATCAAACACCCTGTTTATTGGCTTGGCCTTTGTGTGCTCCAGCTAGTGGAGCACAACAAGCACAGCCCCCCTTTACGATCTTGTGTTATTCCCCTATGAATACAGAATACCTAAAGCCTTTTGTACTGCTATCCCATGTTAATGGGGTTGCAGCAGGCTCTTCCTGCCTTAGGTTGCTGCCCTTACAGTTGAAGGAGCAGTTATTATCCTACGGCAAAGGGTACGATATGCTAATGAACCTGAATGTACTTGAGTGCGATTACAGTGAAGCTATTACAAAATCATAAAATGTGAATAATAATGCAGTAAATGTTAAACCTTTAAAAACCGAGAAAAAAAAAATCCTCTGTATTGTTTGGTGATTGACAGGGAATATAAAACCCTTCAAGTTTCCTTTCAAAAGCAAAACACAAAACATATATGGCTGAGGCTGTTATTTGCATGAGCAGTAACATATTCCAGCCATCATAATGTCATCACTACTCCACTACTTGGACCCAGCAAGCAGCAACACCTTTTCTTTCCATGACTTGTCAGACACTGGTTCTCCTGTGAGTGGTGACGAGCTGTCATGTGCGTGACTAAACCATTTCAACAGCCCACTGTTGGTTGGAGAAATCACTCAGCCATTGCAGTCTGTAAAAACAGCTTCAGGCGTCGAGGTTTGGAGAGACCCAAAGATGCAGAGAGAGGCGGTTTCCTCTTCAGTGGGACGCATGGTTCATGCTTCTCCCAAAGCTCTTGCAAAAAGCATGCAAACAAGTCCCAAACAGCACCTTCTCTATCCATTTGTAAATGAATTCACTCGCAAGCTTAGGAAGGAAATCTAAATTAGATGTGACTAACAGCAAGATGGGAATCCAAGCGGGGGGCTTTCCACTCACTGTTTTGTTGTTGTCTGGTGGCTTCCAGGGTTTATATTCACATCCACAAGAGTGTCATCAGCTCGGTTTCACATTCCAAACTCCATTAGCTGGAGGTTTAGTATCAGAAAAAGAAAACTGTCAAGGAGCTGTGTTCTTTTGAGAGCAGCTGGCGCTGTATTTTGAGATACTCACGCCTACATAATCTTGTCTCTTAAGTACTCACTCGAGATATTTGCATCTGCGTGCGCGCACTCACGCACATACATATTTATTTATGTATTTATTTTAGACATTCATTCTCTAAATAAGAAAAATCCTATTAGATGTTCCACCCACCCGCGAGCCTTTAAATGAAATATCACCGATATTCAATTAAGCCATTACTTCAGTTTCGTTCAGCTCGGAATGGTTAAGTCCGATTTGGCTTATGCTTCTAATGCTTTGTGTGTTGCGGGCCCAGTGACAGGTTTGTTCGTTTGCCTCAACGAAACACTAATGAATTAAACAAAGAAAAGGGACACAGAGTAATGCTAGTGCATGTTTTATCTGGAAACAAGTGACACAAACCTCAAGCATTGCTTTGCTGTTGGAAAACCACAACACAATGGCACTTTTCTTGCCATGGGAATGTTCCATTGTAATACAGAATTGACCATTCTCTATAAACAAATTAACAGTGTGTGTGTGTATATAGGAGAGGTGGGCAACATTTTATCAGCAGCCTGGGCACCCCTCAGTCATTGTCAGTCCATCGTGTTTGTTCAAGCCGGACGAAACTGTTATCGACAGTTGGTCAGTCCATCATGTTAGTATGTTATTTTAACCAGAGTTCCGTCATGGTTTCCGTCAGTAAATATACCAGTCCTCTTATCCTCATACCATCAGCCCCCCCTCCCCCCACCCAAAAAAAAAGAATTGTCCAACAACATTAAAATGGTTAATGAAATGCACGATGTATCAGTGTATGATTGGCATCAGTATGTGTCAGTACATATCATACAAAGAGCTTTACACACACACACACGTACACATACACACACACACACACACACACACACACACACACAGAACCTCTTACATTTCACATATACTATGGCACTGCTAAGTACAGCAACAGCAAACAAGTGACTGTCTGCAGCTGCTTTAAGTCATTAACGGTTAAATGTTTTAAAGTTTAAAATGGATCCAGCTGCACGTTGTGGCCAAGGGTAAAATCCAATCCAAGTAACTCGCATTGTTACTCCTGTCTATAAAATGCTCTTCGTCGTCGTCATCTTCTTCTTCTTCTGGGTTTTTTTTTCTCGGATGACACTTCATTGCTGCATGCCACCACTTACTGTACAGCAAGCATTTCCATATACAGTCAATGGAAGTAAGGCTGCTTGTATTCAGCTTCTGTCACTTGTCAGCAAAAATGGGCTTCTGTCAATGATGGACTGAGAGGTCTGTCGATACTAAACCCGGTTAGTGATTAGTCATTTTTCAAGTTTCCCGACATTCAACATATTTATGTGTGTGTGTAGTGTGTGTGTGTGTGTAATTATATATATATATATATACAGTCAAACCTCGGTTTTCGTACTTAATCCGTTCCAGAAGACTGTTCGGAAACCGAATTGTTCGGAAACCGAAACCATTTTTTCCATTGAAATCAATGTAAAATGTTTTAATCCGTTCCAAGTCAAGAAAACAACTTTTTTAAAACCACTTATTTTTACAATTTCACACCATAAACTGTACAAATGTAATGGGAGATTACCAATTTTAACATTAACATAGTAACATAAAAATTGAAGGAACATCTCTCTCTCTATCTGTCGTGGGGCGTGCGCCTCTCCCAGCTGTCAGCAGGCAGTAGGCGGGGCATTTTGGCATCCCGAACTCCTTCGCCAACACAGACACACGCACACCTGACTCATATTTTGCGATTAAATCTTTCTTAAATTCTATAGTTTTGCGCCCTATTTTCCTCTTTTCTTCACCAGGTTCACCACTTCCACTTGCTTTCTTTGGTGCCATGATTAGGGGCTGATACACGATGCAAAAATAACAGTCCAATATTACGTAGTTCTCACCAAACACGTCTGCTTTATTTAAAAAAAATTCTTAATCGAACAATACAAACTCGTCTGCTCACAAGCTGTTTCTGTACGATTATTGCATAATAATGAGACACCGGACACCAGAGTGTTCATTATGTGCCGCTGCATTGACAAATGCCAGCCGTTTAACAAACGCACGCCCCGCCCCCCCCCCCCCCCCCCCGTGCTGCCAGGGCAAACCATTATTAAAAGAGGGGGATTTCACTCGCGCTAACAGAAGCGTCTCACCAAACACGTCTGCTTTTTTTTATTGAACAATACAAAAACGTTTGCTCACAATGGTCGCTTCCTGTGTAGCGACGCGACACGAGGGAGCGCGGCGACAGGAGGGAGCGTCACTTCACTCCTCTCGGCTTTGCTACCTCCTCTCGGCTTCGCTACCTCGCGAAGCTACACGAGGTAGCGTTGCTACACGAGCTAGCGAAGCCGAGAGGAGTGAAGTGACGCATTCAAGTGCGCTCAGTTAGTTCGAGAACCGAAATTAGTTCGTCATCCGAGGCATAAAAAACTCGAAATTTTAGTTTGAAAACCAAATTGTACGAGAACCGAGACGTCCGAAAACCGAGGTTTGACTGTATATATAAATGCTTCAGTGTGTAGTTGCATTCAAATCATAAAGATTATTAAGGTCCATGGCGGTTCTGTGTGTTAATAATGTCACTGACAATGTCAATATTTATGTCAATGCTACAAAAGGCATAGACATTGGTATATGCCTTTTGTAGCATTGATAAATATTTTCCTCATGACCGCCAAGGAGTCCTCATGGGAGTATGGTTTGCAGCATCAATGAGCTTTCAACCTCGATGATACGCAATGAGAATTAATTAGCAAATATGTTACACGGTGTTACGGTGTCTGAATGAGCATCTGTGTTCAAGAGCTTGTTGTACCGTCTTGATGATGGAGACAACCTGTGCTCTTTTTATGGCCTCCTTATCTAGCAAACTCCAAGCAGTGCAGCAATCAATGGAAAATTATCTCGGGCAATCGATGGGCCAGCCTTTTATACTTCACCCTGTCTCCTGCTCTCCTGCTGTCTTCCCGAGCCTCTCTCCTCCACACCTCAATCTCTTTGTCCCTCGGCCGCTTCAGAACCATTAACGATATTCATCCTCACAGGCGGACTGACCTTGCTTGTAAGGTAGCTGAATACTGTACGTTCATGAAACCGGTAAAGTGCTTCCTCTCCAAGCGATGATGTTCATATTTATTGAAGGTTTATGTGTACGGTTTTATTGCAGTGTAAAAAAAAAAAAAAAGAATGCAGTCTTATTATAGTTGGGTATTTATATATATATTAAAGGTGCTTGCTTATTTTGGGGGATCTCTGATTCTACGGCGCCATTTTGTCTTGTTTGTTTTTAGAGCTCACAAGACCTTTGTATTTTGTGGCTCTGGGTGCAGTTGTGCAGAGAAATCAATTCACCTTGACTGAAGAAACTACTTGTCACCGTAACCTTCACAATCTGAATCACGACTCATCTCGAATAACCTTTACATGAAATGATGCGACTGAATCTGTTGAACTGATCTCAATAAAATGTCAATATATTACTATATTTTGATCAAAACAATGAAAAACATTTCCCAAAGGCAAATTGCCGGTTCGGAGACAATGCCAGATACCCCCGAAACCAATGGTTAGCATCGTCAATCCAATACTATATCTCAAAACATTAGTTTGGATTGGTGTTTTTCAATCTTTTTAGCTAGCTGGTATGAAAGAGTACTACACGATTACTCTGCCAAGCGATATACTGCACAGGCATACATATTGGATCAATTCCCACGGCTGGTGTGCCGCAGCACAGGGTTTGTAAAACACTGGTTTAGAGTGTAGATGTAGTTTACCGTCATACAAAAAAAAATTTTATTAGTTGGCAAAACCATTTTTTACTTAAAAGTACTCCATAGTTCCAGGATATCCTCAGATTAAAATTTTTGGTTTGTTTTTTTACTCTATCCACGCATTGCTGCTGCTTGTGTCATACATGATGTTCATCAAATTGGATTTAAAATATAACTGGGCAGTTTAACCGGTTTTACATTTACATTTCATGAACTTAGCATTTCTTTCGAAGCTATAGAATTCTTGAAACGTTGATAGACATATATAGAAGCAATAGGCAAAAAAAAAACACTTACCTGATTAATTCTCATGCCGCAGCCCATCGTTTTTATCTTTCTTATTGGTTTATGTGGCAATGTGCTGATTTGCTCCATTGCAAGAGTGTCGTGTATGCATACATACCTTTCGTTCTTTTATAATAAAGTGGCTCTCTTGAGTTAATGAGCTCTTAACATCTAATATTTATTGCCTCTCAAATACGTGAGTAGAATGATGCTCATGCGTATCGTTCTAGATTTGAGTCTCAAGTCAGCTTTTTTTTTGGGGGGGGGCATTTTGTCATATTTCAGTGAGCTCTTTCCACAGCTCAGCAGCTCTTTGTGGTAACGAACCACTTTGACTGACAGTCATTCACAAGTCTTGGAAATGGTGAGCAAATAGCACTTCTCTCAGGCAACTTGTTCATTCCGCCCCTACCCACTGAGTCGGGCCATAACTTGACAACATGAAGGGGGAGAGCACAAGTGAGAATCACCACCCTTGCCCATGCAATTTTTTCCCTTGGGTCAGCCACGGCGAAAACAGCCAGCTAATGTCAGTGTTGGACAACACAATGGCTGTGTTTCACAGTGATGCACACGACAGTTATCGGACCGGACACTTAACCCCGGAGCCAAGACAGCTGATCCAAAATCCAGCAGCAGTGGTTATTTACTCGGCTGTAATGCGCATACTTTTCAGCAGCAACCTCATAAAATCTGCTATGTTCCTCCAGACAAATGTTCTCAAAGTGATAGTAACATTTTATAACCCTCGCAAATTGACAAAACAATGTAAGGCTACTGTTTTATAGCGTTTAAATGGCAATGTGCTAAACATTTTGAGCAGGTGCACTTAACATATGCTCGGTGATGATATCCTGGTCTGTTCATTCTTGACATAGACAGGAGGATTAGCCCACATATAGACCGTCCCGCTAATGTATGAATTGCATTTAGGTATCACCTTTCCGCTATGTATTGCTAACTGCTGTTAGAAATAATTTACTGTCATGGCGCAAACCATTGTTGTCTTGTTTTCCCCAAATTCTCTGAATAGCAGCTTCACAAGACCCTTGTGAAGACTTGAGTGTTTTTTAAAATCTGCATTTTTTTAGAATGATGACTTGGTCATAGTTTTAAGGGAAATTCGCGGACTAGCCAAATGCCCAGAAGTTTTTATTCCATATTTTTTTTAAATTGCACTCATTATTCAGATTATTGCAGGGGAAATAACAGATTGCTCTCCAAGTGCAGTAAGTGTGCAGACCACTCTGTGTGCTCACTTGACTACGAATGTCCGGCTATAATTGTTGGGTAGAAGGAAAGCATTTCACTGTACACAACAAAACTGCAGAAAAATGCCCATCCACTACACACCATTATACTTGGTGAGACGCTGTAATTTCCTGACAACAAAATGAACCTGATTACAATCCTCAACAGCTAAATTTAACCATAAAACTCCCTCTTAACTCATTCAGTACCAGCCAATTCTGGACCAAGTCTCAAAAGACGTTTAAAAACGTCTTTAGAGACTTAAAAACGTCTTTAGGAATGAATGAGTTAATAGCCATGTGTCTCTGCATTATAACATAATACTTGCCAAGAGATCACACTGGTGGATTTTTTTTCAACTTTTATTTATCGCTTTCACCAGTTGATGTTTTACCCCCAAAGAGTAACACATGCAGCTAGTTGTGCAGTGGCATCCCAGAACCTTTCTCATTCACTCTTGTCATCATACGAGGCCAATTCGCCGACGCGCTTCATCAGGCAGCACTGCGCAAAAGTCATGGCCTTGCAGTCTTTAGAAAGGCATCTGTTAAGTGTTTGGTTGACGTAGGAGATGTCACTCCATGGCCAGAAATGCGTTCTTCCGTAGCTGTCCGTTAGCGGCTGTCGACAGTTGCCAGCGAAGGTGGAAGTTGGTTGCCAAACAAACAATAGAGGGACCGGGGTCGCACTGCAGAGATGGCTGTATTTATGGCGCATGATCCCTATGCTCATTGAACTCAACTCCTGATGCCTATTTTATGCTCTCCATTATCTTCCATATTTGTTCCTACACACTCGTGTACCGCTAGGCTCACAGACTTTCACATTTCAAGCGGTTCGCAAGCGCACTACACTCGCAAATAGCTGATGAATATTCAGTGTGAGGGTGGACTCAGGACAGTTTTATTCGTCCACGTTGACATGGGAGGTCATTTAATTGGTCTATTGATGGCTTGAAGCTGTAAATGCAAATTTACTTACGACAGTAAAACCTCGGTTTTTGAACGTCTCGGTTCTCGTCCAATTTGGGTTTCGACCAAATATTTTGAGTTTTTTTGTCCCTCGGATGACGAACAAATTTCGGTTCTCGAACAAACTGAGCGCACTTGAATGCACCATTTGACTCCTCCCGCCTTCCTTACACGAGGAAGTGACGCCTCCTCGGGTAGACGAGGAAGTGACGCTTCCTCCTGTTGCTTTCCATTGTGAGCAGACGTGTTCAGTAAACATTTTTATTTTAAAAAGATCGTGGTTTTGGTTTTCGAACAGCCTTCTGGAACGGATTATGGACGAAAACCGAGGTTTGACTGTATATGGTTTCCTGTCATCCCTATGCATTAAAACATTGAAGGTTGACCGATGGAGGTACAGTATGCGAAATGCTAATTTCCAGTCGAACAGCTGGTGTGTGTTAATCCAACATTGAAGTGTGAACACAGTTAGATGAAAGTGTTTTCATGCATTTTCAAGCAAGTGTGGTTGCGATTGATTTACTTTAACGCAATAGTCTGAAAAATATAAGTGTGTGTTGCTTTTCTCTGTAGTCACAAAAATGCTCCATTAACAAGCTGTAGCCAAGAGTAGCAGAGAAAAAAAAGCCTTACCGGACCCTTGGTGGGAAACCATCTGCTTTATTGGCACAGCATTTTGTTCTTTGTTGAAGCGTGGCATTTAAAAGCATATCAAGTCTCTAACATTTAATCCCTGATAATTACCAACGTTAGTTGTCAGTCACACCATGGCAAACAATCTAAGATTTTTTTTTCCCGTAAAGAAGATCTTGATATTAGTTCAATTTAAGATGCTATAAGGCTTGGAAACATTTCAAGGTTCAACCGGTGGATTAGTTTATCAATTTCTTTTTTATGTATGTATTTCTTTTTCCAGCTCAGGGTGAGTGTTTTTCAATTTGTGATAGGATCCGCTTTCTTTGTCTTTCCGGTGTATGTTGCCACTGGGTGTACTGGACATCTTTATAAGCAGATTAAAGGACACCTTATTTTGCCGCCAACAAAGGCTGTATTCTAATCTCTTTCAGCCACGGATTAAAGAGTCTCGTTGGCCTTTTAGCTCTCTCTTCCTCTTCTTGGTGCTCCGCTCTCTACCGTGTCTACCCAAGGCCGCCTCTAATCAGCGGGCCTTGAGCTCTCAGAAAGGTCACCCTGTCCCTTTGATGGTGTTTTGATTCATCTCTTCCTCTCCCCTTCCTCCCGCCCTTCCCTTTCACCCCTTTTCTCTTACAGGGAAGTTGGAGAGTCACTACCACCAGGGTGCCAAAAAGGGGCTGGTCGCGTCGGTCGCAGAGTGACGTCTCAAAACGAGCGGAAAGAGGAAGAAGAAACCGACTGGTGGGCCACAATCCACAAGTCCATCTCACCTCCGGTTGTATTCAGAGTCATAGCAGTGTGTTTGAATGGCGGGTAAAGCTCACAATCCTTCCGAATAGCTTTTATTTTCAAACGTGAAAATGTGGTGGGCACATTGCACGTTCTATTCAAAATCCTAACAATAAAAATGGTTCGTGTGTTACTCCTTTACAGAAAATGAAGAAAAGGGAATGCGCAAAAAATGCATCGGTGCCTGCATGTTCTTTCCAAATTTTTGATGTCAACTGAAAAAAAAAATCTTTCAAATATAAATGAAAAGTTGAGAAGTATTGAATATCTCCCAGTGTGAGTGCAGCGTGACTGTACAGATCGAAAAGATTCAACATAAGCTTTGACATCATCGAATCACACTGATGGGTGTCCTGTGTATGCTCAAACAACGCAAAGAAACACATGAAATTGCTTCTTCGTTTTGTGCTCGTAAGCAGTGACAAAACTGCGTTACCACCTTCAGAATCGAACGGTTAGAGCTGCACTGCAGAGCCAGCCTAAAAACTGCTCAGGAATTGTGGACTGTGCCAAACTCAGGCTCATGGGCACAAATGGCAATTCGCCGGTGCCCGCAACACAGATGTTAATTCAGTGATTCACAGGAAAAGCACAACCTTCCAAGCATTTGTCAGTGTGTGTACACTACATGATTGAGCCGGTGAAAAATATAAGCAAGACACTTTTTTTTTTTTTAAACGTCCTTTATCTTCACTTTCTGTAAAGGAAGATTATTATTCTGAATGGAACTGTATGCTTAATTGAATAGCAGAAATGCTGAACTTTTTTTTTCCCCCCGATACTTTTGTCCCCCTTTATTATCCCCGATGGGATTTATAAAGTACCTTTAGCTACGATGTTTTAAGGCAACTGTAGTAGAGCAACTACTGGTGGCTCGAGAAATGCGGAGACCCCTCCTTTTCATATGCAGCCTGTCATTACCCTTCAAACACCTAAGGCCACGTTTAGACCGACAATAGTTTGGGAAGTACAAACACAGCCTACTCATTTATTTCAGACAGAGAGACAATTACTTCGGCACAGTAGGGGTGATTATGCGGAGGGCTTTGGCGAGAGAGCCAAGGTCATCCGAGCACAATCCAAATGGCTTACATTTCTTTCCCACAGTGCAGCAATGTACAGCAAGCCTTAATCACGTCCCTTTGTTTGCCCATTCGAGGTATAAAAGCTTGCATTGTGTGAAGGGCAGTTTGGATCATTTTGTTGTTCACTTGAGCCACAGTGGAAGCGATCCTCACAGCCAGGATCGCTTTCGTTCCGAGGAGAATAAACCACACTGTGAGAAACACTCCGACTCATGCGCTTATTGTTCAGTCTGGAATCCTTCATTGGTATTTTCTCTCGTTGTCATACGTGTGCCAACACGTTCCACCTAAGCTAACTTGTGAATATTTTGTGACATGTTCAGTCTAAACACAGCTTCGCGGCAGGTTTATCATGCTCTTCTATCGCCCGGGGCGCATCTGTCACAACAGTTGTCGTATTTTTCTGATTTCCTTACGTGTATATATCTTTGTAGGAGACAACATTTTAAATCTATACATGAGTAGTCAATACATAAACATTAATAAACTTCTAATTTAGTAAAAGAAAACATAAACTAACTGAATAATGATATTTGGCTTCTCGTCAGTGTTTCTTGTTACCAAGTGTTCAAAACCCACAGCAGGGGTGTCAAAATAATTGTTGTCGCGGGCCACTTTGGGGTTACGTGTTACCTCGGAGGGCCGTTACGACAGTGAAACTAAATACATGTTTATATATTATTACTTGCACACAACAAATTGATGGATTACCAGTTTTGAAATTAGTCAAATAAACTATAATTGTTTGTTCAAATGTTGTTTGAGTGAGTGTTAACAGGTTAACAAAATTATTGCAAAATCTCAATGTTATTTATTACACATGATAATTTGACATTTTGGTGGAGATTTTAGCAAGGATCATGGAAGTTGACACACATCATTTGCTTTTGCGGGCCAAATAAAATGATGTGGCGGACCAGATCTGGCCCCCAGGCCTTGAGTTTGACACCTGTGACCTACAGTATCAAAGCATTAGCATCCTACTTCATATATTAATCTTATCGTGTATTATGTTAACAGAATACTGAACCCCATTTGTCCCTGTCTTTGAACATTTGAACAGAAACGTTTCCCATTCTCAGGATATTTGGTATATGGAAAAGCCTTTTAGTTTTAAATGACAGGCAACTTTCATCTTGGGTTTGTTTGCACGACAGTAGGCTAATTTTCGATGAACATCTTGTGCATTTGCAACTTCCTTGTGCAAATCAACCAAAGCCCACTAATAATGCTGTAGTTTTCCTGCCAGGCCAGTAGTTGGCAGTCTAACTATTGCTGTTGGAATGTAACACTGCAGAGAAAAGAATAAAACAGAATTTCTCATTCGCCGACGCCAAATATTCACTTCATGCTCCTTTCTGACGCGGATTATTATTATTATTTTTTTTTTAAACATCAGACATGCAGTTACGCTACCAGACACATAGGTAAGAGAATAATAATAATAATACATTTTATTTATAAGCGCCTTTCAAGACACCCAATGACACTTTAGACCAGAATGTTTTTTTTTGGTTTGTTTTTTTTTTAAAAGACATCTGCAAAACAACAATGATGAATTTGACCTTAGATATTCCTTTGTTTTCTTGTCATCACTTTGCTGTCCAGTGTGGAATTAATTGAAACATAGCTTTGAGAACAAATTTCATTTTTACCCTCTTTGAAAGACATGTTAAGCTAATCTTCCCATTTGGGTTCATGTTTTTCTATCTGGCTCGAGAGGAGTAGTGCCTCACCAGTCATGAACCTCACTGCATGTCACTGATACGTGCAAATTAGTCAAACAATCTAAACACTGTTAAAATGACGCACTATATCATCGATACCGTGCTGTCTTTCTTTTGTGTATATATATGTGAAGAATGTTCTTGGAAAGGATCATCTCGCATTTTGGCAAGTTGTTTTACTATTAATGGTTTATTGAAACGGGATATAAATAATTCAAGTAGTTTCAATAATGTATTCTAAATTGACTTGCACTGGCCACTCACTGGTTTATTTATTTATTACACCTTGATATTTTGAGGTTAAGACAATAAAAGCTTACCTTGATGAAGTAAAATGAAATACAGAAGTCCTTGTGCAACAATTGCGGAAGATATTCAAATGATTTCTGTGAAGTGAATGGAACGGTGACTAAAAATATATGGCTGATTCTGTGAGTCGTTTTAGACAAAGGTTTCCAAAGTCTGGTCGAACCAGATAGACGAATGGACTGGTTTTGCGTCGATATTACAGGAACTCTCATTTGTCCAGTCTGTGTACGTCTTGTTGTCACGAGGGGTTGGTGGGATCTGCGCTGTTCATATTGCATGTGACCCACACCACCGCGTTGGCCGACTTGCTTGGGTTGCTCGGTTCCAGCGTGAGGAGGGGATGCCAGGCTGACGCGGTTGTCTGGTTATGGCCCGTCCACACGCGATTGAGGCTCCCACTTGGATAAAAGCCAATATGTATTGTTTCTTGCTTGTTACTGATATGACTTCAATCCACCACAGAAATACTGAGCAAAAGTCTAGCGCGACAGCAAAATAGGCTGTTTGCCACAGACGTTCGGAGATTTGGCTCACTTTACATGGGCACAACAGTTATGCGGCTTCTCCCAGAAATACATGTTCCTTATGATTGGCAAGTCGTTTGAAGAGGGAAATAAACAGCCTTTGCAGTGGCCTAGAATGATTGTATGAAAGCCTTTTCCCGACTTGTTGATGTTTTCTTGTGATCCACATGAAGTCGATCTCATTGGAGTCAAACTGTAGTAATCATTCAGTCAAAACGTTTTAATGTATGCTTTGCCTGCACTGGCCTTTTGAGGACCTTTGTTACGTCAAAGACCGCAGTGAGGTGGTGACTGCAATGTCGGGTTTCAACATTTTACCTGCTCTTGCGAGGTGGTTTCTTCCCCAGCTTGTTGAGTGGCACTCCCGACTAAGCCTCTTCTTGAGGGCAGACTATTTCATCATCGGGAGTGAATCACCAACAGCCACACAAACGCATGCTCGTTCTGGGTTGATGCCTTTCTCACTGTGCTTGGCATTGTAATTTGCTGTTGATTATCTCCCATTTACTCTTGTTTGAGTTGCAGATTAGCTACAACTCCTTGCTCCACGGTATTCAACATCCAAACGCAAAACACGGGCCCTCCCAGTAATCTCCCTCCAAGAGTCTCCTTTGTGAAGTTTCTCCCATAGAATTTTTCTTTTTTCCTCCGCTGCAGAGGCTGCTTAAGAATTTCCTAAATTCAACCCCCGAGTGAATGAACGATGACAGCTCCTTGCCCTGTGGGTGGCCTTTTCTTCTGTCCCCCACATCAGGGGCATTCCTCTGGATGAGAGCAGACATCCAAGTTCACATAAACAAGGCCTCTGTGCTGCTCGGCGGAACAATTAAGCACATGCTTTCTCACTGGGTCTTTTTTGAGCGCATAGCGTAAGCTCATGTGCTGTTGGTTTTTCACGCACAAAAGGATAATATGGGCCACTTCATGTAGAACTAATACAGAGTAAAGTGGAATAGATTGACTAGCATGGGATCAATGCGATCGTCCTAAACATTTGCCGATCTCATATCACATCAGAGCCCGACGGAGTAACGCTAATGTTATTATAATAATAATAATAACACATTTTATTTATAAGCGCCTTTGTACCCTTGAGTTGAAAGTTTGAATTGTTTTTACTTAGCCGCATGTGTTACCTTCACGTCATGTGCGAATGTGCTACCCCGCTATTCTTTTTTTTAATTTTTATTCAACTTAATCCATCTGGCATGAATAAGGCAGGTTAACATGCAGGAGGCTCTTTGGAAAATGCTCTTATCGTCCTGGTTGCCACCATGTTTCGATTCTGTCCACTACACCGTATTTATTCTTGAGGCGGGCTTTTACAAGTCGCCTGGTGTAATTTCCTGGAGCGGAGCCTTTTGTGTGTTCACTGAGAGGCTGATTGAACTAAGAGCACCGGGTGTCCCATCCCCCACCCCCTGCAGGCAGGCAGGGAGGAGGGTGTGGGGGGTGGGGGGGCGATTTGGATTTGGATTTGGAGCTCTTTGGGAGAGGTGCTGGCAGGCAGTCAGGCAGCGGAACAATACGAATTGGAGACCTCTTTTGGCTCATCCGTCTCATAATATGCCACAGAGGGATGGGCATACAAAGGAAATATTTAGGGAAGGAAATTGTCCCTCTTTGGTTCACTGATGATAGAGTGACAACATGAGCAGAATTATTCATGCCCCAGCCTAATGTTGAGTGACTCTCGAGTGAGAAGTGAATTTCTATCTGGTGAATCTTTTTAGCCGCAAATGTTACATGGGGCGCTATGAGAAGCCATTCTGGAGCTGTAATTGTCTTTGTAAACAATGATTTCTAAATCTATGAAATTTGATGTTTTGCATAATTTATTCGCTGGCCACAATATGTTTCTTCAGTGGCCTTCTTCTGTATTCAGAGATTGCTGTGTTAAATATCAATCTCTTTTTTTTTTTTTAAATACATTGACACATTGATAATGATTTACACCCTTATGGGACAATTGAGGGGGAACACAGTCTTTTGCACCATTCGGAAGAATCCAATACGTGTTAACAAAATCTACAGCATCTTTCCTGCATTCAATTTAGATCAGTACCGTATTTTCCGGACTATAAGTCGCAGTGCGACTTATACTCTGGAGCGATTTATGGGTGAAATTATTAACACATTATTATATCATTTCACGTGTTATTTTCACATTAAACCGCAAGAGGCCGCTCTAGACCTGTGTTGATAAAACCACGATGAGTCTGATGTAAGCGACGTAGAAGAGGAAGCGCTGCATTTTCTACCTCCGGAGTTGGTGGAGTTGCTTTAAAGTGACACGGAGGATGAAGATTCCATTGGATTTAGTGATTTGGAGTGACATTGATGGTTTGGTGAACTTGTTAGCATGTTCTTTCTGCTGTAGTTATCTGAATAACTCTTAATATGTTACCTGAACATACCAGGCACGTTCTCAGTTCGTCGTTTATGCGTCATGTAACGTTAGCATATTGTTCACTTATTCAGCGTGTTGTTTTCTATTTTATCTTATTTTTTTGATTGCCTTTCAAAATGACATGTCTGTTCTTGGGGTTGGATTTTATCACGTAAATTTCCCCCCAAAATGCGACCTACACTCCAGTGCGACTTATGTATGTTTTTTTTGTTCTTTACTATGCATTTTATGGCTGGTGCGACATACTCAGGTGCGACGTATAGTCCGGAAAATACGGTATATGTGGTGTTTGATATGACTGTGTACAACTAATTTCAGGACATGAAACATCAATCCATTATCCAGACCATTTACCAAGTCAAGTCAAGTACAACTTTATTGTCAAATGTGCTCATACAGCACAGATGAAATTTCCTCCCTCTTAAACAGACAACAAGAGGAGCCGCTGCGGGTGCCCGCACTGCCATCAAAAGAACACTTAACATAAAATCACCAAATAATTATCCGGAGTTAATCCTTGACTCAGGTTGTAAAGCGAACTAGACTTTGGACTGGTCGGTAGTCAGTCGCAGGAAGCAAACATTCTCACTCACATACATACGCTCTCTGAACTCACCGAGATGAGGCCATTTCAACATCAGTGTCCAAAATCTTCATCTTGAACCCAGCACTTTCCAGCTAAGAGAAAGGCGTTCAACTGATTTTTACTCAAAATTCATTGACGTGAGCCAAAGTGAAAATATTTTGGAAGCGTACAGACTGTAAATCAGATTTGCGAACATCCACTGCGATTGCCTGATCTTCTTTGCAATGTTCAATTGTGTTCCATTGAGCTGCAGCGCAGCGCACAATTCAACCATTCTCACGAGTCGAGTATTGCTTCGCCTAAACCAGAGGCCTCGCTTGGGCCCCATCTGGGAGGGGGAAGCACATGTACATTTGAATGCGGTTGTCCCTCAAGGCAATTTAAGACACGGATGTGGCTTCTTTTTCCCTCCTTATGGGGATCTGTTAGCCCTCAATAGCCAGCCAACATAAATGGGAACATTAGATCTTTTTGGCGGCTTATTCACATCAGTGGAAACCGATGTTCAATTAAAAATGGATTTGCTATTACAAATAGCTTACATCTGACTGCATTTTTAAAGAGGTGCTGCCAAGAGATTGATTTGGTCCGCAACCCTTTTGACCTCGCTGAATGAGGTGCGACCTATAACAACGCGTGGTCGGGTGTTACCCCCCCCCCCTCTCCCCCCCACACACGTATACAAAAAAGATCCAGCCAAGAGCCATTCATACGTTTGTTTAACAGAGCGAGAGCCGAGTCACATCCACACGTTTTAAACAAATAGAAACACCCACAGGTCTTGTAACACGATCCGCGCTAAAGAGACTCCTCTGAGCTCGACATTAGGTTCTAATGTGTGTCCACATGGGCCCCTCCCAAGGGTGTCTCCCCGCTCAGCGTTTCAACACCCCACAAGATAGTTCAGATGATAGTTTGCCTTCAAGGCCTTCTCTGTCAGGAGGGCTGAGCGTCTGAACACAGTGATTTGTCAAGCTTTAGTCTCTTGAATATGTAAAAGACCTCCTTCCCAGACAGGAACTGTAGCAGATTCGTAACAAGATTAGTCTGGATTACCACTGGCCTATTGCGATTTGATGGGCGATAAATGCAACGCCATGTTTGCCACAAGCTCTGCCAATGTGGTCGACCGTTATGTGTAACCATAAAGAGCGATTTGGCAACTAATGTTTTGTAACAACCGCCACCGAAACGGTTTCTCTCTTTTCTAATTGGGTCAAAATGGAAGCCAGGCCAGTACAAAATACAGCGCGCAGCGGAAATGGTAATTATCTAAGCAGACGATCCTGCGTATGCTCAGCGAGTGGCAAAAATGTTGTTGACAGATAAGAGTCTAATAACAAACGACAAGTGTGGTTTTGTTTAACTTCCAACTTCCAGTGCTCAGCAGTTTGAAGCTTTTGTTTTATAATCTGCTCAATTTACTGTCATACTTGATTTTGGGCTATTTTGATGAACACATGTCACAAATGTGGAAAAAAAGAAACACCATTAAAACACCTTGGAGCTGTTTTAAATGGTGAAATAAAATGCAGACTGTAACGATTATCTATGACACACCATCACACGTATTTCCTTCCGACCAGACTTCCTTCGTTCGTACCACTTCCCTCATTTCTCTAGAATGCCCTTATTATTTTGTTTCAACCTGCCTTTTGACTTGACAAATATCCCTCAGTATTATTCCCCCCGTTGAGTTGGTCTCGGCATTTATTTTCGGAACGACGGTAAAAGCACGGTGATCTCAATTTATCATGAGAAGCACATGAGGGTCACTACCTAATTTCGCTCCGATCGATCAAATAGATTGTGGCGACATCCCTCTCACTATCATAAATATGAACATGCTGCTGGTGCTGGCGTTGTCGTTAAGGTTAAACCCTCCGGGAGCCATCAGTCTTTGTCCTCTTCCATCCCCAGAGCTCCCCTCCACAGAAGAGAGGACGGCGTAAGTGAATAACAACAAAGAGGTGCCGATCAACAGAAATCGGCCCTCTACCTATCAATCAGGGAAGGGAGGATCAATTGGGTTTGGTGAGCCGCTTGAAATCATCTATAATTACGCTGCAGTGTCGCCCATCATGAGCTGCCTGGCCGGCTGCAGTGCGCCAAACGCGCGGCAGTGTTTGACACAGACCTTTAATTGTGAGTATGTGCCGGCGAACACGACTGTTTTCGATCTCTCCCGAGAGCTTTACGGCGTCTTTTGGAGAGTAATGGAAAGATGATCGGGCGCGAATCAAGCCAGCCCTTGTGAGATTCCACATGGCTGGCTGATTAGGTCTTTGGAGCTGATGGAAAACACATGTCCTCCACATCGCCTGTACACTTTGTCGTCGGCGTGACTCTTCGAAAGAGCCTCGGAGGGCCGGCCACCACCACAAATGTGTCCCCTGCAGTCCCGCTGGCCGCTGACTGTTACTTAGCCCTCCATTGGAGGCTGCCAATTCCCCCGGGAAGGCAAGAGTGTGCCTGCCAGCAGGAATGCATTTGAGGCAATGGAGCAAGATGGAGGATGGTGAGGAGCTTCTGCTGCTGCTTCCCCCCTCTGTGTGAAAATGAGTCCATTAATTCAACCCCCGCCACCCCCATTCCTCCTCCTCCTCCTCCCCATCCTCGTTCCCAGTCCTCTCTGTGCCTGTTGTCTGTGTTTGTTAGCAAGATGATTCCCTCTGTCATGTCAAAGGCAACATTATCATATTCTTGTTGCCTGGGAAACCAGTGCTGAGAGAGACAATGACTTAAAGCCTCACTGGTGTGTTTGAAGCTGCTGGAACATGAAAGGTTATTCATGGTGTTGCCAGAATTGGAGGACTGACATATTTGAAAGGCTCTTTATTCAGAGAAGATCAGCGTTTCATGAGAAACTCCCTCTTGGATTTGCTTCAATTAGATCTGCTGTGCTAATATTAAACCAAAGGTTCGGGGAGGCAAAATGGTGTATTTGTCCGATAAAATAAATGAAAATACTTGTGTCATTTCAAAGAAACTAGAGTAAACATGTATACTGTATTTCAAATGTATTATTATTCCTAATCTGCCCTTGTTTTTTTTCTCCAGCACATTGGGTTTACAGGCTCCAGCACACCCTTATAAACGGATTAGAAATGGATGGATGGATGGATAATAATAGTAATAATAATAATATTTTATATTGAAATATATTTAATATTATATAATGTAATATTTATCGAGATGTCCTGATCACATTTTCTGTGACCCAAATGTGAGTCAGTTGATTTTGAAGATCTGCCAATGCCGAGTCCCGATCCGATATCTTGGCCACGTATTAAGGAGGAAAGAAGACGGCATGCAAATTATCTTCATTTTTAAAACCATCCCGCCATGACGCATTTCATATAGAAAGTGGAGCAGTGGTTTGAACCAAGTGAAACCTTTAAATATTTCTTTTTTTCAACACATCAGGTGTTGAGGTGGCGTCTAAAATTAGTCTTGTTACATGCAGCTCTGTCCTCCAAACACGTGAAATGGTCAATGGGACACATTGCAAGTCGACCTTTCACTTTCCATATTTCCAGATTTCCATACTGTGTAAAGCACAGGTGTCAAAGTCAAGGCCCGGGGGCCAGATTTGGCCCACCACATCATTTTATGTGGCCCGCAAAAGCAAATCAAGCATGTCAAATTCCATAATGCTTGCTAAAGTCTGAACCAAAATTCCAAATTGTCATATGTAATCCACAATAACAGTCATTATTCTTGACTTCTGATTTTAAAACTAGTTCATGGTTCAATGACTTTCTGCACCAACTGTACAACTGTTATAGCATTGTATTCTACCTCTGATCACTTTGGCTCTATTGGATACTTTGCACATTGTCTCACAGTTGTCATTGGGTGGTACCACCGCACAACGGTACACTTACATTACGGAATGTCGTTCCTTACTTATTTGTCATGTCCTTGTTTATGATGATACTAGCGCAGCGTGTACTACCGGAGAAAAATTCCTTGCGTGTTCTTCATACTTGGCCAATAAAGATGATTCTGATTCTGATCAATTTGTTGTGCGCTGTGCATGTAATATGTGGAGGTGATTAAATATATATATGGTTTCCCAAATTCATAACGGCCCTCCAAGGCAAACCGTAACTACAATGTGGCCCGCGACAAAAATAAGTTTGACACCCCTGGTTAAAGTGTCGACATTACCATTGTTAAATATGGCATGCTTCATGTTAGCAACTATCGCTCATAGATTTCTCTGTCAGCGTACTTCCCTCTGCCTGTTTTTTTGGGGGGGTGATTTTTTTTTGTTTTTGGCAGTACTGTACAGTGAAACTCCTCTACAACGAAATCTACATGGGTGAAAATACCCCCTAGTGTGAAAAAATCTTCATGCATTAACACCCACTTTCCTGTTTCAAATTTGCTACAGTGAAAAACCCCATGTTGTGAATAATTTCTTGCTGCAAACATGATTTCGTTGTAGATGAGTTTCACTGTATGTATGAACACACTTCATTTCCGCATTCACACAGGCGTGCTAACCTCCGGTCTAACGCACAGTGACTGCATCAAACTCTACTCAAATATAACCGCAGTCTACTGAAATGGCGTGAAGTTACCGTAAATGACGTGTTACCTTATTAAATGCTCCAGTAAGTGTCGGCAAAGCGCTCAAAGTACCATATCTCATTTAATGAGCCATTTGCTCTGTCACAGTACGTGCAGGTCCGTGTGAACAGATGCTTATTTTGACACCTGAACTCAACTTTGTGTATAGAGCACAAAAACAAGCACAAAATAGAATAGAACGCCTCTAGTGTCACGTTCTATGGTTCAGATGCGGAGCTTATGAAAACATAAATAACAACCAATAATAAAATAATATCGACACGCATATACAGTACTACTAACTGCAAGATGAGGATGATAAATGTTCTTGCAAAGCTTTGTGATAGAGCAGCCGATTTCATCGCCTCGCTATAGCCGCAGTGAGAGATTGTAGCTTCGTAACTCGCCGGGTATCCAAACAAGAAAATACAAGGAGAATTGTGTCTCAGAATGTTCCGGTAAAAACGTTCAATCTCCTTTGTAGTACCGTCTCACTGGTGAACGTTTTCAAATAAAAAGCTGAACATAATGGCCGGCACGCCACACAGTTGGCAGGAGGAGCTATGCCTTCGTCTTTAAAAAGTCACTTCTTTGAATGACATTTCCACCTTGCAAAACACCAGCGTTGAGCTATTGAATAAAACTATTACAAAAACCCACGTTAACACAATTTTAAAGGTAAATACCTTTGGACTGATGTCTCAGCCAGTCGCTCATTGAGTTCATTGTCACTTTCAAACTTTGTGCCAACTACTGTGAACTGCTGAGGCAGGTTACGAAAGACAACGAACAAACACAGCGGTAATCAGTCAGAAGGAGTCATCTTGCATCATGACAACGCAAGGCCTCACAGAGCAGCCCAAACGTCAACGAGCTGGGCTGAGAACTGCTCCCTTATCCCCCTTACAGCCCAGACCTTGCCCCTTCAGACTTTCACCTGTTTGGTGCCTTAAAAAGCATTCACGAGAGGCACCAAGTTTGAAAGTGACAAAGTCAAAAGTGTTGTGAGCCACTGGCTAAGACATCAGTCCAAATATTTTTACGCTGAGGGAATATGGAAGCTTGTGCGCGGGTGGAACAAGTGTGTGACAGTGCTGGGAGACTATGTTGGGAAAAAAAAGTAAGCTTCTATCTATATTAGAAGTCCCTATAAAAATCACCTTATTTTTTGAATGACCCTCATACAAAAAAATACAAATATTTCAAAACCTGATGTGCTAGAAAAAGGGAAAGACATTTTTTCCAAAATACATTTGGGAAACATAAAGCCATATCTGACTCAAATTTGCTGTTGAACAGTGTCATTAGCCAGTCCCTCGATGATCGAGTTGAAACCACAAGATGTCTTTAATTCCAGCATGTCAATCTTCTTAATCAAGTCATCCGTTGAAAGGTAAATTACTGTCCGTGTTCCTTCTGCCTTCTTCAACTGACACTTAATACATGCAAACTACGTCCGTTCACCTATTATTATTATTATTATTGTGATTATTATTAACCAATGAATTTATTTCCCAATCGCTCAAATGAAATGGAACAGTTTTTCTCCTGGTGGTGCTGATGGAGACCACGATGTGTCTCACCACCCGGAAATACATATAAATTCATGAAAAGTTATGGGCTGAAACGGATTCTGAATAATTTATATGTAAATTTAATCACTAAACTTGAAGAACTGAATCTGAATTTCATGCGTTGAATTTGCATTGAGAACACATTTGTTTTCCCCAGACTTTGTGTCACATGATCAGAACGAAGACGCTGATTGGACAAAGAGGAGATCCATGATGTGCAATCGAGCGCTCATCCTCATGTATCCAGATGTTCAACACTTGAACTGAATTTGCTTAGATCAACTAAAACGGTTTCTCCCTACACACAGTGAATTGAACATTTGAATTTTTACTCATAAAACTGAATGTGAAAAGTCAAGTGAACTGAATCTGTGTGGAATAGATTAGAATTTAATATTTGTAACACTGAACGGGAAGAAAATATACAGAATTATTTTTTTTGTGAGGAATTCACATAGCAGAAATTCAGATTCAGTTTTTGAAAGTATTTTTTTAAATTAAACAATGCAAATTCAATTTCTGCAATTCAGATTCATTTTTAACGCACCTTAAATCTGATTCAAATTCAAAAACAAATGATTCCGATTCAGTGTCTGGTGGAACACATTTCAGCCCATGAAAATGTGCTTTTGTTTCTTGATTGCTGTGTGATTTGTGATCCCTCTTCTTTCAATGATCCACTTCCGTGTGTTCCATCGGTTCAATCCGCGTGGAGTTTACGTCCAGGTGTTCCAAGCGTCTCCCTCTTCTGCCGCTGCTGCTGCTTGGCTACATTGTATCAGTTCCCACACGGAGAGCCACCGCCGCCGAGCTGTTTCACGCACAATCGGCGAATACGGAGGAATTAACCTGAGTGGAAAGCTATTCGCTGTGGGGATTACATTGGCCGAGGGTCGCGGGAGAGGAGCGGGCTTGTTATTGGGTCTACCGGCTGCACCTCGAACATGTCCTCTTCCCCCCACCCCCCCACCGGGCTCGGTCGTCTTCGTTGTTGACGCCAACGTTATCTCCGCTTGAGATGGCACAAGTCCAGTGAATCGCTGGTTTCCCTTCCTCTCCTGTGGTGGATGTCTTTGGGGATTGCGCCGCCACTACTGTCGCCTGCTCCAAGTATTTCTCGAGCTGCTGGTGCAATTCGAAAGCCGTTATTCTGACTTGTACTTTTTTTTTTTTTTTTTTTTGGACGGAGTAGCCGTCACCATGGAAAAACGAGGACCCGGAATACGCATGGCGAGCTAAGTCAGTAAGTTGATCCCCCTTTATTGTTGTTATGACTCTTTGGATGTTTATCGTTAGCCCGAGGTTGGCTAGCATGGGAACAGATAGCCAACACGGCATGCCGCAGAGACGAAGCTAATGTAGCCCAGGCTGAGCTCATTGTTTCAGTCTACTCGTCAGATCAGTTTATCGCAGCCAGCCGAACTCCCCGTGTGCCTCTGGGGCTTCAGCTCATCTAAACAACATGGAAAAGTACGACAAATATTCACGTCCTATCGACGAACTATCAACCTCACATAGGTGGAGTACTTAAAGTGCTGTGTATCGAGTAAACAATTCGCATATCATCTGATGCGATTGGCCGAATAAAGGCACGCCACTAAAGTGGAAAGGATTAGATGTTCGGATCAAAGTACTGCACCTCGTGTCTGACACACGGGACTCCTAAGGAACTCATGCAACTTCCGAAATACAGTGTACCAGGTACCCCAGGGGGTCCTCAGGGGGAAGTTCTCACGAACATCCCGAAGGGAAAGCATGTTGTGAACGCTGTCACTGTTGAGGGTATTTCCCATTTGCTTGCGTATGTTGCTGTCAACAAGAGTAGGTGCAGTGTTTTAGTTTGGGACCAAATCTTGGAGGAGCACTCTCAGGAGATGACACCATGGTGACCAGCTTTCCATCGAAAGCCGATTGCCTGCATGCAGTTTGCTGTGGCAAATGGTTTGTTTATAAAGTTGCCTGCTTTACTTCAAGCACACAGCCATCAGTTAAACAAATATGGCTGCTCCCGTGTCATTTGGGAAGCTGGTATTTCGGTTTGCTGTCTAAGCGGCTAATCATCTTGAGGCCTGCCAAACAGTCTCTCAAGTTGAAGAGTCAATCTGAGGTTGTCCATGTCGGACACAATCGAGGCTCCAGGAAATACTTTTACTTGAAAAGGGGGTGTGGCCCTTGGGTAAAGCCTGTCTGAGGCACAACTATGTGGAAAACGTCTGTTGTGGTCACATAACCGGTTTGTAATGTGTTCGGTCAATCAAGTTTTTGTCAGTCTACCATTTGCATTATAAATGCTTGCCAACACTTAATTCTACCACAATTGCATTTTGATAACTGTTTACCTTAATCACGCAAAGGACATACTCAGTTGAATAAATAATATGGAAGTAACTGTCTTTGGAGGGAGGGCTCATTTGATTATGAACAATATTCATCAGGGGTAACCATTATCTTGAGTTAAGTGCTTTCCATCATTTTCACATTGAACGGAAGGGAAAGAGTTACGGCAAGAGTTGTTTCCTATCGAGAATGCAACAATTCTTTGTTGCTCTTAGGACATTATACCTGTACTGATAAAGGTGGAACAGAAAGATACACTAAACCCGCTTACTTGAGGGATAGATGTTTCTTGATATGTGTATTCCAAAACGGTACTGACAGAAGGTTGGAAGAGCTCTTTTATAAATCCAATAGGTACTGACACAAGATTTTGCATCGATGAGTTCTGTGTCAACAAGCAGAGCAGCATGTTGGCTCACTCAAGTTTTAGAGTGGGGTTAGTTTTTTTTTGTCCTACCACTTTGTGCTTTGAGTAGTCTCTTTAACACAGACGCATTTTATTTGTATTTTTTCAATCAATCATCTACAGTCATACCTCGGTTTTCGACCATAATCCGTTCCAGAAGGCTGTTCGAAAAGCGATTTGTTTGAAAATCGAAACCACGCTCTATTTAAAACAAAAATCTTGATTGAACACGTCTGCTCAATAATGGAACGCTACACGAGGAAGCGTCACTTCCTCGTTCGTCTAAGGAAAGCGAGAGGAGTCAAGTGGTGCTTTCAAGTGCGCTCAGTTTGTTCGAGAACTGAATTTCGGTCGTCATCCGAGGCATAAAAAAACTCTAAAATTTTGTTCGAAAACCGATTTGGTCCAGAACAGAGACGTTCGTAAACCGAGGTTTGACTGGAATGCTATGTTTTTATCAAATGGTACCGTTCTGTCTGGCTCACAAGGTTTTTGAATGGTCCAAAGTGTGACCTCTAATTAACAGCAAAGGTGTCTTCACAGTTGTATCAAAGTCGCTATATTTAAAGAGTGACAAATAGTCATTGTGCTGTTTGCTGTGTACCACACTAAACATGGACTACTGCAAGCAAGGGCGACAGTGGTCTCAGTTTAGAAAGAAAATTAAATACAAGCACTGAAAGGTAAAGGCTGTGAGATGTTCTCTAAGCAGCGTTTTTGTTCTTATGACTACAGTTGCACTTTATTACATATACAGCATTGAAAGGCCGGCTCCCATTCAAGTAAATGGTCTGCTGAGGCATGGGCTGCTGGTACATTTTTACAACAAGCTCTGCTATTTTATCAACTGGTCAATTTTGAAATGATAAATATGGGCACGCAATGTTCCAAAACACCATACATGCGTATTTTCAGTGTATACTTGACAGCGAACATGGAAGTGGACTTCTTGCATCTATCATAGGCTGTCTTGGCAGCAGCGGCTGCTTGTGTCCTTCCTTCCTCTAAGCTTCCTTAAGATGATTGCCATTGGCTGGATTTAGGTGTCGATTAGCGGCGAATTTGAAAGGAGGCACGTGGTTGGATGAACTGAATTTAACATAAGATTGGTCAGGTCACGTGATTGATATCGTCCTCATTTCGATGTTAATCGGTCGAATGCTCAGAACTCGATTTAGATATAAAGATATACTGCGTGGCCCTACCCAACACACAGCTAAAAATACTTGAGAATGGCTCGGAGCAAAGCTTTGGACTATTCTGAAGTGGCCTTAATCTGAATCCTATTGAACATCTCTGGAAGGAGCTGAAACGTGCCAGCTGGAGAAAGTACCCTTCAAACCTGAGACACCTGCAGCAGTTTGTTCATGAAGAGTGGGCCAAAGTACCTGCTGACAGGTGCAGAAGTCAAATTGAAACTCCCAAAAATTGTTTGATTGTCGTGATTGCCACACAAGGTTGTGCAATAACCTATCAGAGAACCATCATTTTTGTCCAATCTTGTATGTTTTTTTTTTTTTTTTGCAGAATGATTCTCTTGAGGCACAATTCAAAAGCAATATCTGATGTTCACTGGTTAATTTTCATCACATTTTTATTCTTATTTTTGTCAGATTATAATTATTTCCGTGACCACTGTGGGTTTTTCTTTTGTCAAGAGGATCACCAATAATTGTTTCCTCAGAGGTGATGTCATAGCAGAGTGACACATTTCAAACTCTTCCTATTTCAACATAGAATCGAGACATGGGTCATTCAAATTCGGTGTCGGTGTACGATCCTGAGCGATAGCAGCTCATTCAAGAACACAAAGCTGTTCCACCTCAGTTGAAGGGTCCCCAAAAGCTATCAAAATTTACGCGCCATAGCAGCTTTATGACACCATTGTTAACTTGTGTGTAAAAAAAAAAAAAAAGACTGCATGGTCACTTTGTGGTCTTTGTCCAATCTGTTTTTTTATGATTTGATCTCAGTATACACTTGGAATATTAGCTCCTGATGCATTCTACATGGTTTCCAGACTTATCTTAATGCAGTCTTCTTTTTGGCACATCAATATCATGTGTGACGTGACAAAACAGAAGTACACCAAATTAAATAAAATAATACAAAAATGGAATGCAACAATAAATATTCACACCCCTGGTTGAGATGTGTTAAATGCCTTAAAATCAATAGAATTCTTAGAAATTATCCAACAGTAACTGGTACGCACACCTTGTTCTTATTTTTTTCCCCTACTCATTTCCCACAACAATCACGTCGTGTTAGACTCAAACGTCATCACTAATGTTGAGATGCGTTTTGGGCCAAGCTAAACTAAGTTTGCTAGTAACTTGCGCCATTTGCTAAATGAATACAATATAATGTGTTCTAACTAGTGAGGGCAGGCTATATTCGATTAGCTATTGAGTAAAAACACCACAAATGTATCCTACGTTACCCCTCATAGACCTAAGTGGTAAGTGGCCACCGGCCGGAAGTCACATTTTTACGTCCCCGCGTTCCCCTTTCCAAGTCGACCCCAGCTCCGCTTCGCAGTTACAGAAAACTTTTTGAAAGGTTTGGGAACAAAAACAACTCCAAACCCTGGGCATAATCCCGGAGACATAATTCAGTTTTCGGAAGAATACAACCGTCAACCATCCGGCAGTCCGAGGCAACAAAGAACATCCATCCATCAATTTTCTGATCCGCTTATCCTGACGAGGGTCGCGGGCGTGCTGGAGCCTTTCCCAGCTGCCTTCGGGCAGTCGGCCAGGGACACCCTGAACCGGTTGCCAGCCAATCGCACAGCACACAGAGATGAACAATCATCCGCGCTCACACTCACACCAAGGGACAATTTTGAGTGTTCCATTAAGCTGCCACGCATGTTTTTGGAATGTGGGAGGAAACCAGAGCACCCGGAGAAAACCCACGCAGGCACGCGTAGAACATGCAAACTCCACACAGGAAGGCCCGTAGCCGGAATCGAACCCTGCACCTCTGCATTGTGATGCCGACGCTCTGAGGAGTCCACCACTGAGCCGCCCCAACAAAGAACAAGCATTGAAAAAAACAACAATGAACAAATATTAATTAATTGGTTCACAGTTTCAACCAATTTCTTTTGTGGTCCAAACAGCCGAGTTGGTGGTCTTTTTTCCCCCCACCCATCTTAGTTGTATTATAGCACGACTGTCACCAGGTGTCAACTTTTGTACTCTTGCAAAAAAGTTTAGCTTCGTAAAAAGGTACAAATGGCAAATTTGTAACATCACAGTTATATTATTGAAAACATCGAGATCCCCACATCTGGAAAGTCCCTCCTCTTCCATTTTTTATTTTTATTTGGCTTGATCAACACTGTGGGAAAATTGCCTTCCGCGCTGGACTCACAGCAAGCACCCTGTTTGATCATTGAATGGGACTTGGGTGACTTGTACTTAAGAATTTGATACGGGTCAATGGTTGGATGTCACTCTGAATCACTTATTTTCAACATATCCTTTAAGACGCCTCCGTTTTGCAACAGCAAAATGAATGCCCTTGGAAATGTTATTGTTCTGTGTTTTAATTATATGAGTTACTGTAAACATGGGAAAGTCTTTATGTTTTAAACAAATGAAATCACATTCTAAAGTGATTGCTTGAATAATGCCTTGTTTACTGTGAGCCAATGTGTGGACGATATTATTTGACAGTGAGAGAAGAAGGCACAGGTCTGCGGTTCACGTTGTAAAGTGGCGTTTCCCCCGGCGTTGACATATGTTTACCATAAACTGTGGGGGTTGGGCAAAAAAGACACAGACAAGACTTCTTGTCCAAAAAAATCGCAAACCAGCAACCTTCAAGTCGTGTTTCCTTGAATGCACTACCTACCAGCTGTTGCGTTTTTATAATGTCTTTGGCCATTTGTTGCCTTTGGGGCAGGTCCGACATCTGTTGAAGTGATTAATATAAACACTTCGGTAGTTCAGACTTTTAGACACGGTCAAAACATCTTCTGAAGTTCAAGTCAACCGTAGGCAAGGGGAAGAATACAAGATGATTTCAGTGACTTCAGATTGTAACATGGTTGTTGTTGCCAGGTGGGTCGGTTTTACTATTTCAGGAACTGCTGATGTGATGGAATTTTCATACACCTCTTGGCTTGACAGAGATTGGTCCCAAAACGGAAAACAATGTGCCGTGGTTTCTGCTCTGAAATTCCTCCATGATGACAGAGGTTAAAGTCCTCCTGCGTCAGTGCTCACGGAACGGAAATTTCAATTATCACTCAGGAGAACAATGCGCAGTACGCTTAGCTTAGACTGCGTTACATTTTTCTTAAGCGCCAAGGTGGCAGACGCTACTGGGAGCCCTGGATCAAATTTGGAAATGGAGGATTGTTAAAAAAAAAAAAAACATCTTTCTCCTTTTACAACGGCTGATGAAAGTGTCTTTTATGACTGGAGTGAAGCTCTGATTCTACCTGCCGTCTGCAGGATAATGGGCCATGACACATTGCTTCATCTCCGACTCTCTTCTTCAGGATGACACTTTGGTCATTGCACTTAAATGGGCTCACCTTTAGGTTGCACTGGAGCAATGGAAACATTTGGAATGCGATGGTATATCACCTCTTTGCGTGCATACAGACTAAGACTTCCCAGGAAGCCTTGACAGCACTGTGCAGAATCTATGCTTCTGAGAATTCTCGAGGGAACAAATTCACGTGGGCACATATTGTGGCCAGTATGAACTTACAGGATACAGTGAAACTCCTCTAGAACAAAACCTACACGGGCGAAAATACCCCCTAATGTGAAAAAATCTTCATGCATTAACACCATTCCCATTCTCCTGCCCCCCATACAACGAAAAAAAACCCTGTTGTGTTATACGAAATCGTTTTCTCTGCTCTTGCCTCGCGAGAGATTCACTACAACGAAGTCTAATCCAACAGCGACCTCTACTGCTTCGTTCGGAAACGGCAACACCAACCACCACACTGGTTTACATAGTGAACGATGTTTATTTCGGTCACAGCTGTGAGTTTTCTGAACGCAGCATACTCATAGCTGCTCTGCCATTGGCTTACCGAGCATCATCCTGGCCTCCGATTGGCCAAGAGGGACCTCACTGTCTATCAGAATCAGAATCAGAATCAGAATCATCTTTATTGGCCAAGTATGTAGAACACACAAGGAATTTGACTCCGGTATAACACGCTGCATTAGTATCATCATAAACAAGGACATGACAAATAGTATGTCCTTGTGTGTAGATACTGTAGCTTGATCCGTGGAAGATAGAGTGGAATGCATCCGATTAGCTGCTCAGAGTAAATTGCTTGTGGCTCGACGGACAGTCAAATAAACAAACGTTTCCTGGAATGCTTTACTTGTTATCATGCTAAAAACCTTACGCTAACTGGAGCGCTAATTAGAGAGAAGGCGATCTATGGCCATCGAGGACTACGAAGCGTCCCGTGGCTGGCTTTAAAAGTGTGTGTGTGTGTGAGCGCTTACATCTGAGATCAAATTTGCTACAGTGAAAAACCCCCTGTTGTGAAAAATATCTTGCTGCAAACATGATTTCGTTGTAGAGGAGTTTCACTGTACAGGCCTGCAATGCATCTCCCAAATGTCATGTGATGTCTTTGCAGTGTTTGTCCATGGAGAGAAAAGTAACGTTTTGAATCAGATGGGGGGGTCTGGCCCGGATGCGAATCAGCTCTTGCATTCTCAGTTGGACAGGAAATGCAGTTCAAGTACTTAAGAGACACGACGTTCCATTTCTGAAATATTGAAATGTTACAACACACCATATTTCCTGCTGCACAAAGCAATTTGGTCACTTTTCTCAGACCTTATCTGAAATTGATTTCAGCCCTTTATTTGTCCCACCACACCATTTTTGTGTGTGGACAACCAGGTTTTATTTGGAACATGCTGACTTTTTTTAATGTTTGCGAAAGCGCTTGAGCTTTCAAATGTGCCTAAAAGATGTTGTCTTCTGTTTTGACAATTGTGGCATTTTTGGTCGGGAATTTAATGTCAAACGCCAAACTGTAAAAAAAACTAATAAAAACACATTTTCCCCCAAAGCTTAAAAGAGCCATGTATTATTGGAATTGTACAGTTTTATTATGGCTCGCAAAATATGAAGTCCAGTAAAGTTGTTCATAAGTGCATTGGCTGGAGTTATCACAAGCCAAGAGTTCATTCCTGCCGGACATTGCATAGTTTGAAAGCTGGTTGCACAATACATTTTTCTTTCTTTCTTTTTTTGCCAGGGATGTGCGATCCATCTTTTCCTAGGATGTGTGCCCAGGTTATCCTCCACGCTCTCCCCCACAAGCCATGAAAATATTGTCAGCTTCTGTATTGCCCGACAGTCTGTGCCAATATTAAAATGTCATTTTTAGTACCGGCCTCTCAATCATTTTTTTTTTTTACCACTTGCACTTGTCAAAATAATCTGTATCAAATAACTATGGTATCTTTGACAGCGTATTGTTGAGTACTGCTTTCATTCTGCCGTTGAAAAGCAGCATGACCTTGTTAATTGCTCTTGCTTCAGTTGCTCTAAATGCTGCAGCTCACAGGTACTTTCCAGCTATAAATCAGGCATAAGACCGCAGAAGTGAAAGTTCAGCCCTCTCACCCCCCCCCCCCCCCCCCCAAATGGTATATCATAAATTGATTAAACTGTAAAATGTCAAATCATAATGATGGATATGTTATTCATGTTTGAAAAGTGAAGTTCAATTTATATAGAGATTTTGGATCAGATTTAACCTTCAGCTCAATTGTTGGTTCTCATAATTAAATCCATTGGACGGCAGCTCTGATCAGGCAGCGGAACACAATTATCATACGGTGTGCTCCGCTCCTTTTCCAATTAGTCTAACAACATAATCGAGCCAGATTTACATGCTTGGAATAAAAATGGATGTCATGCACAAATATAAAGAAGCAGGCTAACCATCTCAATAGCGGCGTTAAGAAGGCATTTCGTCAACAAGCAAATTGTTTTGCATTTGTGGGAGCCTCACTCCTCTGCTCTGACAGATACCATCGGCAGCGATAGTGACAGAATTGTCGAGCTGCTGCCGGTATGCAGTAGTTTCTTCTTTTACTCCGACCTTTGTGCCATGTAAAGCTTTATGACAAAACCACTTGCAATGTGTGGATGGATACTTGACCAGTCATGCTTCAATCCAATGAACCGAGTTGCTTTCTGTCAAGTTGACTGTACTTTCTGGTTTGAAAGACGTAAGGCATTTAGTCAGTCAGATCAAGCAGCAAATCTATGCCACTGATTCATGAAATCTCAATGTGTGGTGTGTTGGAGACCCCGTCAGCGAAATGGAAACCACATTAATCGGAAATTGGGCATCTTTTGTGTGTGTGTGTGTGTGTGTGTGTGTGTGTGTGTGTGTGTGTGTGTGTGTGTGTGTGTGTGTGTGTGTGTTGGCCCCATTCATTTCGGCTGCTAGTATCTGGAGAAATGGAAATAGAAGGCACCACAGAAAACAAAAATCAAATCTGTTCAATTTTTTTTTCCCCCATCACAAAAACCTGAACCATTCATAATTTATATTTATTTTAAGATGTATGCTTTTAATTGGACGCCCACGATATGGAGATTAATAGACACATTCCTTTCATTTGCTGGGCAATTACAGTAATGGAAATGTAATCATATTTCAATGTTGGCTTCTCCCGATCATAAAACAAAAAGATTGTAATTGAAAAACGATAAATGTGCCGAACGCCATGGTGTCTTTGCAGGTTCCTGCTGTCAAGGTATCCGGAATGCACCTTGTTGGCTTGTGCAGCAAGCAAGTGACATGTAAACAACAACAACCAAAACAATTAAACGCATTGTATATTTAAATCCAAAACATGCTTCAATTTAACAACGCCGCCAGTGTTAATCCTTAAGTCAGTGTAAAATCCCATCGACAGAAAAATAGCATCGACTTGGGGTAGTGACATTCCTTCAAATAACGACTACTCACACAAACGCCGTAGGAACAGATACAGACAGGTAAAAATAACAATGCTCAAAAGCAAATATTCAGCCTAATCAGTGAAAAAACAGTTATGTTAATAACAGGAACTGCGAGAGGCTTGAATTTCATGATATCTACAAGGTAATTGTGTACTTGACAACAAGAATAGTGTTGAAAAATACAATGGTCAAGCATGCAGGGATGAATGACCTTGAGGGTATGATCTTAAGTAGTCGAGTTTTGGTAGTTGAATACATGCATCTATCGACCCATCCCTTATCTGAACCGCTTATCCTCATGAGGGCCACGGGTGTGCTGGAGCCTATCCCAACTGTCTTCAGACAGTTGGCGGGGGCCAACTTGAACTGGTTGCCAGCCAATCGCAGGGCACACAGAGACGGACAACCATCCGCACTCATAATCACACTTAGGGACAATTTAGAATGTTCAATTAATCTATCGGGCGGCCCGGTAGTCGAGTGGTTAGCATGTTGACTTCACAGTGCAGAGGTACCGGGTTCAATTCCAGCTCCGGCCTTCCTGTGTGGAGTTTGCATGTTCTCCGCGTGCTTCCGTGGGGTTTCTCCTGGTCCTCCGGTTTCCTCCCACATACCAAAAACATGCATGGCAGGCTGATTGAACACTCTAAATTGTCCCTAGGTGTGAGTGTAGGCGCGAATGGTTGTTCGTTTCTGTGTGCCTTGCGATTGGCTGGCAACCGGTTCAGGGTGTCCCCCGCTTACTGCCCGAAGACAGCTGGGATAGGCTCCAACATCCCCCGCGACCCTAGTGAGGATCAAGCGGTTCGGAAAATGAATGAATGAATAAATTAACCTATGGTGCATGTTTTTGGAATGTGGGAGGAAACCACAGTACCCGGAGAAAACCCACGCAGGCACAGGGAGAACATGCAAACTCAGGACAAACAGTAAGGCCAGAGCCCAGATTCGAACCCATGACCTCCGTAGGACTGTGTGGTGACTACGCTAACAAGTAATCCACCAAGTGGCTCTACGTAGATACAATAATCATTTTTATTCTTAGTGATTTGAATATCCAAATAATCAGGATTATTTTTTTCTATAATCAGCCAGCCCTAATCCCGAATAATAGTTGAACTCTTTTTCTGGTATTTTCAATTGAAAATATGATCCTGATTTTCTTGTGTGTGTGCGTGTGTGATTTAAGACATCATCTTTAAAGCCCATTAAAGGCATTAAAGGGAATCGTAGTAGACAGGAGAAGGATACGAAACGACAATGATGCATTAGTCCACAGTGATTAACATGTATGGAAAAACGGGAATGGAAAAGGAAATGAAAAGTAAGTTTGGCTGAAGGCTGTCAGGAATGCTAAAGGATCATCAGGCACTTTCTGGCAAGCACTGTTGATGTAAAACATGTGACTTAAATTTTTTGTTTGGACTTAAAACATTGTCATGTTGTAAAAAGCATACGTTAAGTTAGCCTGTTTTTTTTTCATGTATTTCCACAAAGTGAATCGGTGTCAATATTCCAGACACAGAGATCGCATTTACAGACTGAAGCAATGTGCCTTCTTTGTGACCCTCAAGTAGAATGTGAACAGCTCTCTTGTCACTGCCACGCTCGTAATCATTGTTCACTGACAAGAACCAGTATTGTATTTTTTCGCCGCAGTGTTTTATCAAAGATGACAGTGAAAACCTTTTCACTGTTGTGCGGAATGTGACCCGTCCTTTAGAAACGCTTTACTTTGAGCAACCCAAATTATTTACCAAAACCACAGAAGACAGACCATTAAATTGGTCCACTAAAAAGACAGTCACCCTTGAAAACGACCAAAAATTGTGTCGGCATCTCAAAAACCGCTCGACCCAAACTATAGAAAACATGAAACCATTGGGAAATATGTTTTGTGGACTGAATATACATTTTTCATCATCAAGCGAACTGAGATCGACCCTTCTGGGTTGTTCCTTCCAACCTCCGTTAGATGTGTACAAACACATTTGAGTTACATTGTTGCTGCGTATTGGATGTCAACAAGCTAAATGAAAGCTGTGCTCTCTCGGTACAGTGTACCGTAACAGCGGCATTGACAACTGAGTAGATCAGAGATGGATCATGTCTTGCCCGGTTTGATAAGATTGTAAGAGGATCTCAAGTTGACTGGCTCATGATGAGCTGCTGCTGGGAGCAAGGCAGGCACTTATTTGAGGTTAATGGTTGTCGGTGCCCTCTCTCGTTAGACATTTACATGGAAGCACATCAACTGTCAGTGGCGCAAACAGTGGAGCAGTTTATTAGTCACTCAGCGGTGGCCTGTTACGTTTTTGTCACGAGGCGCCTGACTCTGCAGGGGTTTATAGATGAGCATGTGCAACGCTTGGATTTCTGTCGCCAGGATGCATTTCAGTCATATGCTCATTACAGACACACATCCGAAGAAGTGGACGATATGTAATTGGGTCAACAGTGAAGTGAGAGCGTCAGGAAGCTATTTTTAACAGTGGCCATTTTATTAACCCCGCAGTGCCAGATAATATATGAATCAGGTGATTACCAATTGCTTTACCGGGAGATAATGATGACAATTCTTTATTAACGTTGGATTAAAAAAAACCTTGATGTGGGTCCCAATTTAGCTCTGCAAATGTTCTTCACTAGCTGCGAAGGCTTTTAGCATTTTAAGTGGCTTTGTGACATTTTTTAAGTCATAGAATGAAGGCAATAAATAATTGGATGACTGTCTTTCATGAGTCACTGTAAAATATAAAAACTAAGCATGTTCATGCGATTTGTCTTCTTTCGACCTGTGACCCACCTGAGCAAAGTCAAGGTACTTAGGGCACCCAAGAATTTCCCAAACCCGTCCTTCATTTTAGCTGTCGATTGCATGATCCAGGTCTTTAATTTGTTCCCAGTAAAAGTCTCGTAATGAAATTTATAATTAGGTATCTTTCACTAGCAGAGTATGACAGCATGAAGATACGCTCATTTCCAAAAGTGAGGTCACTTCCTGTATTTTTGCTGTAATTGGACTTCCTCCGATCGGGTCAGCCAATATTTTAACACATTTTCTGATCGACTGTAATTCACCCATCCGTCAAATGAAGACGTGTTGGCCACGGTGTTTTCCACATATACATTTGTTTGTGGTGATAAATGAATTAAGGCCCCCACGAATGCAAACCCCAAATCCAATTATGACGTACAAAACATAAATAAAAGCAGAATGCATTGATTTGCAAATCCTTTTCAACCTAGATTCTATTGAATACACTTCAAAGTCAAGATATTTAAAGCTGTAAACGTGATTGTTATTTTGTTGCAAATATTCACTCATTATAATGCCAGCAACACAAAAAAAAACAACAACAGAAAACGAGACAGGGCATCTTTACCACTGTGTTACATAACATCACCTTTCATTAACAACTGTCAGGATACTATTTGTGGACGCTTTGTCCGTGGAATTCTTTCCCATTCTTCCTTGAAGGACAGTTTCAGCTGTTCAACTATCCAGGGTCTCTATTGCCGTATTTCACACTTCATAATGTGCCACCCAGCTACCAAGACATGAGAGGGGGGAAGGGGGGGGGGGGCAATAGAGCTGACTAGAAAGGGGGGTTTTGAGACAAGTTAGGTCTTTACTGATTTCTCTTAAACAAATGGATAAAATTTAAAATGCAAGCTAATATCATTTTCCTGATCAAAAATTTGTGTTTTTGAATAAAAAAAGTGGGCCGTCCTGACCGGATGATCAACATCAGCAGTGTTTGCTAGTCTTTGCTAGTTATTTGCAAGCATAACGTGTTTTAATGTTTAGATACCGAGTGCATTCCATTTAATTGACTGAAATTATATTTAGAGTCTGGAAAATGGAAGAAACATGAACTCTTACCAGATGAAAACCAATCAAAAAGCTTCACTTGTGGACAGTCAAGTCGTCTTCCTCACTGCTCTCTCCCATTTTGTTTGCAGCATCAACACTGCCTTTGAAATGACTTCGGCAGGTAGTGCTTTTGGATTCTATTAAGTGTTGTGATTGGCCAAGGGCAGAGGAAGAAAGACAGGATGATGCAGCAGTGCAAGGAGTGTAAAGTTACATGCATGCAGAAACCATTCTTTGGCCCAAAAAGGACTTAAGCAATTACGCTATGTGGCCAACAATATGCAAAGGCCTCATCCGCCTTAAGCTTTCAGATCAAAGCAATGCATCCATTGTGCACTTTGCCAACAATGGTTACGCAGCGCGAGAATTACATCGATCCATCTCCTCACTCATGCCAAGACTGCTCGTTTATTGAAAATAGCATGTGAATAGAGTTCTTTTTTTGGGGGGGGGGGGGATTGTACATAAAAAGGGCCATTCCTAACTAGAGGTTCTACTGTACAGAGTATCTTTGAAGGCAGTAAGAGTGTCATGAAGCAAGGTCGCCACGCTGTTACTAAGTTGCCTGCCATTTTGCTGTTCAAAGTAGGTTATTCACCCCTATAACGCGATTCCAGTCAGACCTACGTGACAGGTGGACTTTATCACCCAAGCACTTATTCCCATGTTCCTCGACATGGAAGATAGCTCTGGAATTATCATGGTTTCGCCGTCTTTCTCTGGCTCATCATACTAATAATACTACAAACTGGGCCCAGAGATGCCGGCGGCGTTTCTGGGTGGTGTTGATGAATGGCTTTTGCTTTGCATCGCAGAGTTTTAAGTTGCACTTACGGATGTAGCGCCAAACTATATATACAGACATTTTTCTGAAGTGTTCCTGAGCCCGGGTGGTGATATCCTCAATAAATGTGCCGCTATGCACAATGTGAATTTATGAAAAACTGCTTATTATTCAAAACAAAAAACAAAAGAAACCAATTGTTCTTTTGTTATTAAGTGAACAGTGTTATTTTCTCTTTTATAGTCATAGTTGCCTGTTAACCAAGCGAAAATGTATTTTAGCAGTCTGCTCAATTATTTGGAAGACTTTTCATTAAGATACTCAAAAACAAAATTACAACTCCCCTGTTCTATTGTGGTATTTTCTGATTTCATAAAACCCTTGCTTTAGATCCCTGAGATTAACCTGCAAAAAAATTGTCTCTCAATATTATAAAATGGCCCCACAAATGAGGTCATTGAATAGCAAAACTACTCTGGAGATTTGCATGACATTGTGTTTTATCTACATCTGTGTCGCTTCGTGGACGCTTTCTGTTCACATTAGTAGTGGACGAATACAGAAAAAGATTGCATTAAAAAAAAAAAAGAGAGGGAAAAAAAAAACAATTGGGCATAATGCCCTGCAGTGGGAATTCTAAGTGTGGACTCCCTGTTTTTTCCAAGTGATGCACTCAGTTTCACGGCCGCCTAAGAGGTAGTCCTCGGCTGTCGGGCAGCATTCTCTCCCCCCGGGACAATTGCCTGCTCCCACGGCAAGGGAATTTTGGGCTCATTTCCCCACCGCATTTCTCTGCTTGTGCGGCTACGGGTACCCCGAGCTCCAAGGCAGTGTACCGTGGCATCACGGTCGGCCACAGAGACCGCTGTTTCACAGTGGTCAGCCGCCCAGAGTGCTTTAAAGGTTTTTGCCTGCGTCATCACAGCATCTAGTCTTGACCGGATTCTTTTGCTGAGAAGTCTTTCAAAAAACGGCGTTTCATGTTTGCTGACGATATTGTCTGATTTTGACATTTGTTTAAAATCATTTTTCATGGCGCTGAATCAGGTTTGTATGCAACTTGCTAAATTCACTGCTGCAGGTTATTTTGGATCTTCATCATGAAAGCAATGCAACAGATAACTTTCCGAGAACGATCCGCTCAATGTTTACATCGTTGGGTTTGCTGGTTGTGTCTTTTCAAAGTCACTATCTTGGCCTTGTATCTTTTCCACATTCCGAATGTTAAATTGCCCGAACCTTTTGAATAGGCTTGTCAGAGCTTTAAATGCCATCAGGGGTGCATGCTTGTTTTTTTCCCCCCTCCAGTTGCAATTCTCAACTGACTTTCCTCTCCAATGGCCTGTGATAATTTTGCTTCGACTTGACATTGTCGTTTGCATCAGCTTTCCACTCTAAATGTAATTGGTAGCTTTATGGCTCACTCCCGAAGCATTGCGTTGCTTCACCCAATGTCCAAATAAAGATGAGCATCTTGTTTGACATTATGGCGGTTATCTATTCGTGTCAACGCAAAACCTAAATTGAGAGATCATTAATAGTATTTGACAGTTTAAGTGCTCTGGATTGCAGTATGAATGTTATTTCTGTTCGCAGTAGGCCCAGCCAACTTTAGTTGTAGACCGTGGTTTTTGGCACAATTTTTAGTGGTTTGTTGTTCTATAAAATGACTTCAACATTATGGAAAAAAACTGAAGGATTTTTACAGTGCTCAGTGTAATATTTAGATATTTGGCAGGCTCATATTGACAGAGGTAGTTTTATGATGTAACATAATTGGATTGTATCTGTAGTCTCTTAACCTAGTTCTACAAATGTAGCTACCTACAAAGGAGAAGAGTATTCATTATCAACACACCATCGGTATGTTGGGCTAGTATTAGACCATTAATAAGGGGTATAAGAATAGTTTTTTGTTTTTATTTTGTTGTTGATCGATATGTTACATATCGATGTAAGGCCTAACGATTCAATACAAAGCGATATGTCATGTTCTTTGAACAATACAATTCGATACGATAAAGGTGATGTCGAGATTTTGATACATTAACAATGACTTTTCTGAATAGCAACCTACACGAATGAAAGGTAACACAAAATAAACATACATCCATCCATCTTCGGATCTGCTTATCCTCACAAGGGTCGCGGGGTGTGCTGGACTATCCCAGCTGTCTTCTGACAATAGGCGGGGGACACCCTGAACCGGTTGCCAGACAGGCATACAACCATCCGCGCTCACGCTCACAAGTGGAGACAATTTAGAGTGTTCCATTAACCTGCTACGCATGTTTTGGAATGTGGGGGGGAGACCGGAGTACCCGGAGAAAACCCACGCAGGCACACGGAGAACATGCAAACTCCGCACAGATAGGCCGGGGCCGGAATCAAACCCTGCACCTCTGCACTGTGAGGCAGACACGCTAACTAGTTGACCACCGGGCCGCAAGATGCGTCATTAAATTGTCATAGCACATTTCACTCCGAATTTGCAATGACTATACAGGGCAGACGTCTTTTTCAAGACGATCTGCGTATGATATGTCTGAGCTGAAAACCAATAATAGTTGATTAAAAATAACATCACAACTTGAATACAAAACAAAAGGGTATTAGGAACTGTGAGTGTAAAATCATTTTGTTAATTACAGTCAAACCTCGGTTTTCGGACGTCTCGGTTCTCGTACAATTCGGTTTTCGAACTAAAATTTCGAGTTTTTTATGTCTCGGATGACTAACTAATTTCGGTTCTCGAACTAACTGAGCGCACTTGAATGCGTCACTTTACTCCTCTCGGCTTCGCTACCTCGTGTAGCAACGCTACCTCGTATAGCTTCGCGAGGTAGCGAAGCCGAGAGGAGGTAGCAAAGCCGAGAGGAGGTAGCAAAGCCGAGGAGTGAAGTGACGCTCCCTCCTGTCGCCGCGCACCCTCGTGTCACGTCGCTACACAGGAAGCGACCATTGTGAGCAGACGTTTTTGTACTGTTCAATAAAAAAAAGCAGACGTGTTTGGTGAGACGCTTCTGTTAGCGCGAGTGAAATCCCCCTCTTTTTCATAATGGTTTGCCCTGGCAGCACGGGGGGAGGGGGGGGGGACTTTCTTTTTTTTCACGGCCGGCATTTTTCAATGCAGCCGCACATAATGAACACTCTGGTGTCCGGTGTCTCATTATTATGCAATAATCGTACAGAAACAGCTTGTGAGCAGACGAGTTTGTATTGTTCGATTAAGATTTTTTCTTTTTTAAAAAGCAGACGTGTTTGGTGAGAACTACGTAATATTGGACTGTTATTTTTGCATCGTGTATCAGCCCCTAATCATGGCACCAAAGAAAGCAAGTGGAAGTGGTGAACCTGGTGAAGAAAAGAGGAAAATAGGGCGCAAAACTATAGAATTTAAGAACGATTTAATTGCAAAATATGAGTCAAGTGTGCGTGTGTCTGTGTTGGCGAAGGAGTTCGGGATGCCGAAATGCCCCGCCTACTGCCTGCTGACAGCTGGGAGAGGCGCACGCCCCACGACAGATATAGAGAGAGATGTTCCTTCAATTTTTATGTTACTATGTTAATGTTAAAATTGGTAATCTCCCATTACATTTGTACAGTTTATGGTGTGAAATTGTAAAAATAAGTGGTTTAAAAAAGTTGTTTTCTTGACTTGGAACGGATTAAAACATTTTACATTGATTTTAATGGGAAAAATGGTTTCGGTTTCCGAACAATTCGGTTTCCGAACAGTCTTCTGGAACGGATTAAGTACGAAAACCGAGGTTTGACTGTATATTGATTAAATCAGTCAATAACTTTTAAAAATTACGCTGTCTGTGTTGCCAGCATTGATGTGAACTAGTCCATCGCCGATCAATGTAGCTGGATCGCACGGCAGACACATCGATTAATTGAATAAACAGGTGCACCATTACACCCCACTTACCCTTTACATATTTCAACATTTACTTTACTTCAATGCAGAATTTTTTCCTAGTTTTACCAAGCATTTGTACAAGTATCTTGTATCGATGGTCGATCGTTAAGATTTGAACGACACTACTACTCTTCACGATACTGCTCATTTTATACGGTTAATCATAAAACAATTATTTTAGAAAAACTGGTGTAGAGCAAAGGGATTGGAACATGCTCCAAAAAGCACATTCTGAGACTGTGATTGATTTCACCTTTGACAAAGTGCATTGATCACAGAAGTTTGTGACATAATCCTTCCATCCCCATCAAGGTGTTACCATTCAAATCAGGAAAAAAAACCATACTTTTGCCTCGCAACATAGCCAACCCAATGTACAGCAAATTACACCAGCGTGTGCTGTCTGAGTGGACGTTAGTAAGTAAACCTCGCTCTGTTGACCCTTCAAAGCCACTGATTGAGCGGCGGTGACTGCGTGTGTTGGAGGCCCGAGCAGGTGGATCTGGGACGGCGGATGAGCCGCCACCGTTACACCAACACCAAACCCGCAGATGAAAATAACAGTATAAAAACTATTGAGTGATATTGCACGATGGAAAGTTTTATATAATTACCACATATCGTATGCTAATATGATTACACAGAACTACATTGGCACAGGAAGGACTCGCAAGTGCCTCTTGTACACGGTGCTGCAGTGGGGCAAGATGGCACGCCTCCGATTGCGAACATATATCTTAAGACACATTTTCTTGTCTCCTGTCTTGAAAAATGAGATCAGAGAGGCAGAAAGTGCAAAATAGCATTCATGTAGCCTCAATAAATCAAAAATCAATTTGAATAATTTCTCCATGGCCACTAACAAAACCACTGAAGGTGGAGCTTTTCGATACAGCAGTTAAAAAAAAAAAAAGAGCCCCAGAGCCAGTTCAGTACCCAGGCTTGCTTCCCATCGCGACTTGTCACTAAAAGTGAGCAATGAAATAGCTGATATTCACAGAGGCTCTGACACCGACTAAGCAACCTGCAACAAATCAAATCCGTCACATTCCAAGGGGGCAAGCAGGCGACTTTAAATTTTATTTCAAAGCTGTGCTCTCGCTCATGGTCTTTGTGCTGCTTAAAAATAATCTCCGTTCAGCACTACAGCTTGTGACTAGTTAGCAACCTTAGTTACCGTAACCGTGACATGTATAGTATGCGCATTTCTTGAAACAGGAAACTGTTTAAAGAAATGGTTTAGTTTCTTGCACGATAGAACAGGTATGTTTGATTGCTGATTGCTGACAAGATTCATTTAAGGAACAGTATGCCTTTGCAAGATGAATACTGTATTTCAACTATGATCATGGATTATGTGTTAGCTAAAATGTAGTGACGGAATTTCATCAGGATCGAAGGGAACAAAATGTCATGCAGTCCTACATAAGTACGATGGCTGAACAATGTTCGGAAAATATATAACTGTGATTTTGATATGATTCATGATTTTCAGTGCACAAATCATCATCTGGAAAAATACCACATTTGACCCCTCTGTCCACATTCCGTGTTCAGCTGTGTTAAATTCTTTTGAAACTGTGTCCTTGACGCTTTTAGAGCATGTAGTTCGCCAGACTAGGCCATCTGGCTCCCCCTGCGACTCTCTTCCCCCGCATTTCTTTAAGGAGGTTCTCCCGAATATTGGTAAATCGGTCTTGGCCATTATCAACAGCAGCCTCTCTTCTGGTGTAGTTCCCCAACATGCTGTGGTCCAACCCTTGATCAAGAAACCTGGTCTTGATCAAGATGTGCTGTCAAATTTTAGGCCCATTTTCAAACTGCTTTTCATTTAAAAAAATTTGGAAAAAGTGGTGCACATGCAGTTGAAATATTTCTTGGACGAACATAACATCTTGGAGGTCTTCCAGTCAGGTTTCAAGACGATGTATAGCACAGAGCCAGCCCTGTTACGCGTTTCTAATGACATCCTCCTGGCAAATGACACTGGAGACTACGTGTGTCTGGTTTTATTGGATTTAACTGCAGCATTTGATATAATGGATCACAGTATTCTGTTGACTTGTTGCAGCACTTGGTGAGCATTGGCGGTAGCACTCTTGAATGGTTTAGGTCCTATTTAGACAGAACCTTTTGTATCAGCCTTGGCTGCTCTGAGTCACGTACTGCTCCACTGTCATGTGGTGTTCCACACGGCTCTATTTTGGGGCCACTGCTGTTCTCGCTGTACCTGCTCCCATTGGGTTCCATCTGAAGGAAACATGGTATTTCCTTCCCCTGCTATCCAGATGACTGTCAGATCTATGTCCCACTGAGCAAAAAAGATGCCTTCTCATTAAGGCCACTTTTATCCTGCCTGGAAGAAATCCAAACCGGGATGGCACTACATTTCTTGTATTTCAATGAAAAGAAGACAGAGGTGATACTGTTTGGTCCCAGTGGCCCTTGTACATCCCATCCTGTAGACTTGGGCCCCCTGTCTCCTTATTTTAAGTCAACAGTCTCAAACTGGGTCTTAAACTGGACGGTGATTTCAAACTTGACCGGCAAATTGGTGCCGTTGTTCAATCCAGCTTCTTTCATCTGAGACAGCTGGCGAAAGTAAAACTTCTGCTTTCTCATGAGCACCTGTAGACAGTAATTCATGCCTTCTTCACATCCTGGCTCGATTACTGCAATGCACTTCACTTTGGAGTCAGCCGATCCTCCAGTAAGCATCTCCAGCTGGTCCAGAATGCTGCTGCTCGCCTCTTGACTGGTACTCGTAAGAGGGAGCACATAACTCCTCCTCTGGCATCCCATCACTGGCTCACTATACATTTTATAGTACTTTTCAAGATCCTATTATTTGTCTTCAAATCTTTAAATGACCTAGCGCCACCTTACTTCTCTGATCTCATCCGCCGCTACACCCCTGCCTCAGGTCTGCGGACCAGACATTATTAGAAGTACCAAGAACTAAACGGAGGCTCAGAGGGGATCAAGCCTTTTCTGTTGCTGGCCCCTCTCTCTGGAATGACCCCTCGCTGCCCATCTTTAAAACCCGCCTCAAAACTCGCTTGTATTTTTTGGCATTTGACTCAGCATGAGTCAGATTTGATCTTAGCTTTACTGTTTGGTGCTTTCTACCATCTTTGTTACTGATTTATTGCTTTATTGTTTGTGTTAGTTGCCCCATGTCCAGCACTTTGAATGCAGCGATGGCTGTTTGTTACAGTTGAGTTGAGATGTACAGCAACATGTACAAACAACAGAAAATTACAGCATACTTAATATTTTTAAAAAACAAAAATGTTTTAAAATTTGCACTAAGGTACATGTTAATTGCACATAAATCGTTGCCACATATTTGTACCTCCAAAATCATCACTTCACAAGACCCAAATATTGGCACATTTGTTGAACCATTAACACTGCGCTGTCAAAGAGACCACATACAACACTTAAATTTGATCAATAAGTTGGAAAAATAACACTGTCACAAGTGGATTGACCAATAGTATAAATTTGTTTAAAAAAACATTGGAGGACCATTAAGACTCATTTAAACTCTCAAAAATCAACAGTGTGTTTTGTAATCTGGGGTCTGACACGTTTGGTTAAAAATCAGCGTCTGAAAGTGTACTTTGCCACATTCACAGGCAACTAGCTTACTTAGCACTATTTAATTATTATAAATAACGCTGTGTGTACATTTTGAGCTAGCTTTCTTGATCACCCCCATTCAGTGAAGCACGGTGCGACCCACTCGGATGCATTTAGGCGGCCGACACTGCCCGTTCATCAGTTTCATTCCACATGTGGGATTATAAAAAAAAATTAGATACTGTTGTAAAACACAATATGTACTGTATACTGCCGGTTGTGTCTCGAACTATCAAGTGATTGCAAGATTAAAACCCTGACAAATGAGCAGCACCATATTTTGAAAAAATATCAGCATTGCAATAATGGCCCGCAAATACGTGCAATAACCTTCATATAGAATTGTATGCTTCCTGTATGTGACATTTACCAGTCAGTTGAAACCCAAGTGCGTGTCGTCATTCAATAGTTGAGCAGTATCTAGGGCAGGGGTAGGGTACTGCGATTCCTCGAGGGCCACGTCCTGCCTGTTTTAGATCTCTCTCGACTTCAACACACTTGAGTCAAACGATCAGCTCATCAACAAGCTCTGTAGAAGCCTCAAATGATCATGATCAATTGAATCAGGTGTGTCGGAGTAGGGAGAGATCTAAAACAGGCCCACGAGGAACCGGTGTTGCCTACCCCTGAGCGTGGGGCATTAGTTTGGCTAAATAACTTAGCGGGGCATTGGGGGCAAGAAACGTCTCGCCGCCCGCCATGCTCATTTAACACTGAGGGGAAAAGCTCTGGAATGAATTTGTTAGTGGGTTACTGTTATTTATTTCATTTCCTTCAAAAAATATATCGCCAATAAAGAGGGATTCGAAGCACCTACATCTTTTAAATCAAATCTGATTCAAATCATTTTATATTACTCCCCAAGGGATTACCATAGATATGAACAATAGGGGGATATTACACACGCGTGCCTACGGCAACAGTCAAGTTAGTAGGGGCAAAGTGATCGTGCATTCCATGTTCGTGGACTGCACACAAATTACACAAAATATCACGGATGCATGTTATGTATCGATGGCACACGCTTTGACATAAACACAAAAAAAAAGATCATACAATTGGTTCTGAGCAAGTTTACTGAGTTAGAAATGAGGACGTTGTGATTTATTTTCAATGTACATGCGTTGCCTTTGATCGGAAAGGTTGCCATCACCAAGTCATGGATAATAATGATGATCGCGCATTTTTATTTGTCATGCACTTATTAACATCTGCAAGAGATCTCAAAGATCATCGCAAAGAGTTTCACAGTAGCCGAGGGTTTGTTCTCTGGGCCACCCGCTGTGGACATTCGGGTTTGGTCGGTGTAGTATTCTCAAAAATCTCTCGTTTCCTTTTTTTTTAACTGACTTTTATAGCTCAGCACACATAGCTACAGAACCCATTCAAATGTTGCCAGATTTCTTTTTACGTGGTGCCCCCCCTTGTTCAGACTGAGACCACAGATGGAACCCATCCCTTTCGAACAAGAGGACACACGTGTGTTCCTAAAACTCTACTGAAATACTGGGCTTTCCTCAACCTTACCCAGCACTGTTGTTTTTAGTTGAGTTTTTGCACTTCACTGTATTCTTTAATTAGGACTTTTTTCTGGCCCCTGAATGTTTTGTGTTTCATTTATTCGAAGCTAGTAAAATTAAAATCTGATTTAAATTTGTTTTAGATCTCAACACTCAGCGGCACAATGGTACACTAGTAGTTAGCACATCTGCCTGACCGTACAGAGGTCCAGAGTTCAATTACGAGGTCCGGCCTTCCTGTGTGGTGGTTGCATGTGCTCTCTTTGCCTGTGTGGTTTTTCTCCACGTACTCTGGCTTCGTCTCACATTCCAAAAAACATAACGGGGGTCAACAGTCAAAAATCAAATTTATGGGCCATTTATTTTTCAGAGTAATCTCAAAATTATTTCAAGATGATGATAAACTGGTTCGGGATGCTAGATTGTAGTATATATAACATTTAAACTATGAATAATGGGGTATCATTTGCATTCTTTTTTTTTTTCTTTCTGCTGTTTGCGGCAGGGTTCACAGCCCCCTCTGCCTATCCCCCTGTGAGTAGCGGTGGATTAATATCCTCAACACACCTCACTTTTACACCTTTCTCTTTTTCATCATTTATCTTAAATTAATAGATTATAAATGAGTCAACTTTTTAAAAACATGTCACCAAATGCTGACTAATGACATATGTGAACACAGCAGTTATTTCTTTCCCCAGGACTGTTGCCATATAACCTGACTCCTGACGGCAGCATTCGAGCTGACGGCATATCGGGTGTCCGCACGTATGTCCGCCTTATGCTTTTATTTAGCCAATGCTATGTTTGAAGTCACAATAGAATCGCTAATGCCCTACTTGCTAAAGCTTAAAGAAAATTTGAGCTCTTTATGCGATTCCGCTGCTTTTTTGTGGCATGCGTTACTATTATAGTGTAAGTATACTGCCAAATGACAGGTTGTATACAGTATTATAGTATGCCAGAGAGAGCATGTTTCTTTCATTGTTTTTTTTAAAAATATATATATTGTACAGTCAAACCTCGGTTTTCATCCATAATCCGTTCCAGAAGGCTGTTAGAAAACCGAAATTGTTCAAAAACCGAAACCACGCTCTTTTTAAAATAAAAATGTTGACTGAACACGTCTGCTCATGATGGAAAGCAACACGAGGAAGCGTCACTTCCTCGTCTACCCGAGGAAGCATCACTTCCTCGTGTAAGGAAGGCAGAGGAGTCAAATGGTGCATTCAAGTGCGCTCAGTTTGTTCGAGAACCGAAATTTGTTCGGCATCCGAGGCATAAAAAACTTGAAATTTTTGGTCGAAAACCAAATTGGTCGAGAACCGAGACGTTCGAAAACCGAGGTTTGACCGTATACTCGACCTTCTAAAAATTAGCGTGACCCAGTCCTGGATCACCACAAAAGTACTGAGCTATGATGGTGACTGACCAAAGTTACTTGAGCGTTGTCAAGGAATAATCTTGAAAGCCAGTCCGCCAGACATGTCGATAAGTCATGATTTGGATTGTTCAACCCTACCGAGAGAGACTCCTCCACATCATAACTCCACATCCAGCAGTTCATAAACATTGTGGATGAGAGGTTTGCATGACAAGGAAAAACAAACAGAGGGATCGGTGGAACTTGAATAAGGTTGCAGCGTACAGAAGAGAATAACAGTTTGTGAAAGAGGAAAGTAGACCAAATGTGTGCCGTTCATTGTTTGGATGCCATAATCAGTTCTTTTTGTTGTTCTTTTCTCGAAGAAAAATCTAATAAAAATTCAGATCTCTAAAAAGCACTTGACAGGCTTTTCTTACTAAATCCAATGCGTGAGCTTGGTTTTGCGGCTAGTGTGCACACCCACTTATTTTCTTCCTCATCTTAACTGTCGTTTGATTGATGTTGCATTTATGCTGGCCAGCCAGCTATGTCACTGCAGCATTTGTCACGCAGTCAAACCGAAGGAAGTTTCCAACATGCTAAATGCTTGACTGAAAATTGCAGCCTTAGAAAAATGGCAAGCAGGACCAACCCAGCTTTTTCCTGATCTTGTAAACAGTTAAGAACATGTTTGTTTTGAAATAGTCGGTACTCTAGGTTGTGAATTCCGTATGATTATGGTTTCAACAGGACCACCCAAAGAACGTCGGTCCAAGTTTATCAGCCAAAGTGTGATTGGTTAAAATAAGAAAAAGAAGAAAAGAATGTTTACTACATAGAATGTTCAGGCACACATTCAAATATATGGACAAAAGTTTGCCCCTTCCGGATTTCTTTTCTTATCTTTTCTTATTTCTTTTCTTATATTTATCAGACTGAAATGTTCCAAATCATTAAACCAGTTATAAAATCTCAGACAACCCAAGTAAATTTAAATGGAGTCTCTTTTTTTTCTTTCTTTTCTTCAGAGGGAAAAAAATCGGAATCTTTCTTGTCTGTGTGAAAAACTGATTACCTCCTGAACCTATTAATTGGTTGAGCCACCCTTGGCAGCAATAACTCAAATCAAGAACTTGAAGTAACTAGAATTGAGTCATTCATTTGCTGTGAAGTTGCGTCATATTCTTTCCTCACAGACTTGTTTTGACTTGGTTATATCCAAAGGTTATTGAGCATGAACTGACCTTTTGAGGACTTTGAATATGCTACTCCAAAAACCTTTTTTTGTGTTTTTTTAAGATGTCTTTTTTTGTTTGTTTGAGTATTTAGATGTAGATAAGATCATGTTTCAGATCGCTGTCCTCCTGAATAACCCAAGAACGCCTAAGCTTGAGGGCATGAACAGATGGTGGAATGTTCCCATGCTGAATTTTCGTGTCAACATCAACCTTAATTTTTCCATCAATCACAGCAAGTTGTCCAGGTCTTGAATGAGCAAATCATCCATCCATCCATTTTCCGAACCGCTTCATCCTCACTAGGGTCGCGGGGGGTGCTGGAGCCTATCCCAGCAGTCTTCGGGCAGTAGGCGGGGGACACCATGAATTGGTTGCCAGCCAATCGCAGGGCACACAGAGACGAACAACCATCCACGCTCACACTCATACCTAGGGACAATTTAGAGTGCCCAACGAGCCTGCCATGCATGTTTTTGGAATGTGGGAGGAAACCGGAGCACCCGGAGAAAACCCACGCAAGCCCGGGGAGAACATGCAAACTCCACACAGGGAGGCCGGAGCTGGGATCGAACCCACGACCTCTGCACTGTGAAGCCGACGTGCTAACCACTGGACTACCGGGCCGCCCTGAGCAAATCACACCGTCACATTACCACCACCGTATTGGACTGCTGGCGTTAGCAAATATGATTAAATACATGGCATATTAAAACCAGATATAACCGCCACACACCTTCCAAAAAGTTTTACTTTTGTCTTGTCATCCCAGTTAATATTCCTCCAATCATCTTAAGGTATTTACTGGCAAATATGAGATGAGCCTTTGGTTTCTACACCCCATTGTGGTTTTTGCCTTGGAATTGTCTGACTGATGACATTCTTGCTCAGTGTCTGTCTTAAGGTGGAGCCATAAACAATGACCACAATTGATGCCAGTGAGGTCTGGATGGCTTGTCGTAGCTCACTTGGAGAAATGTGATTGCCTGGCCACACCTAGCACACTTAAACACCATTTCCAGTATCCTCCATTTGAGGATAGTGGATCTGACAAAGTCTTCAGAATTAGGGTTCCTGCTGTTCAGCAGTTCTGCCTTCAGTATTATAATTAGTGACCTCCCAGGGTTTGAAAGCTGTTTTTTGGTTCCTTTGTTTTTTCATTTTTTTTTCTTTTTTCAATTTACTGAAAATTAATTTCCAGGACACAACAGTGCAAAACACCTACATGATTTATTGACATCCTAACAAGGTACATAGCCAAAACTGGATGTAAAATAACCTCAGAGGTGCCAACAGATGGGATACATTTTAATTGAGCAGATTATCTGATGCATCATAACCATATGGTGTAACTATCAGAGTTCCTATTCCTGTCAGTATACTGAAATTAAACATTGTACATGCACATGGTTTAAGAAGTGTTTGTGAACAATATGCACAGACATTTCAGAGCTTTGAGAGTTCATAAAGATATAAACATGGCAAGCTTTCTCATGTTCAGGGTGCTGATCATTTGAACAGGTTTATTAACAGGTCACATGAGCTAACAGATATGTACCAGAATATATCTTTTTTTCAAAATCTGAAATAGTTTGACCTTAAATCCATATTCGCAACAACAGTGTGAGTTTTTGACATTCAGTGAATGATTTATGTGTTTGTATATTTTTAAGACTGAGTTATGTAAGATTACTGCTGTCATCTTGAGTTGAAAAAGCAAGACGGTCTAAACAATGCAGGAGTTTATCAGTCGTGACACTAACAGCAGTGCCTTATGAAAAGACAGCCAGTCTTTCAGATCAGAGCAGTGGGAGCCACCTTGGCTGTCAAAGCAGGATTTAGGCTACATTTCCCACCGTTGTCATGGTAACTGGGGGGGAAGTGATTATGAAGAAAGGGTTTCTGTAGCACCAGTGGGCAGTATCATAGGGATTTGCACAGTGATCATTTCAGAATGACTGGCTTATGTGAAAACATGTTCTTTTGTCACTAATGAAATGCTAGGTGCGAGATACTTGATGTCTGAATTCTGTTATGCCATTTGACTACATTGCATTGTCTTTTCTTTTCAGAACAAAATGTGGCCAAATGGAACAGGAACGATTAGACCGTGAAGATTCTTTAACCCCTGCCCCTGAGTCCCAACCGTCCGAGATAGCGTTGGACCTCACTGAGGCAATCCTGGGCCGTTGGCACTAAAATGTCCCTAAGTGGTGGCACTGCAGGCGGGAAAGGTGTGGACTCTAATGCGGTGGACACTTACGACAGCGGGGATGAATGGGATATCGGTGTTGGAAATCTGATTATTGACCTCGACGCTGACTTAGAGAAGGACAAACTTGAGATGTCTGGCACCAAGGACGGCATGGCGGCACCACCCAGTGCAGTAGCAGCGTTGCCCGACAACATCAGGTTTGTTAGTCCAGTGTCTGGCTCTCAAGGCAAGGAAAGCAAATCCAAATACAAGCGCAGTAAAAACTCTAAAGACAATAATAGCAAAGCTTCGACCGGAGATGGGGCGAAAAAGGAAGCGACGGGACGGACTCAAGGCGAGCCAACTGGCACGGCGGCGGCTGCGGTGGTTGCAGGCAACAATTCGACCTCTGGGAAGAACATAGAAAAAGGGGGCAAACCCTCCAGAGGTGTTCTGAGTGGGAAAAAGGACAAAGAAGGGGCTACGGGCAAAAGTAAAAAGGACAAAACCGAGGGAGCGGCAGTCGTGGCGATTGCTGCAGCGGAGAAGGAGGTTGTGACTCAAGTTCAAGTTGCTCTGGGGAACTGTCGCAATGCACCCTTTGAGGGCACACAATCAACAGACTTAGCCGAAGCCAATCAAATTGGGAATATTGCTCTTGAACCTGTTGGGATGTTACCGGCATTAACCGCAAAAACTGAGCCAGAGGAAATGGAAAATGGCAATGCTGAATGCAAGACCTTGAAGAAGGTGAAAAATGAAAAGGTATGTTCTTTTATTACTTCCTACAGTGTAACACGTGGTTTACTTTTTAGGCTATCTGTCTTAAAGGCGCATTGATTGATTTGAACTGATTTCAGAAGCTTATTTGCCATTCCCTGAGTTTCTTTTTTATTCCTAATGAAATACACGATTCCATTTCAAAATGCCACACAGCGTCAAATAACCACAGCATAAAGATTGAGAAACATTTTCTTTTATATTTAAGTGAAGTTGCTGCCATATAATTGAGTGGGTTGGATGAACAAGTCAACCTTGCCAGTCGATTGAATCATTTAAAATGCAATCGTAACATTCTTAATTTATGTTTTGGTTTTCCTAACAAAGGTTTGTTGAATTCATCTGTGAAAATTGTCTTTGGAACTGTCCTAAGATGAGAAGAGCTACATGGCGCAGGAAGGTTAACCCTCACAACTTGTTACCTTCTTGGGCAACATAATTTGAACACTGACAATGTAATGATCTGTGTAGTTAATCAGTCATGCAGTTCATACGCTGTTCACCCATAGAGCTGAGCTATAACTGTGTCTATTATATGCCCCCTAAGCACCCTTTTCATGCTCTCACAATTTAAAAGACAGAAGAACAGGGCGGTGTTGAGGACGGTTTTTGTCTGTCATCGTGTTCCATTCTTAATCCCACAAGCCCCAGCTATGCCTGTTGGAGCAGTGTGTGGGGGAGGGAGTTTGTGTAAAGCACGCCTTCATCGTTTTCCTGCTGTTCTAAACCTAGCGTGAGAGGTGCGGGGGGCGCTTATGTAAGGAAGCCTATTTGATTCCTTAAATCCAGGACACTTTGCCTTGGTTTGTTTATTGTCCAAGGACATTTCAGAGAGATCTTTGCATGTGCAGGCCATCGGCATTGTATCGATCAAGAAATTATTTATGACTTTGCCTCTGTGCCTGGCCACAACCGATTTCAGTGGAAACCATTATTGCTTGTCCAAATGGTCCAATCATTGTATTCAGATTTTATTTGTTTTAACACAATGTCCCAACTTCTGGCTGGGCAATTAATCAACATTTAATCGGCTCCTCACGACCATAAAAAAAAAAACTATTCATGTACAGATTGGCGTTGTGCGTTTGCAAATTCCCGATTTTGTGGGCGTAGCCTGAATGACATTGTTGCTTGTGGAGCAGGTATGTGACATTTATGTGATTGTGCCATCCGCAGGTGTGCTTTAACCTGTTTAATGACACCTCAATTACTGTAAAACGAAACACACGACACAAATAATTACACACATTGTGTACTTAAATACAAGAAGACATGATTCATTTTAAAAACATTGCACGGGCAAGGCTAAAGTCAATGTAAAATCTCACTGACATGCTAATGGGAAATTAGCATCGATTTACGATATTCCTTTAAATATCAAGAATGCACGTAGTGTGTAGTAGAAACAAAATAAGGTCTTATTTTGTTTCTACTACACGACTCCTGTGTTTGACATAGTACGTCTTTTTAAACATGAAATTGAGCATAGTTTGGGTTTTTGTGGGTGTTTACATGGCCTTGCGCTACAGGAATATTGCGAATATTCCAGTTTTAGAGGGTTATTGACTGCACGTAAACATAGTCACAGACACACTCTGTTCACATTTGAACTTACATTTGTGTTTGTTGTGTGAATGACCACATTAAAAAAAAAGATTTAACTAAAACAAAAAAAAAAGAAATCCAAATTGGCACCATATACTGCAGTGTACGTAGCCAACGTGTCAGATATTTCCCCACTTTTGGAAGGGGGCCGATTACGATCTGATACATGTATCGGATTCCATGTGGCCTTTTCTCTTTTCTGAATTGTGCTACTTCTGAGCTAAAAAAAAAATAAAACTGTGTCACTTGAATCGTGCAGTATATTATCTCTGCGGAGATATGTGTTTAATATGAGATGATATGTGTTTACTCTTTCGGCCACATGCCCGTGGCCGAAAGAGTAACTGACTGCATTTTATTGTGACAGGATATTAATTGGGTGCAGAATGCATTACTGTAATAGCTGCCCCTGTGTGCCAAAGAACACATTTTTATCACTACATTATCAGGAAAATTATCGAAAAATCATAGACACACACATCACTGGCTTGCCTGTGACATAACTCTGACCGGCATAGTTTATATAGTGACCTTCAGAATTATTGGCACCCCTAGTTAAGATTTTTTAAAAGCCTTAGCATTCGTTAATTTATATTACAGAAGCATACTCCCAAAAAAGACATAATCAAGCTTCTACCATGGCCATCTCAGCCACCAGACCTCAACCACATTGAAAACATGCGGAATGTAAAGAGCAGAATGCAGAGCGAGATGGCCCAGGTTGCTGGATAATTTAGGGAGATTGTGTGAAGAGGAATGGTCGCAAATCCTTCTTTTTATATTCTCATATTTTGTCAAACATTGGAGAAGATGAAGTGCCGTTTTGTCAGCAAAAGGGATTTTTACAAATTATTAACATCAAGGGTACTAATAATTGTGCAATGCATAATTTGATGTAAAATAATTATTTCTTAATGTGGGATATGTTTTGCCCATTGAATAAATGCATTTGAAATAAAGGATGGATTTCCCTGAATTTATTTATGGTCATATAAAATATTATATATTTTTATATATATTCATATATATAAAAATATATATATATTTTTCATATTAAATTATGTCATATTAAAATAAAAAGATGAATGTATTCAAAGTTCAAGAACACATTTGAGTCAAGACAGCTGAACGCACATCGGTTGAACGTTTGTTTTTTTCCCCCTGTTAAGATAGGCTAAATTAAAATGTTGTCATGACTGCAAGCGAAGCTGGGGTCACTGTTAAATGGGACTACGAAGACGTAAACGCGTGACGAGCCGGCCACCCATCATTGTATGTAGTACTGTGATGGGTAAAAGGTACAATGTTTTTGTTTTGTCCTTTTTTTTTTTTTCAACACTCGTATGTAATGACATGTATCCAACCATCACGAGGTAGAACGCACTATATTGTATTCATTTTGCAAGTGAACTGAGGTAATGCCGCTCTCGCCAACTTAGCATAGTTTGCTCCAAAGCGTGTCTGTCGGGCTAAGCAGTAATCATGTTTGAGTGTAACGTGATGTGATTATTGTGGGAAAGTGTCTGCTCCTTGCTTAGTCGCTGTCCTCTAGCCTCGGTCGCTGCAGTGTGACAGCCTTGACACATGCAGTTAACTTCTTCATGCCTACCGGTGATCATATTCTTGGTCAGATCAGCAAGCTGACGGACAATGCTTTCAAAACAATAATATTATCTTTGCTCAATTGTAGTCAAAGACATGTAACTTGCGACCACCGCTATTCTCATTATTCGCAACATTTTAGTCAATATTGTTCAGTGTATTCAATATCTATGATTTTAAGGCGTTCTTGACAAATAAGACACTAGAACATCTGTACGGTAGTTTTGTGGCAAAATACAGTAAACACCATTGGCACATCCCCCAGTCAAACCTTCTATTGAGCCATAGCATCTACATTACAAAAATGCCGTAGCAGACCACCCAACAAAAAGTGTTAAGTCCTTTCCCCGTCCCCACGGTCCTCCATGGACCCCTAATGCCGTCTGGGCCCCGGTGCATTATTGCACCGGTTGCACCGTCGATATTCGTGCCACTGATTGATATTGCTCAGTAATTATTTTCCAACAATGTAAGTGAAATTGGATATTTTCCCTCTGCACCCCAGTCAATCTCCCAAAGCACACTAGTGTGCCACGGCACCCTGGTTGCGAATCACTGAGGTCACTAAGAATCTCAAAACTCATAAATGGTCTGAAGTGTGCTGACTAACAAGTATTTTTGAGAATAATGAAAATGTATCGAGTGATAGCTGCTGACTTTTATCCTCATTTTCCGTGCCATTGATTTTGACATTCTTTGGAGATATAGATAGGGGATGTTTTGCTTCAAGTCCTTTGTTGTTGAATAGTCGATTTTATATACATGCCTTGAGAAATGTATTATGAAAAATTAAATAGTGTACAGTGAAACACCTCTACAACGAAAACATGTTTGCAGCAAGACATTTTTTACAACAGGGGGTTTTTCACTGTAGCAAATTTGATCTCAGATGTAAACACACACACACACAGATGTGTACACACAAATATATGTGTACTCTTTATTTTTATTCCAATAGTGCATAAGTATGAGCACACACTTATTTGACACTTCATATAGTCAGCGTAGAAATGAAAAAAAGGGAAAGAAATTGCGAAGTTTACGATCAGCATTCACTTTCACTTACATCAATTTCTTGGATAATGTCTTTTATTTTGCTTCCTCCGGCTTTCATTTTGATCACTTTTACCTTCTCTTCCAGCATCCGAGCTCTTCTTGTATTAGCTGCTTGACATCCGAAGGTCCATTTTGTAGCCATTTTAGCAATGCAGCGTTCTTGCTGCGTCTGAAACTAACAATAACAAATACTTCCTGGACTACTGCGCATGTGTAAACCAGTGTGGTGGTTGCTCTTGCTGTTTCCGAACAAAGCAGTAGAGGTCGCTGTTGGATTATACTTCGTTGTAGTGAATCTCGTCGCGAGGCAAGAGCAGAGGAAATGATGTCGTACAACGCAACAGGGGTATTTTTCATTGTATGTGGGGCAGGAGAGTGGGAATGGTGTTAATGCATGAAGAATTTTTCACACTAGGGGGTATTTTTGCCCATGTAGGTTTCGTTGTAGAGGAGTTTCACTGTATATGAAGGGCGCATGTATTTTGCACGCACACACATGAGATTTGTGTTTGTTTGTTATAAAATGTTTGTGATAGTCAAGATTCACTTTGTGCCCAGGATTTAACGGCCAATTTAAACCAGATTCAAACGACAGTTTGGAAAATGCGGTCAAAAATTATGTTTCTAAATATGTGCAGTCCTCATATTTGGCTAAAGGGATACTAATTGCTTTTCAATTCCACGTTAGTAAAACGTAAAGAAATATTCAGGAAAAAAGCATTTCAAAGTGAAATGGGTGCCCCCCTGCTATTAATTTGTCATGGATCGCTGTCCTGTCTTGAGCATTACAAGTAATAGGAACGATTAACATGCATGTGGCCAGCCATCCTTTTTTTCCGTGGATTGGGTGTGACAGCGTAACTTCATTGATAGCGTGTGAAGTTAAAAATCCCCAAAGCATCAGAGCACAGATGCCGTATAAATCTTCTCTCGTCTCTTCACAAAAGTAGGATCCACTTCTGAGTGCATCTCACTCTCCCACCTCTCATTATACATTTGCGTGAGGCATTCCTCAGCTGCCTTGATCTGGCACTAGCCTTGATAAATGGAACAGCTCTCATGGAAAATTACATTGCCTGTGCTACTCCGAGAAAAGGAGGCGAGAGGAAGAACTGGCTGCACTTTAATGAAAGAGTTCAGCCGCCGCTGCCACCGTTGCTGTTAATGTCAGATGGAGCGAACGGGTCTTTTCTTCTATTTATATTTACCTCTGCCTGACCCGATATTGCTTTCCAGTCCACTCATTTTAAGAAGCTTGTAAATATATCTTGTTTAAAATGTCGACTTGGATGTTATCAGTTCAGAATTCCAACAGTGTAATCTTATCGCCACTGCGACTCTTGACATTCAAGCATCCTTACCGCAGTGACGATCATGGCAAGAGATTAATGGGCAGACCAGGCACCCTGTGGTTTGGTATAATTACGAGGATAATACAAATCCTTATCAAATGGCACCACATCGGTACCCGAAGTCTTAAACTCGAGCTGTGGGCACCTTGACATTGTTCATTTGTGGCATCAAAGTAAATTCCGAATGCCACAAATTGCTTTGAGCAACTCTCATGCAAGCAGACGTTCGGCCTTAATGCATTTCATTTATTTATGTATTCATTTATTTTTGAGACATTGAATTACGCAAGGCGTTTTCGCGACTACTAAGAGCATTGAGAATATAGAGTCTACTTGTCAAAATTGAGCCGAGTTTTGTCAGTGTTGAGAGTTCTTCTGAGTTAAACTCCACCATGAGTTTTGTTCGTTTTGCGGCGCACACACACTCCCTTAGAGTGGAGCCTGAATTGATGTACGTGTTTGTTCTACCACATGTTTATTTCCAGGCACACATGTTGCCAGCCGAAAAAACCCAAAACAAAAACAGCTACAGCTGGCAAACGTAAACCATGTCTTCAACTTTGGATGGCCAAACAAGACCTCACACCACTACATACAAGTTACCTTTGTGTGCTGGGTACCAACTTAGGTCTCTGTTTGGCATAACATGCCATGTTTTGAGACCGTCAAAAAATCCGTGTATTAATTTCTTCCAAATTGAAATTCCAAATAATTGAGACTTGGGAATGATATTGACACATACCTCGAGTTTTGAAGAAAGTCATATTCTAAACAACCCTGACTTCATTAGGATGAGAGCATTTATTGTGTTAGAGAAAAGAGCTGCTTTTCTGAATGTGTCCCAGACAAAATATCTTGTCTGTGAACTCAAATACAGTTTTTTTATTTGTTACGCACTGTCATTGGTCCCAATTGATCTGGGCTTTGAGCTTTATTTTCAAGCACACCTTCTAAACACTTGTCATAGTTTAATTGCAGATAACCGCTCTGTCTGTTCCAAGCTAATCTCCAAAGTATTTGGTCACAGCAGTTAGGATTTTCAAGAGTAAGCATTTGACTATCTGGAATTTTTTTTTTTAGCGTCAGTGTTTTTGCTTATGTCCATGTATATTTGTCTCTATTAGCAGAAAGCAATCATAGACCTGTCAAACAAAGCCCCCGTTATGCTTTGTTTTTTCCCCTCCCTCTCGCCTAAGCTTTCCATGAAGTGTATTGCTGTGTCTGGATCAGCCTGCTTAGAGGAGAGGCTCGCGGGGGGGAGGGAGCAAAGGCTTGTACAACTAATTCAGCTCATGGAAGACATGTGCAGCAAGAGCAGCTGTCTTCCATTGTTAGCCCGCAAATTTCCAGTGTGCCTCATTTCTCCCTTCACTGCATGAGTAACACGAGTTCTGTGGAGGGGAAGTTCAGAAAACGGAATTCAACCAAAACAAATTATTTGCCTTGCCTTTTCATTTTTCTTGATGAGGGCATATCCCAAATTAGAGTTATCATGGTACGAAAGAGTCAGTATCCTTTGCAGTGGAACAGCTTGTCTAATGCTCTACTTTATTTTTTAATAGTGCCCTTTTAATACATTCCAGCTTTGTGTCTCTGATCCTGTCTCTGTTTTTTTTCCCAGCAGACAGATAAAATGTTCTTTTTGAGTGGGGAAATGAGGGAGAGGGTGTCTGCGGGGTAAGAGAAGGTGGGCTTTTCTGGGTGGGGTAAAAAAAAAACTGCCTGCGGATCGTTGGGCAGTGTTATGAATGGATAGACTCTTTTAACCGGCTATACACTGAATAGTATGTCACAGGCTGCTGCGGCTGTGAGAGGAGCTGGCAGAGAGAGCTCTTGGATTCCTGAATCCTTGAGGCATGTGGTCTGATTAAGAGAACAAAACCCACACAGTGGGGAGGAGCAGACATGGCTTCCACCCCCCCCCCCACAAGTGGAATTTTCTACCAGCGAGGGAAGAGGTGGCTCAAACGGGCTTGTAATTTGCAATGGCCGGAGTGAAGTTGGCACACCGGTTATGAGTACTTCTACACGACATCGGGTAAATTTGCTGAATGTCTTTCTTCTATTCATTAAGCGAATTCTTTGTTTTTAAGTTAGCCTCTTTTTTTTTTGGTTGGGGGGGGATTTTGAGATGTCTTTGTTTTCTCAGAAACATTTGCCTAAAGAAACTTGAGCCACCCAGAAAGGTTCTGATCCGTATGAACACACAAGTTTGGAAGAGAAAATAGATACAAATGAAGAAGGCACAAAACAGAGCAAATTTGGTCTGTCTTTTGTTGTCCTCTTACTCACACGATGGCTGCAAAAGTAATGTGCCTACACTAAGTGAGGCCTGGACACCACTGAGTAATTGTGTGTTGCCAGTTTACATGTGGATGATGAGGATTGCAGTATTCTGTCATCAAGGTTGTTAAAAGTTTTTTTCTCAAGCCCCTATCATCTGTGAGTGGCCAAAACACCACAAAGGTAATTTGTGCCATAATTTTCCAAGTGGTGTAAATCGGTCTCTTTGTCACATAGACATGCATCTGCCTAACAGCGTTGGTATCAATTTTGACCCGTCAAATAAGCTCAGGGCCCACATTATCTACATTTGTATACAACTTAAAACAACTTCGTTGTAATTCCAAATTGTCTTAATTGATTTCTGATTAATTTAAAAAACAAAGAATCTGAGCAACATTTAAATTGCCGAAAGTCACTAATTTTGCGTATGCGGCTCTTTAGCGACGTCTAGTGGCTCCCTGGAGCTTTATAAAAAATGTTTGAAAATGGAAAAAGATTCTGATAGTATGCTAATATAGCTCAAATAGATATAGATACATGTTGCAGGTCCGAAAAAGGAGAGCTGTGGTGTTGTTTTTTTAAAACGTACACTTTATTTATGCTTTTACAGTCTCAACAAACACAGAGACGTCTGCGTCCAACTCCGTGCCTTATCTCTTCTCGTTTGACTCAAGAGGCGTTCAAAGACAGCCTCAGAAAAACGGACATTAATGATCACTGACACTAAGAAAAGTGAAAATAATGCACCAAAGCAAAAAATCAAGCGAGGAAATCACAAAATAAAGTCTATGGGGGCGTTTGTGAACACACAACAAAGAAATTAAAAACAATTCTGAGACAGTCCAGTCTCCTACATACATACAGCATGGGTTTCCTTCATTGTAAGTTTTATGGAAGGCTTTTATTTTTTTGCGGCTCCAGACATATTTGTTTTTTGTTTGTTTTTTTTGTCCTGTATGGCTCTTTCAACATTTTGGGTTTCCGACCCCTGCCCTAATCCATGCGAATAGCAGGGGTCAACTGTACATATATTGTTAAAAAATAGCTTTTTGGTCCCCATATTCATCCCAATACAGTATTTTTCCTTCGATTGCATGAAATGAAATGCATTTTGCTATTATTCTCGGCCCCATTTGTTCGTAAAATATGGTTGTACAACTTGTCAAGGGATACAGTAACGTGCAAAGAATGAAATTGAATACAGCAATGCTTCAAGTAACATTTAGGAAGACCAACCGTTTAACCACAGTTTTGGCAAGGCAAGTTTGTCATCTTGTTCTTTTGTTAAATTTTAATTAATCTATGGTGTCAACCCTTCCACATGCAGTGATGTTTTTATGTTTTACTCTTGTGGCGTCCGCCCAAGTTGGGGCTCGAACCGGCCTCTCCAGTTTGGGGGCTACCAATGAGCTAAAAGTACGAGCCACCGCCCAGCTCATCATCCAATTACAAGTTGAAGGAAGCTGTTGTAAATTGTTCCCGCAGATTGGTCAGATTCTTCTTTCTCATTTTCGCATTGTTGTCCCTACGCACAGTGAGTATTTTGTGGGGGAGGAGTGGCCATTACATAGAACGCAGCAACACTTGTTGCTGTAGAACTCTCCTTACGGAGTTGTCATGTCACGTGTATCTACGATACCCAGAATGCATCGTGTGGTCCATTGCATTTAGTAATTGAAGTTATAGGGATGTTAATTCTTGTCATTTGTGTTTGTGTTACCGGTAGTTGAATTTTTGCCATACACATTCATTTTTGGTTCATGCTATGGAGGTTTTTTGTTTGTTTGTTTGTTTTTTGTGACTTTAGTTTGTGTGTGAAATAGTGACTTCCAGGCCAAGTATGAATTTACTTTTTACAAGCATCGCTTGTAAAAAGTAAGATTTACTACAATCTGAAAGGCATAGAAGTACAATTTACCAAACTTCTAAACTTTGATATGGAAGTGCATCCATCCATTTTCCGATCTGTCTGTCCCTGTCCTCACAAGGGTCGTGTGGGGTGCCTCAGCCTATCTCAGCCATCTTCAGCCAGTAGGCGAAGACACCCTGAACTAGTTGCCAGCCAATCGCAGGGCACATAGAAACAAACCATCCACGCTCACACTCACTCCTAGGGATAATTTTAGGGTGTTCAATCAGCCGGCCATCCATGTTTTTGGAATGTGGGAGGAAACCGGAGTACCCGGAAAAAAACCCACGTAGGCCCGGGAAGAACATGCAAACTCCACACAGGGAAGCAGGAGCTGGAATTGAACTCGGTACATCTGCACTGTGAGGTTGACATGCTAACCACTGGACCACCGGCCCGCCTATGCAAGTACATCTAATGAATATATAGATCAATTACTTACGCACAACATGGCTAAGCTTGGTTAAGCAGTCGGTGCAGTTTTATACTTGACAAAATCATCTCGAGCCCGGATTAAACCCGAGTGCAGGCTTGATTAGGCCTCCGGGCAATACTTTTGACATGCCTGGGTTAGACGGATACCAAAAGCAACGTCCAGACAAACAAAATAACTGAAAAATTAAATTACAACCAACAAAATAAGGACAGATCAATCGGAAGGGCTGCCACTTCTGCCAAAAGGGAAATCCACCTTTGGGCATTTGCACATGATCGCCAAATGTAGATAAAGCACCGATGCACGTTCAGAGAACTGTGACAGATATGCGAAAGAAGTAACTGTGATCGTCTCTGCCCTAGCGAAGTTATGCATGGTGTGATCGTTGGACTGAATTGCTCCTACAAGTCTCCTAATTGATATAATCTAGCATAGAATTAATTGTGAAAATGAAATAATCCATCATCAGTGTTAAACCGCATGAACAAGAACACGTCTGTTTTTACAAGACTTGCCCCCTACTCCATTTCAGTTGAGTATGGTTCATTATAAACTCCATTTTATTGACATCAATGAAGCTATCCTCAGTGCAACTAAAATAAAGCATTTGGTGTACAAATCCTATCTGTTCTGAGAATTGTGTGGTGGTAATTTATTACACCATTGCTTGGTATTTATGAGGACTATGGCTACAATTGGGGCTTCGTACTTAGCCTCAGAACCCTTTTTGTAAAAAAAATTCTGTGTCAAACCACCAATTCTGCCCGGTGACATTCTGCAGTTACCAAACATGACAAAGTCTTGAAATGATGAAGTGGCTTAGGGTTGTGTATAACCTTGTAAATTATGGAGCTCTATCTGAAAAACACAGTTAAATAAGAAGAACCATGCAGTCCTTTCCCATTCCTGTGTACTTGAAAAAAATAATAAAATTAATAACTCCCATTTCATGCATTCATGTACGTTAGATGTCAACGCCATGTCAAAGGCCACAAACAACACACAGCCACAATGCACCAGCATTAACCGACAACGGAATTGCAAAACACAATGACACGGGCCTACAGCTGAAGTTACCTGCAATGGAAGTGACCACGGCTACAGAAGAGCAGCTTACTTTTACTTGGTTGTTTCCACCTTTGTTCATCAAAACTTGAGCACTTTTGGGACCTTCGGGGACATTGTAGATGTTAAAGTTTCCCTGCATTTTATGTCATGGCCCCTTTGCCATTCACTCAAGTGAGGTGGACGTTCTTTTGCATGTTTATCCTAAAGTGCATTCAGGTATACCGTTGTGGATGTATGTTGTTGTGTTGTGGTATTTGTTGTTGTGACATTTGCAATTGTTCTGACCTGCCTCGGCCACCATCGCATTGTCCCAGTTGTCAACTTTCAAGATTCAGGGGATCATTGAGACATATTTGTTAACAGAAAATACAAAGGGAGTAATTTCAAATCTAAATAATTCATGCTTAAGTTCAGGCCAAACATGAAATGTTGCGTTGCCTCAGATGTCTCGCATGCTTTTGGTTCGCAAGGGTTACCACACTGCGGTTGCTTCAAGAGGATCCTTCTCTTCCAACAGAAAAAAAAATAGTTTGAACATCGCTAGTCAACCTGGTGACTAGTGGTTGTTTTGGCTGCTAAATGCTATCTAGGTTGACAGTTCCTTCATTGTTTTTATTTCACCTTGCTGTATGTGTTTTTTTTCTTTTTCTTTTTACTTTATTTGGCTCTGTCTGCTTGTGCTTTCTCAATGCCGCTTGGCTGTCACCGCTGCCAAAATTTGACAACTGCAAAGCGCAGCAAAATGGGCGAAGGAACACACTCTTTGCTTCAAATGTCTCACCCGCTAGTGAATGGCGCGTGACCGACAAAACTACATTGACTATACAATATATGTAAATGAGCCGCCAGAAATGCCCAGCCCATCAATTCTTGAGCTGCATGACTGCCAAAATGATAATCCCAATTATTTTGATCAATATTCTGATTCAATAATTTCCCCAACGGGCCGGTCGAAACGTCTGACGGTGACTTTCTTTGTGTGATGCCCGTCGCCGATTACGTTTAGGCACATGACGGCCCCCCATTGCACCGTCTGAGTTGCAGCTGATTTCCCTGACGCTAACCTTGGCAAAGTAGCAACGCAATAAAATGATGACTCCCAACATGAACACAATATAACATTGGCCACCGTAATTAACATATAAATGAACAGTTTCCTTTTTGTCGCAATAAAGTAACACATTGATTATATGTCCATACAATTATTGATTCATAACATGACAGTAATACCCGATTTATGACTTAACAAACAAACTTTATGAATTATTCATCATGATATAAGAGTTGCAGAGCGGGAACTGTTAGCAACGGTAAAATATCTTTTTACACACACACACACACACACACACACACACACACACACACACACACACACAAAATAATAATGTCTGAACACATGAAATTTCAATCTATCAAAATTATTTTGCAGATCATACTTCAGTCAGATATTGATCTTGGATAGCAGCAAATAGGGGGGCCCACCTAATACATGACCATGAAAAAAGTATGATATGGGGTCTTAGGCGTATAATATTCGATTGTGTGTTATTCTCGAGAAATTATACTTTATAATTAAGTTAGATTGCACTTAGACCAGTGGTCCCCAACCACTGGGTGGGGACCACTTTGGACCGGGCTTGGGCGGGCCGCACATATAACAGAATAAAAAGCTTACAGTACTTCTTGTTTATTATCCAAGGCGGAAAAATACTTTGTTTGGAAAAGTGACCAGATTCTCTTGGTTAACGGACTTTTGATACATGTCAGGTGCCAATCGTCTCTGTCGCATAATGCTAATATTAAACCCACAGGCTAGCAAAATTAGTAACAAAAACAAAGGCAGATGTAGCTCGAAGGGTTTCTTTGCAACGGGAAAAAGGCCCAGTGATGAGACAACAAAATTCAGGTGACCTACTTGAAATCAAAATTGAATTTATTGCGAGTGATTCTCATGGACCAAGCCCGCTCTACACAATATGCGGTGAGCTAACTCTTGATTTAGCCTTATAGTGAGTTATATATGTTCATGAACTTAATATTTGTTCTTTGGTGTTTTGTTATGTTGGTGCATTTCAGTAGGGGCACCAATAATAATACTACATAAAAATATCGCTTCCCATTTATTGTTACAAAATACGAAATGCCCCAGTTTTTGTGTTGCTTGTATGATTCATGCACTTTATTTTTGTTCTGTGGTTTTGGTTGCATGCTGAAGCATTTCCGTAGTGACCATATGAAAGCGTTCTGTTCCCCCTTGTTATGGTGTTGGCACTGCTAGTAAAGGTACATAAAAATACACAGTGGATTGGCATTTGTTGTTTTAGCATTTTATTACACAGCCCCCCACCCACCTGGTCGGTGAATGGTTGCTGGTCTGTGAAAGCTATGGACTTGTATGATCCGGTCCACGGCGGAAAGCAAGCTTGGTGATTTGGTTTTCAACACTGCTAGCTGAAAGCTAATGATGGATGAATAAGAAGCGCAACTGTTTGCTGGTGCGATAAGATGTGATTTACGTATGATTCAATTCGTCAACCTCTCCCAAAAATAATCAATGATGAATTGACTATTAAAATAATCATTTGTGGTAGCCCTAAACCAGCGACGGGCATTTTGGGGACATTTTAGTCATGTTACTACTCATCAGTTTCAACACCCAATCTTTGCCACCGCGAAACAAACAAACAAATAACTGTGTTTTTGCTTCTTTCTTGGGGACTACTTTGGTCATTTGTTCCCATTGAGGTTTTTAGGGAGTTTCCACTGTTATATTTGTTGAGTATTAGAAGGCTTGTGTGACAAAACAGAGCAGCCATTTTTATTTTAAAATGAGAAGTTCGAGAAACAAATTAGGTCTTGTGCCTAAGTGTTCACTCTTTGCCCCAGAGCCAAAACTTCATTTCAGCTATGAAAGCGTGCCCTTTTTTCGGAGCTCTTCTCTCATCCGTTGACTGCGCCACTGTCTGTTTCGAACATAATTACATGTTGTCAGTTTTAACTTACAAAACTGGCTTTTGTGTTTTCGAAAACAATTGGATGACATTTAAGTATTTGATTGTCTTTGTGGTCAATTATGTATTTGATGTTTGGCATAGTATGGCTGTGCATACATGTTTTGTAGCCTGGAATAACGACACATCGGACATAAAAGGATTTTCTTTCCCATTCTAATCCACATAGACAGCTCGGCCCTTGTGTTTATTCCCTTCTCGTTCTTTCCACTCATCTCTTAGCTTGCAGGGCCTTTCTATTTCACCCTTAAAAGGGTTTCGAAAGGGGATTATACCAGTGATAGAAATGAAAGGGAGAACACGTCCGTCCTTCGGGACCAATGTCAAACATTCATGATGCAATGGATTCTGCTAGTGGTAGCTTTGCTTTGCATATTATCAGTGCTGGCGGGTCTTATTAGACAGGAGTTCCTGATGCCTTACAGTTGTCTTTTGCAACTACATTTGCAAACCATTAGTGACTAGAGGTGGCACTCGCAACGAGATTAATGGTATGAGTAAAATGGGTTCAGTTTTCATTCAGATGCACACTACTCATGGAACATAGAGGCAAATACGTGGATTTGGAGATCACGTTAAAGGGCCAAAATCACCATTTAAGCCGGCCGCACAGCAGACCATATCAATATCTGATGCTGTCTTAGCAATACTGTACCATGAGAGGTATTGTTATATGCAGCAGTATCAATATTTTCTTGCAACATTGCTCATTTAATGACTCAGACTCTATTCAGCTGTTACATGCTTAAAACGTATCGAACCCTCATGAGAATATATATTTTTTTTATGCTAAACGTGTGAAAGATGATCCTTTTCACTCTAATTGAGGGAAAAATAGAAGCGTGTTGTGTTTGTGCTTCTCCTTGACTGAACCTTGCATTTTTACACTGAGTAAAAAGAAACGACTTGTCTTTGGGATCAAGGCATTCTTTACCGTCATATTGCATTTTTGTAGCAGGCTCAGGTTTCCTCTTCCAGGCTCAAACAGGACAGCACCAATTTATTTAAAAATAACACTGCAGAGTTATGATGAAGGTGTCAACACAGCAGCCATATCAAGCAGCCTTAGATGGCGAATCACTCTGCCAAACATTTACTGCATATTGACTTGAGGAAAGATTGACTGCAGAACAAAGACATAATAAAGTCGGTTAAGCTGGATTGTATTCTCCTATCTAGAGTACAGTTCTACTCTTTCAGCTGTGTTGCGGTGCTAGATTAATATAGCGACCGTATTTCTCTCCCGTAAGCTGTTTGCACCAGTCACTTCGTATAAATCCCTTCAACACAATGCAAGATTTCTTCTCCTTGGGAATAAGAGCCACATTCATTCAGCCGCCCCTGTCACAGCAGCATACATGAATACTTGCCTACCCAGTGGATCCTGAATGACTTTTCTATAGAACAATACAAAAGAAGTAAAATGCTGCTTGTTAAGTGGAGAAATAGTCCAAAGGTGAAAAATGAGTTCACGCAGAACCATTTTTCTGCACTCTGATTGTTTTGCAGATATAGTCAGCGCTAACGTTGTGTTGTGGGTAGGTTAAATATTAGTCCTGTAATCTACCCCAAAGGACCAGGAGCATGTTTATTAGACATTTGTGTTGAGCTTTTTTCTTGCGGCTGGATCTTTGCATTATTCTTAGTTACACATTTATTTCCTTCATCTACAGGAATAAAAGAGCGCAATCTGTCAAGGAGCATCACAAAATTGTATTCATGAGCCCTATTCTTTTCATGTCGGGCGATCTGTTCTTGATTATGTATTCATTCAAATATACATTTCACAATGTAAGGGTGATTACTATTAAAAGGTTCCATGTAGCGCTGCATCTGTCGAACATTTTGGGATTCAGATATCCTTAAATGTTATCAGATAATCTGGTATTCATATGAAGCTATTCATCCATTCTGTGAACCGCTTTATCCTCACGAGGGTTGTGAGCGAGCTGGAATAATTGTAACATTTATTTTAAACTCTGCTGAGCAGCACAATACTAACCTTTGTGAGGTTTTGGACAAATCTCTTCCCACATTTTGCTCTATGAGATGAAGTGACATCCCAAGCACAGTAGCAATTGCAAATCCGCTGACTCTTGCTCGCCTTTATGGGGTACAAGCTTGGGGCTATCTGTTAGCTGCTGTTAAATGCTGCCAACAGGCGCCATATAATACAACATCAGCATAATTAATGTTCTTTTTAGCGTCCTGAAGTAGTGATTGAACATGATTTCAAGACGACATTGTGTTCTTGATGTCGGTGGCGACAGTTAGTGACAGCAATTTCAAGTGCCCCGCCCACCCCCAACTATCCATCCATCCATTTTCCGAACCGCTTCATCCTCACTAGGGTCGCGGGGGGTGCTGGAGCCTATCCCAGCAGTCTGCGGGGAGTAGGCGGGGGACACCCTGAATTGGTTGCCAGCCAATCGCAGGGCACACAGAGACGAACAACCATCCACGCTCACACTCATACCTAGGGACAATTTAGAGTGCCCAATCAGCCTGCCATGCATGTTTTTGGAATGTGGGAGGAAACCGGAGCACCCGGAGAAAACCCACGCAAGCCTGGGGAGAACATGCAAACTCCACACAGGGAGGCCGGAGCTGGGATCGAACCCGGTACCTCTGCACTGTGAAGCCGACGTGCTAACCACTGGACTTACCGGGCCGCCCCACCCCCAACTACAGTCAGGAATATAAATCATGAGAGAGCGTGAGCTATCGTGATGCGCTGCCAGGAACAACTTCAAAATAAAAGCGCCCCAAGGCATTGATGTCCTTATCTTATTTGGTAAGTTAAGTTTGTTTTGAAGTTGGTTTATCACTCTGTTGGCGGCACGTTACTGTCATACATAGCGTGAACACTTTTTGCTGCAGTTCGCTGGACTCTTTTCTTTTTACTAAATAAATACATAAACGGGAACCCGAGGCAGAAAAAATGCCTCTAGCATTTTTTTTTTTTGGAACCAACGTAATCTAATTACTCAAATACCCATTTCAGCCCTCTCCCCCGTACTCATTGATGTGGGTGTGACTTTTTTTCATGAAAATGAGACGACTAAAGTTATTTGGAAAACCATGTATTGAGAGGATCGTTTAAGGTTAATGTAGCATTGAACTTGAGGCTATTTAATCCTTAACTGTGTATTACTACAACTATGTACTTCCATATTCAATTAAATTTGGAGTGGGGCCATGCTCTTCAATGTCGATGTTTAAATTATATTTAATTATATCCATGAGGGTTGCGTATTCCTTGAGCAGAAGGGACCATTTGGTTTAAATTAATCACTGGAGTCATATGTCAAAACTAATGAGGTATTTTCTCATTGTTAATGTTATTGCTGAATATATTACTATTTGATTACTCTGGAGGACTCAACAATTTGGTTGCTTAATAATAAGATGTTTAAAGTGCCAGATCACTTGATATTTTCTTTTCTCTGCTTCCTGACCTAAAATTGCTATCGTGAAGATGAGAATTGTTCACCACACTGTTTAGACATGTCTATTAGTTGTGAATAGGGGTGCAGCTACATTTGTCAATAGCACAATTGGCGACGAAAAATCAGTACAATAGTGCGACAACATTGGCAAGATTCCAGGCCTTCACAATTGACGCTTTGTTTTCTGTCAATGGGTATGGAAGCGACAGGACGGAAGTGAGCAGAGCTAATCAATGCACAATATACAACTTACATTGTTTTCTTTCACTTTTTTTTTTTAATTTTCATTAAGAAAATGTGAATTTCTCCATTGTGAGACAAATAAAAGGTTTTCTTCTTCTTCTAAAAGTTGGCCTCCACATTTAACCCAACACAGTAGTGTTCCATACACTGGAGCAAGGCACCCAGGAAACAGTTTAGGGTTTCTTAACCACTTGATGAAAGCTCCCCAAATAACAATGAGAAGTATTAAGTAGCCTTATATTGTCATCAACAACAATCATAGTTTTGGCAAATATCATAGTTGAGCCCCAGAGACCGTCAGTATGACCGTAAATCCACTGGACAGACAAAGATGGATATATCATCAGTATTCGTGGACAGCAGCTGCAGACAGACTACAATGACTGCACTGACTGTTTATTTTTATCAGGGCATTAGCAGATTAGGCACTCAAACTAACAAGGTCATCAAACTCAGATGGCGGTAAGCAGCAGACCTCTGCTGAGCAGCTGGCAGCAAGAGATGAGATTTGGTACGTTACAGTGGTTTTGCGTTTCCCCTGCTCCCTCGACGACAGACCAGCGTGACTTATTAGTGCTTTGGATAATGTTAAGGATGGAAAGAGTAAGAATAATGGAGATTTATTATTTATTTACCCTGTTGTGAAATGCTCACAGAAGACTTATCGCTTCACTCATACTCAAGTGGGTTCAAGACTAAAGTGATCTTGACAATTCACAGAATAGATGTTTGTCAGGGAAAATACAACTTTACGTTACTTGACCTGGGCACTCCGTCAGGACCTTGTGAGTTTTCTTTCAGTGGAATTAAATTGGCATACGATGCTAATAACAAGATGTTGTATTTGTCTTCTGTAAACCTATTTTGGTTTCCTGTAATCCAGGAACTGCTAAAATTCATCCATCCATTTTCCAATTAGTTTTATCCTCACTAGGGTCGTGAGTGGTGCTTGTGCCTATCCCAGCCATCTTTGGGCAGTAGGCGGGGGACACCTGAACCGGTTGCTAGCCAATCGCAGGGCACACAGAGGCGAACAACCATACGCGCTCACACTCACACCGAGGGACAATTTAGTGTGTTCAGTCAGCCTGCCATGCATATTTTTGGAATGTGGGGAAAAAAAACTGAGTACCCGGAGAAAACCCACGCAGGCACAGGGAGAACACGCAAACTCCACACAGGGAGGCCGGAGCCGGGAACGAACCCACAACCTCTGTGCACTGTGAGATTGACATGCCACAATAGTGCATTAAATCGATGGATGGATGGATTCTCTCTCTCTCTCTCTCTCTCTCTCTCTCTCTCTCTCTCTCTCTCTCTCTCTCTCTCTCTCTCTCTCTGTGTAGATAGATAGATCGAGTTGAACTTGTTGGTGTCAATGATGACAGCCTCTCAATTTCTTGCCTAGTTTCCCTTTGCTGTTAGATAACATTTAGGACTGCAGAGCGGGCTGACAAGAAAGAAATCCATGTGGGCTCAGCTCAGTTTATCTAGATTTCTTCTCTCAGCACAGCCTCCCTCCATGTTTGACGCGAGTGCATGACCTTGACAAGAATGTAGCTCATTGTTGTTTTCAAGTGAACTGTGATCAGAGTTTGATGAAGAGGAATGGGCAAAGAGGGATAGCAAGAGTGCAGAGTAGAATCCTGTGAATAAAATGTTCACATCTGTTTAATCGGAACCAATGTTTTTATTCTTTTACGGTCCCTTTATTAACTGTGCCGAAAACATTTTGTCCCTGAGATTGAATAAAAAATAAATGAGTTGTTTGTTTCGCTGGCTTGCGGTGTTTTGTTTACCAGTAAATACCCTATAAATTATGTTGACGTTGTCAGCATAGCTTCCAGCTCTACCCACTCGAATGCACTTAAAACCCAACCCCCTCTTTTATTTTACAAACAATGCCAGGCATTGCTTGAAGGCAACACGCTGAGCCAGGAAGAGGAAAGAATTAGGTCGGCAAGGTCATGTTGAACCAGGGCAAGTGGAAAGTATACCAAACCACCTGCCGAGTGTTGGGTCAGTCAACCACGGAGCCTTTTGCCTTCCATTTCTATGCAACAGTGCAATCGTTAAAAGAAGAAAAAAAAGGACATTGTGAATTCAATGCAGTGTAAAGATGCAACTGCCTTTTTGCAAATGATTAACTCTTGACGCTTGACTGTTATTTAAGCTTGTTCAAAGTTCTGCCTGAGGCGGTAATAATACACAGACCTGGTGGAAGTTTGACAAGTAGATATCAAGGGCCCTTCAGTTTTCTTTGCAATATGTGGCTCTGAACCTTTCGAAGCATCACAAAATATGGGTGGACATTTAAAATGGATACTGCTGAAAGATGTATTTATAATGTCATGGAGTTTTGTTCCCATACTGAAATCAAGCATGGAGGAGAGTTAATTGTGAATAAATTGTCCCTTAATAGCAACAAAACCGGAGTGTGGTTTCGGTTTTCGAACAAATCAGTTTTCAAACAGCCTTTTGGAACGGATGATGGTCGAAAACTGAGGTATGACTTTCTGGTTTGAAGGAATAAAAAAATATGCACAAAACAATTCTAATGTCAATATTGAATTGGTTTTTGAAACAAGATTCCTTGAAGAAGATGAATGGTTGAATGGATGGACAACAAAGCAACTACATATGCCAGATGAGGCCCACGTAAGCAAACCATGTGCATTCAATTAAAAATTGTCTTTACTTTTAAAAATGTCAAAATATTGCAGACAATGTTTTGTTACCAATCCCTCCTGTAAAATAAATTGAATAATATTTCAACAAACCGTTTTTACAGGCCTCCAATTTCAAAATTTGTCATTCATCTATTTGTTGTACTGTCGACTTATTATGAGGCGATCATACATTTGATTTCACAGCCATAACGGCCGTCCAAAGAAAACCTAAATTATCATATTGCCTATGGCAAAACTGAGTTCGATACCCCTGTTGTGGAGTGTACTCGATGATGACAGACTAAACAAATAAATAAACTGAACAAAGAATTAAGTCGGTCAACCATCCAAGTGAAAAACATACTTCAGTGCTGCTATACTGAATATTATATTCACATCTTTCAATGGCATTTGTGTGCACTCGTGACAGCAACATTACTATTTTTATACCGAGTATTTAACTGTGTTGGCAGCTCGAGGATTACTGAGGCTTGTGATACAAACAACACCACAAGGATTCCGATCGGACAGGCTCATAAACCGAGACGACCACCGGGCTACTGTCAGCTGCACGTCATGGTGAAAAAGTGTTTGTAGCTCTCAGGCCAGCTAGAGCAGTGGAAGATGACTGGTCACCAATCAATTATGACTCTCTAAAAGGGCCATTGAGTGTTCTCTGCGTGAATGTCTTCTATGTGAACCACAAGACCAATCACAGCCACAGCTAATCATGTTTTTTTTTTACAATAGAGTGATTATTTATGAATCTCAGCTCACTTAAGTATATTACTAGCTAATCCAATTTTGGCTTGTCTATTTTGTCGATTGACTTTTGTATGACATTGATGGCCAACATGGTGTAGCAGGAGTAGTTTTATGTTTTACAGGTCACATTGACCGCATCGTAACTGGGCAGATTGGGGGTCTCCACTTACCTTGATTTTGCCCTTTGGTCTTTTGTGCTGTGTATGCATCTTTTTCTCCCCCATCGTTTTTACTTCCCATCTTGCTTGCTGCTAGAAGAGACATCCCTTGGCTAATGTTTGTTCTTTTATGAGCATTTGCAGATGTCTTCGCAGGAGTTGCCTTACATAACCTCGACAAGGAGATGTCTCATAAGATAGGCTTGAAGAGCTTTCATGTTTATTCGCGAAACTAAAAGTCATTATAAACATCTTTATACTTGGCATCTATGGAATGAATATCGTAAAGCTAAGCTTCGTTTCCCGAGCACCGTACACAATTCAGTCCAATGCTTAGACGCACTTTCTCATTGTATTGAATGCGAAACCATGTCAAAACAGCATTAAGTCTTAACAAGTGGTGGCCCGTGAGCCAAGTTGTGTGCCTCTGTCAGAAGCGGCATGTTATATTTCTTTTCTTTTTAATTATACTGAGATATATAGGTGTGTGTGTGTATATATATATATATACATATGTATATATACATATATATATATATATATATATATATATATATATATATATATATATATATATATATATATATATATATATATATATATATATATATATATATATACGTATGTAAATATATTAGATCTGCAATGCGTGTTTAAAACAAGAGAGAGGGACGGATGGACAAACAGGAAAAAGTGGGTGGCAAGAAATTAACGCGATAAAGTGATGAAAACAAACAGTGTTCTGTCTCCCTCATGTTAAGCACCAGTAAACATGCCAAGGTTCAGCAGTGATGTGTAAATAACTGGTGTTGCAGAGATGATTCTCTCCGACCTGTGACAGCAGTCTTGTGTGACTATGCAACCATGTCAATAACATTCATTCATAACGACATGTGTTTTGTATCTAACAGGGATATTACATTGGAACGAGGGCCTATGATACAGACTTGACATTTGGAAGTCTGTCCTGCATTTCAGGCATGTTTCAAAAGTCAAGGGTTAACAACTCGTGTCTACACTGAACTAAAGGGTGTGTGTTTCAGCAAGTCATCTGCAAATTTGCACTGAAGACCAACATATGTGGATGTTTTGAGGTTGATGCCGATTCCAATGGTTTGTCGAAAAAAATACTGATTACAGAGGATGTGGCTGATTAATTAAAAACATATGTAATTCATAAAATATATTTTTTTGTCCTTTTTCTCCAAATACAGTCAAACCTCAGTTTTCGTACTTAATCCGTTCCAGAAGACTGTTCGAAAACCGAATTGTTCGAAAACCGAAACCATGTTTCCCATTGGAATCAATGTAAAAACATTTTTATCCGTTCCAAGTCAAGAAAACAACTTTTTTGAACCACTTTTTACAATTTCACACCATATGTACAAATGGAAAAGGAGAGTGGGTAATATGTAAAATACTGTGCAAACAAACTGTAATATGTTTTATTTTCACCAATTTTAACATAACATAGTAACATAAAAATTGAAGGAACATCTCTCTCTCTATCTGTTGTGGGGCATGCGCCTATCCCAGCTGTCATCAGGCAGTAGGCGGGGCATTTTGGCATCCCGAACTCCTTCGCCAACACAGACACACGCACACCTGACTCATATTTCGCGATCAAATCTTTCTTAAATTCTATAGTTTTGCGCACTATTTTCCTCTTTTCTTCACCAGGTTCACCACTTCTACTTGCTTTCTTTGGTGCCATGATTAGGGGCTGATACACGATGCAAAAATAACAGTCCGATATTACGTAGTTCCCACCAAACACGTCTGCTTTTTTAAAAAAAAATTCTTTATTGAACAATACAAACTCGTCTGCTCACAATGGACGCTACACGAGGAATCTGTTTGTGTATGATTATTGCATAATAATTAGACAACGGACACCAGAGTGTTGATTATGTGCCATTGAAAACTGCCAGCCATAAACAAATGCACGCACTTCTCCGTGTAGCGTTGCTACACGAGGTAGCGTCGCTAGACGAGGTAGCGTCGCTAGACGAGCTAGCGTCGCTACACGAGGAAGTGAAGCCGAGAGGAGTGAAGTGACGCATTCAAGTGCGCTCAGTTAGGTCGAGAACCAAAATTTGTTCGTCATCCGAGGCATAAAAAACTCGAAATCTTTGTTTGAAAACCGAATTGTACGAGACCGAGACGTTCGAAAACCGAGGTTTGACCGTATAGCATTTTCCTTCAAACTACATGAAGTTAAAGGAAACGTTCGATTTGTTCGAAACATCCATATTTTCTGGAGAACACACAAACTGAATTTTAAAAAGCAAAATGAAATAAAACACAAACATCCAGTTGCCAGAAAGTCCGATTACTATATGTTTACAGTACAAGGAATAGAGTGCCGCACAAATATTTAAATTGAATACAGCAGGACTTCAAGTAACGTTTAGTAATACCTATTTAACCAGGGTTTTACAAACACAAATTGGTCATCTTCTTCTACAGGCACCGCTTTTTCCAACTATAGTCTCAGTTTGAACACTTGGGGGCACCACAAAAAACATTATGTCCAATCGCTACTGTAGGTCTGTGTGTTGAGCTCACGCACAGATGGTGAAATCGGTCACGAATGAAGCAGAACGCGTGTCGGTGTGCTGGTGGTGTCTGCGCATATTTAAACGAGGTGATATGCATATATTTAGTCGAGAAATTGCCCACCTCTATGGAAATGAGCCTCATTGATAAACAATTTCTGATTTACTAACGCCAGCGCTAATAGCCACCCACAGTGGCACAAATCAGGGGTCCCCAACTGTCAGTCCGCGGACCGGTACCGGACCACTGCCCATTTGCGACCGGGCCGCACAAAGACAGACCTGCAAGCCGTGAGCAAATTTACTCCCATCAGACGTGACGGAAATGTGCGCGACTCTTGCCAATCGGAGTCCCCCATCTCATGGTTTAAAATAAACAGAATCCGCCAACAAAAATGAAGAAATATGAATAAATAAAGAAGCAGTAAACAGAAAGTAAGAGCCACACATTAGCTAAACTTACAGCTCAACGCGCAGCTGATGGGCAGCCGTGACTTCCGATGATTAAGCTATTTGGGCAAGAGAAGTTCCTTTCCTTGTGGGATCTCCCGATCGACATGGAGGAAGAAGCTTTTGTTCATGGCATGTCATCAAAAACAAGGCAATACAAGAAAACTGTTGAACCAATTGAACAAGAAGCAAACAAGTGATCAAGTGGAAAGCATGAAAATGTGAGCCCAGCCTGCCCATTATGAGCCGTGAAGCGGAGGAACGAGCACATTGCTTCGGCGGTGACAATGGGTTGGAACACAGCTTATCGAATCAAAATAAGTTATTGCGAGCACAACACCCAAGATCCAGTATGTGAGACACAACAAGGGAAGGGGCTCGGTAAGGCTGCGATGATGCGCAGCTGATCAGCTCACGGGATAAATCCACTCGTGCTGTCTTTGGTCACGCCGGGAACCAATCACAAGTCTTGTTTGAATGGGCATGTGCAGTCCAGTAAAGGCATGTACAAAGCCTTTGAGTCGTTCCACATGCAGGGAAACCTGTCTTGCGCAAACACTTGAAAATACGCATCTTTCTGCAATATGGCTGTATTTTTTTCATTTCAATTGTTGTATTTTTTTTTTTTAATGAATACAGTAAAAAAAAACCTCGCAAAGCACAAAGCCGCAAGACATGAAGTGCGAAGTGGCGAGGGATTACTGTGAGAATAAATTCAAGCCTTTTATTTTGAAGGCACCTTTCTTGGCACTCAAAGACACCAATGTTCCATTACGTTAAATACAAACACCAAAAAATAATTAATGAGAGAAATACATTGAATTTAAAAAAGGGGGCAGATCAAATTGACAGGTTGAGTAGGCAGTATTAAACAGATGCATTTTGAGTTGTGACTGAAAGAGTCTCTTCCTAACTACTATTGTTCTGGCACTGAGCTCTCGGTGCAAAGCCTGCATTTATACTTTGCCATGTGTGCAATCGGGGGGAAACAGGTGCAAACTGCACTCAGCTGTCAAGCTTTGTGGACGCGTTTGCGCGACTATGTCAATTGCCCACTATCCTTTGTGAATACGACTTTAAGCCGTAGCAAACTGCGGGTGCAAATGAAGAGCAATTTAAAGCGCTATCAGCGGCCGAAGTTCATTCTTCGTTGATTCGGCCCTGTATGTGCAGCCGCCTGCCACCAAGCCACCCAAATGCAGTTCATGAAGTATATTGTAACCACTTACTTGCAAACTTTGATATTGCTTTGGGAGATGGACTTTTCTGTGCTGGCGCCGGGCAATGGCTGGCAATTGGCCTAAGTCCCCACACCGATGTTTGAAATGAAGGAAGCCGCCAGCCAGGGACACCTCCCTCTCAGCCATCGGTGCGGCTAAGTTGAGCACACAGCCCGCCATTGTCCAACGCCAGCATGGATAAATCCATCTTCACCCGCTGAATCAAGTCATGCTCGGAAGTGCACTGCTTTCCATCGTTATATGTATGCGTTGTGTTTTATAACAATACTTAACCATGCTTATAATTTCACATGAGTGAAATAGTGAAACATTGTGGCCAATGTTTAGCAAGCATTATATACCATGCCTGGTACATACCGTTGTCAGTTTTTTGTTTTTTTATATTTCAATGGGTTCAAACATTCCCTAACTATTTACGATGGACAATGGATCTTCACGATTAATCAATTTTCGAAACAGTTGTTGATTAATTTGATGATATTAATTGTCAGCTAACCCACGTGAGGAGTGGCAGACAAATTCTTATCAAAGGCAAGGCATGTACATTGAAAAAATGTTTCTCATTTCTCAACCTATTTTCCATACCAAAACATCCTTCTTTGATATTTTGGATTTTGTGATGTGCCATCCATGAACATGGAACGAGCCACCCAACACCTTGCCAGTACTAGCTTTAACCTCACCCAGCTTGTATTAGCGACCTATTTTTCATATTGATGGCAAAAAGGGTTAGGGTTAGCCCCTCGTTTCCCAGAGTGCATTGCATGGCACAATGCATTGAATTATTGAAGCTATAATGAAATTAATTCTCGTCATATACAGTCCCTTTGTTTTTGTCAGACATTTGGGTTTCAGATCAAAAAGTGAATATGAGACAAAACTCAGGACAGAGCACCTTTTGTTTGAAGCAAAAGAACTGGAACATATGATTGATGACCGTTTGTAGTTTCCCAGTTGATGCCTTTTAGATCGATTGGATGCTTAATCATTAGATAGTTCTTGTTTTTGGCTTTGTTTCACCTATGGATACTGCATTTGCTGTTACGTGAACATGAAGACCAGAGAGCTATCTATGGGAGAAGCTCAACAACCTTTGAAGTCGAGATAAGAGGAAAAATCGATCAGAGGCATTACACAAACATTGGGCACAACCAATAAAATATTTGGAACGTCTTGAAAAGAAAAGTACCGGTTACTGAGCAACAGACATCAAACGGGGCGGCAAAGGGTATCAATAGTAGTTGATGACAGAAACGATGTGAGAGCTGTGACTTAACACCCAAAGACAACAGTCGGTGGCCACACTGCCAATCTCCACAGGGCAGGGGTGAAAGTGTCAAAATCTATTCTTCGAACAAGACAGAGAAAAGAAACACACAGGATACAAACCACTCATCAGTAAAAATAATATGAAGATCAGATTGGATCTTGAAGTCGTGGTGAGCCACAAAGGTTTTGGCACAAAGTTTTATGGACTGATGGGATGAAGATTAACCTCGACCAAAGTGATGGAGAGGCCAAAGTATAGAGAAAGAAAGGATCTGCTTAGGATCCAAAACATACAAGCTTATCTGTGAAGCATGGTGGAGGAAATGTCATGGTGTGGGCTTTCATGGCTTCTGATTCTGGAACAGGCTCACTCGCCTTTAGTGATTCATCAGTGGTAAAAAGTGAAAGGTCTTAGACTGGCCAAGTAAATCGCTGACCCTCAAACCAAGAGAAGCCCGCATTTGAGCTTCTGAAGAAGTGACTGAAGAGAGAAATCACCAGGGAAAAAAACAAAACAAAAGAATTGAAAGAGGATGCAGTAAAGGCCTGCAAAAGTATTTCAAATGAAGAATGCAACAGTGTGGGTCGCTGGATTGATGCTCTCATTGCAAGTTATGGTTATTTAACCAAATATTTTGAATGGTATTCACTTAATATTAATAGCTTCTCTTGTAATATTTGTGCTCACTTGGGTGGGTTCCAACAATTGTTTCTTTGTCCCGAGTTGTAAAAAGCATGAAATCCCAGCAGCAATTCAGAACTTAGGTCTCATATTCACCTTTTCATCTGAAACCCAAATATCTTAAGTATAAAATAAAAAGCAAAACAACATGGGCCCTTGCTTTTTCCAGTACTTTTGGACTGTTTTTGTTTTGTTTTACCTGGAGTTCATTGATTGTGCCACATTTATAGACATTTATATGTTGTTTTTTTCCTCCAAACAAACCATGACTTTAGATTGTGTGTAAAATAGTGAGTGACATCTCACTCAATTGCTCCACGCGAGTCGTAATGCTCACCGGGGTGTTGTTTGTACAATTCCAAATTCATGAGTTAGTGGTAACAGGACCATCAAAGGGACTGTATTTAACTGATACATGTCACGCATCATAAAGAAGTCAAAGTTTTACTGTGGTTTTATTTTAGCCAGTGAGTATATGTGTACTGCATTGTTAAATGGTTCGGGTACATGAAAGGGACAAACATGGCACATCAGCAAATGTACCCATGATGTATTTTTATTTTTTATACTAATGTAGAAAGGCTAAAATCGCACACTTTATTCAGAAGGCAGATGAATCGGTCAGGTCCAAGCTATTCAGCATGATGAGTTAGCATTGCTTCATTGAATTTGCTCCAGTCGAAAGTTGGCATGTTACAATTCAGAAATCATTGTTTTGTAACCCACATCAATGTCCACGATCCATTTCTGAGTCTTCAGAGTAATGAACAAAATAAATCTGAAGTTAATGGGGCTAACACTGGCCCGCTGTGGGCATGTTATAGTGTAATTATAGTCAATGTAGGCAGCTTGCCCGTGTTTCTCTTCCAATACAATGTGGTTTGCACACTAACAACACAAAGGTCACTGGCTCTTTGTAAGTCAGTATTATTTATGTATTTTAATTGCTCGTTGTAAGGTGTCCTTGAGTTCTTAGAAAGGCGCCCAAAATAAAATGTATTATTATTATTATTATTAAATATTACTCTTGCCAGTGTTGGTCGATGGTTTGGGGTTTCACTAAGAACATGATAGTGTGACACTCGAGCAATACAGTTTGAAGTTTTTCAAATGAACTTATGATGACTTGTGAAAAGGGAAGATCGCTTGGCATTTTGCAAGTGTTTGTGGATCCTTGCGTTAGCTTTAGTCCTTTGCATCACATCAAATCTGTGAACAAAATCTGTGTGAAATAATTGAATAACAGAACGGAAACTAACTACAGTGCCGTGAAGAATTTTCCCCTCTTCTCTTCAAAGATCAGCAAAGGAATTTAAATATCAGGCAAAGCTGCGGCAAGTAAAAATACTGATTTGTAATGGTAATCTTGTTTATGAAGGAAAAAGAAACTATTCTAAACTACTTGGCTCTGTCTGAAAAATCCCCCTAAACCTCACAACAGGTTAGGCCACCGTCAGCAGCAACACCTGACATTAAGCATTTTCTATAACTGGTAATGAGTCGTTTACATCTCTGCGAAGGTATTTTGGCCCGCTTTTCCTTGCAGCAACAGTGAAGGCTGTTCGCCCCCCCCCCCCCCCCCCTTTTCTTTTGTTTTTATAACCCATTCAGAAGATAACTTTCTGGCCTTGTTTTGGATCGTAGTGCTGGTTCAGAACCCAAACGTGCAGGGTTCCCACAGTCCTTAAAGTTCATAAAAATCCATAAAAAAAGAAGTTGTAAAATTATGTTCTTAATTGTCCTTAATTTTCAGGGAAAGCTTCTAAAAATCAATAAAAATCCTTAACAATGTATTTTTATTTGAAAATAAATTGAAGTTTTACATTTTCTACATTTATTTTTTTCTTAGTGTACTTTATTTGAGAATGAATTAAATTATTTTTTTCATTTTCCTACCTGTACTACAGGTAGGAAAATGAAAATTTGACATTCCGTATGTCAAATAAAGGGTTAGCTGATTGATAAAAATAAAGATGTGCCCATCCTTTGGAGGCAATGATTTGAACACCAGCTCAGTGATATGTGGCTTTCTGTTCAGCCCGCATACTGTTGAGCGGGCATTAAATCCACTGTGAATCCCCTGCTGAATGGAGAACAAGTCCTTAAAAATGGCTAAATTAGCCCTCAAAAGTCCTTAAAAGATCCATAAATCAGAAGCACGAGGAAGAGTGGAAACCCTGACTTGGATCGCAAACTACTCTGAAAAAGAACAAAATTAATGGTATATCAAAATGTATTTTTTCTCCTTATTCTCAAGAAAGATTGCTTGGGGTGAATCTTATTTGGTGGACCAGCGCCACAGAGGTCTCATCTGGCAGGATTTCTTGTCTCATAAACTCATCGCGCCACATAATGCATCAGAAACTGTTCCACAGTCATTAAGATGTCATTGGGCTTGGCTCTGAAATCTGGCTCTGTGTGTGTGTGTGTGTGTGTGTGTGTGTGTGTGTGTGTGTGTGTGTGTGTGTGTGTGTGTGTGTGTGTGTGTGTGTGTGTGTGTGTGTGTGTGTGTGTGTGTGTGGAGAAGCAGGAAGTTATGGGTAATAATATCGTTGGGGAAAAACAGTGATCACGCATCTTCAAGTATCTGTACTCATTATTGGCGTGTGCTCAAAATAGTTGTACACTTAGTCTGTCTGGAAAAAAAAAAGTGGTATCAATGTATCCCCAGCCTCATGTCACTTTAGCTGTTAAATCACCACTTGTCTTCCTGTCTCGCTTCCCTCCACCCACACACTTGACTAGCGCCAGTGCACTCCATCAGTTGCTCCCCGATGACTCGCTCCTCCCTTCCTGTCCTTTTCCTTCTCCACGTAGGCCGACTGTCTCTTCATTGCTGTCACAGTGTCAGAGCAGGTGGAATCAATTCCTGACCCTGCGCACCCAGCGGCCTCACCGCAACTAGCGTTTTAAGTGAGGGATTTAACGAGTGATCACTCTGCGAGATGACTGCCGGCATGGGTCACACTCGCCTGTGTGTCAGGGAGGGAAATTGGTCACAGGCGTATTGGACCAAACCTGCATTACAAAGGCACTTTTGGCCTCCTCTTAATGCTATTCAGTTCTTTAGTCGAATGATATTGCCGCTTTAACTCCTCATTACTGACCACATTACATACCACAATGTCACCCATGCACACTTTTCACATCCGCTAAGTGTGGCATTCCTTGGGTATATCGAAGCATCATCTCTGGATGTGTTTACATCATGGTTCATCATTTTCTCACGGGTCCCTGGTCGCTCTAAACACGATTTTTTTTCCCCCCTTGCAGATGGAATCGCCTGTCTCAACACCAATCCCTCCCCCTCTGCATCTTTTGGCTGCAGTAGGCAACAGTGAGATTGCCTCACCATGTGAACAGATAATGGTGCGTACGCGTTCAGTAGCAGTGAACACATCCGATGTGGCCCTATCCACGGAACCCGAGTGCTTAGGACCCTGTGAACCCGGCACAAGCGTCAATCTCGAAGGCATTGTGTGGCAGGAAACCGAAGACGGTAAGTGCACCTTTGTATCACAGCGAGAAACAAATTCAGTTTGGTGTGATTATGAGTAAAGAATCCAAGTGTCTGAGTTGTTTAAAAGTCATTTTAGTTTTTTTTTTTTAACTATGATTTGTGTTGGTGCAAATGTTTTTGTGACTCAGCGGTGCTCTTGTTCAACATCATTTTGTTGAGTCGAAAATGAAACAACCTCATATAGTGAGATATTATGCGGCTGGGAACCATTGGAATCGAGAGACTTGGAGCAATTCCGCTTTTTAAGTGCTGGCCAGTCTGTTGAAAAATGAGCCTGGGATTGTCTCGAGCTATAAAACCTGTGCTGTGAGTGTCAGTGTTTTTTTCTCTGCAAACACTGGCCAGCTCAGTTTGGTTTGGCGCAGCTCGTCAGCACATTTTTATGTTCTTGTCGCAATAAAGTTGCTTGAAATTGCGTGTTAAAAGCAAAAGTCCTGGTTATTTAAAAAAAAAAAAAAAAGATGGAGGGAAAAAAAGTAATTGTCTGGACCATAGCTGTCTCTTATGCACCAATCTAAAAAATCATTTCATGTGCTAAGGACCTGAAATTGAATTGCTTGCGTCTTTACAATAACAACAAAGGAGTGAAGGCCTGATGTGAAAAAAAATAAATAAATTCCAGCTATGGAACTTTTTACACTCCTTGGAAGGCTTTCAACAAAGTTTTGGAGTGTGTCAGTGGGAAATGTGGTTTATTCATCGAGGAGAACATTTGTGAGGTCAGACACTGATATTGGATTAGAGGACATAGCTCACCGCTCTTGTTTTCAGTATTTTCTTCATAATGGGCTCACATTTCACAGCTTTAGTTCCTTTCAAATGAATTTGGTTGCACTTTCTTTTGAGTGTGGTTTGTTTGAACAAGGGTGAATACGTCATTCGAACCCTGGTGCGCACCAAACAATTGGACCGCGAGAGCTGAAAGAGTCGGCTCTTGGTCGGGTTTTTTAATGAACTTTAGTGCCATTTGGGTCAGTTCATCTGAATTATATGCAGACTAGTGTTGAAATGAGATCGGAAGACAAAGAAATCCTGAATCAATAATGGATAAGTCTGATACAGTGCTACTTGACTAATGTAAGTGTCAATGCAAAAAGAGGAGGCCCTGTTGTCCTCCATTTTAATTTTAGATGCTCTTTGTAACACATAAGATGTCCTGACTGGGTGATATGGTCTTGAAATAAAATCCTCACCACCCCCCCTCCACCCCTGCCCCCAAAAAATGAATCTGATTGTCCATTTTAATCACTTTTATCTCCCCATCAATAAAAGAAAAAACGAATGACAGTGACATCATTCTAAACTTGGAAAAAATTTCCCTTTTAAAGCAACTCACACTAATTGAGTAATTTTACATCATTAAACTGGCAAAACTATTCCCTTTGGGATTAATATTTAGTCAAAATGGTCACTGAACTTAATGAATAAAAGGTGCTGCTTCCAAACAAACCCCAGCTCCCATTGGTCACCATTTTGTTGTCATGTGTAAACAGTGCATGTTAGCAGGCTACATACGCAACTGGGAAGTTGGTGGGTCGCACTTTTTGGGCGGGTGTAAACTGGGCAACGTTTGGTTTATTTGCTCAATTGGCTTGAATGAGTTAGGAAGTAAGAATAAATAAGCGCGTACCTTGTCCAGCTACAAACTGGGCCAACTCGTTCTGTGCTCAGTCCCCAACAAGAACTGTTGTTGCATTTGGCTTGCATGCTTCTTGTACTGTGAATGAATTTATTCATCAATGACATAGCTGAGCTGCATGCTCCGATTTACAATTCCAATATTTTTTCTTCGGGAAGCATTTCATGTGTTTGATCATTGGGGACAAAGTCTTGAAAATGAAATGAACAAATCTGTAAAACACTTCCTGTATGTTAGGCAGTCCTATATTTAATCAAGACATTTTTAAAAAGGTGAGCCAAATGATTTTCCCCTTCGCCTCCCAACACATAGCCAGTGAATACCCTCACACACGGTAAGGCATCAACAGATCATCCTGCGTTATGAAGTCCAAAAATGAGTTGTTTCCATCGAGGCCACCTCCTTTACCACTTGTGATTTTTTCTTCCAGCCCAGGGCTGTCTTGACACATCCTTTTTCTTTTCTGCTACCAAGATTCCTGCCATTCACCCCTTGACTGTTCTTCATGCGAACTGAGAGCGAGTCAGGCAAGGGCCTGCGGCAGGGGTGGCAGTTACACAAGGAGACTTCTGTTAGTGACACAAACATGGCTCAGGGCCAACATCAGCACTGCATTTGCCTTTCCTTATTCTTTGCCTCTGACAATGTGACTGCCCCCACCTCTTCTCGGCATGTCACCCTCCCCTCCCAGTTAAAGTGTGTCCTTTTCATGCACTCTTGAAACTGCTATTTTGGCTAAAGCAGGCTGTGGATTGGTCGACTGAGTCGCATGGGGGAATACTTTAAGTGGTTTTTAAATGTTACGGTGGGAAACTACTGTAGCGGTTGTGTTGAAAGGGGCTTGGTGGGATGGGGGTACTTGGGGATTTAACTGTGCAGGTGTTAGCCATGCGGTAGAAACCACCAGGATCAATTTCACTACCATATTTTCCGGACTATAGCCATACTTTGGACCCTGCGGCTTTTAATGTGACAATAGATTTACCCATAGTCGTGTCACATCTGACCAATAAAATTACTGAACATGTCACAGTTGACCAATGAAACTGGCCAAGTATGCCCTCAGACTGTATATTCGTCAGTCATTTGCGGTTGGAATGCGCACACAGGCTGTGAAAGACAAATCAGAAGTGTACATGTGGAGGGATACACCGCTGTCTCGGAGTCAATGTAATCAATAGCAGAGCGAAAATAAGAATCTTGGAGTTGAGTTTAATGAGCATATAGGGAAACAAGTGCCACAAACAGGGCTATCTGTGCAGCGTGACCCCGGTCTCTCAGTTGTATGTTTGACTCCCGACTCACACCATCCCCTGCGTCTCCGAAATACGCAATAATCACTTTTCCAAAAGCTGCACTGCCACAGACTTTTGTGTGCTGATGCCTGATTCGTCGGCGAATTGACCTCGTGCGACAACGAGAGGGACTGAGAAAGGCTTTGGGATGATAATACGGTAGCCGCCTTCGGCATTGTTTTGGCGCGTGGGAGGCGGGAGCGTCTACCGGTGTGAAAGGTAAAGAAAAGTTTGTAAAAATCCATTTGTGTGACCCCTTTCTTTGCAAGTATCCCATGTTGTAACATGGAGACCAGCGTCTATTAATGTTAAGCGCCCAGTGTACAAATGTGTTTTTATGGCGAAACTTCGCCGTTGCGCGTGTGTTTTGTAATCCTTACTACTTTTCCAAATCCTTTTGTTTGGGTTCGACTTGCAGTCATGTGGTTTGTTGTGTGGTCAGATTCACTGCTATCTATGTATTGCGTCACAGAGAGTTGTCGTTTCCATGTGTTATGGTAAGAACATTTAAAAACTGCGGAGTACAAATACTGCGATTGGCTGGCAATCAGTTCAGGATGTACTCCACCTATTGCCTGAAGACGGCTGGGATAGCCTCCAGCATGCCCGCGACCCTCAGGAGAATAAGCGGCTCGGATAATGAATGGATGGATGGACAATGAAAAATGTACGCCTTGGTGTTTGTTACTTTGCCCCCATGCTGCATTTTTTTCATTGAGTTACATGGTGTCTTACCGCTATGATATGCTATTCATGTCGCCGACACAGCTATCACATCCCGCTAATCAACACTGCAATGGAAACACAAGCCTGATTAGGGTTTAATGATATGGCGAACCAAAGTGAACACTAGCACTTGGTGGAAAGGTGGTTTAAGAGATTAATAAAAACAGATTTGTCATTGTGCGGCATCTGAACATGGGGATTGGGTGAAACAAGTCAAGCATGGTATTAGGAAGCAAGAAATATATGCGGAGGAAAAACAAACATCGCAGGGGCCCATCCTGATTAGCAGTGGTGATGAACAATGCCATACGCTACTGCCTGCCAAGTCTCATACAAAGCTGTTTAAGCGTGTGTGTGTGTGCGTCTGTGTGTGTGCGTGTGCATTGCATTTAGCATGCCAGCCAACAGCTGCTTCATCACCCCTGCCTTTCAGCCTTGTGGGAGTAAATGAAGAACAGACTCACTCTGTGTAAGAGAAAGAAATGGATGACCAAGCAGCAAGCAGTAAACAAAAAGCAATCAAAGAAGCTTGACCCCTGGACATTGATGACAAGAATCTTGGTTGATAAGGCAGAATCCATTTTCCTCCTATGTGATTTGCGCAAAGATGGAGGAGCTTATTCAGCTTAGACTAGAACGATACGACGGAATGGTTGTGGTTTTCACATTTTCACTTGTTATGTGGGTTACTGCTCCAGATGACCACATCACTAAACTAAATACACTCAGACGCTTTCTCGGGTGACGATGGAGGAAAATGGGTCATTAGAGGAGAGGAAAAGCAAATGTGTGCTGTTGAGTCAGTCTGGTGGCAAGTGAAGCGTAGACAGGAGAACGGGAGGTTGTGGGGGTAGCGGGTCATAACCATGGTATTTTGAGGCCCAGCACTGACACAAATCCCCTCTGCACAGAGGAGGCAGTGGCAGCTCCCAGGGTCATGTCAGCATAGCGATGGGCCAACCCCTCCCAGGCTTAGCATGCTGATACCTCCAAATGTCATCTCTAAAGTGCTGGAGAGGTTTATTGCTCTTGAAATACAGCCCAGAATGCACTGGCTGCTGCTCGAGGGGAGAAGGAACACAGAGGGGCCTCCTTGGCCAAATAGTCCTGCTCACTGCCAGTGCACCTCATCCCCTCTCGCCAAAGGACCCCCCCCCCCCCCACACACACACACACTCATTACACTGCAGTATGTTCCCAAAACAGGCCACACAGATTCTCGAGATCACTAATAGAAAAATATGTTCGTCTCGTGGATTACATATGCATTAGTTCCCCCAGAAATCCGCGTTTCTGCAGTCGCGTAATTTACCCCCTGATTTCAAAGCCCTCCGCCGAAATCCAAACAGCCCGTGGAACATAGGGCTGTGTGCAAAAAATGTACATGGTAAGTTTTATCCCGGCAGCTAATTCGAATTCTTTGTTAAATCCATTCTTATTATGGGCTCGTTCACGTGACAAAATAGAGTTGTGAACGGAACGCGTCCGTGATGTGACACGCAGGTACACAAAGCACGACATTGATAGACACGCACAAAAGAAATGTCACAGAAACAGTGTTTACGGAAGTAAATATGTTTCAGTTCATCTTTTCATCTGCTATCTACAGATGCGCGATGCGGGAGCGGATAGAACAATTTGAAGGAAATGAAGCGAGGCTTTTTCCAGCTCCCCATTTTACAGAGATGTCGACTAAAGATGACGTAATAATAACTGAACTGTCTGAGTATTTATTATCATACTGTATATAGTATGCTTCCAATATTCAGGACAAGCCTTCCTCTAATATCACTCGAACCCATAGTTTAGTGAAATGGTTTGCACTTTTTATGTAATGCAAATCAAATGTCTTATGATTAAATAAATATGCCCAAGAGAGACAAAGAGAATACTGATGTTGCTTATTTTTTGCAAATATATATTTGCAAATAATTTCCTAAAATAATTTGCTTTATAACTGGTCATTTCAGGTTTTTAAAAAAAATTGTTTTGTTTGTTTGTTTGTTTCTAATGCTTGTAGAAAAACAACTTTCAAGCCGCGGAATCAATAATCCCCCTCCGCAGAATCATTCTTGTTCCCCGCAGAATCAACACCTTTTCTCTGCAGATATCTCGGGGCGACTCATAAATTATCCATTACATCATCGTCTCATGAGGATCACTGCTTTGAGCACGAGTTAAAATCTGTTCGGCATTTCAGGGGAGGAGAGGTCAATGTGAAAGAGTTACACTGATAAAAACGGTGTGGATTCCTTCCCTTTGTTTTATTTTTCTGAATCACTTTATTGTGCTAAAAGTAGGAAGTAAAAGTCACCCATTGATCAAGTCGTACTCAATGGTTCCATTGACTCCAGTGCACATTTTATGCATTTTAATTGTAAAGGGTACCAACAATCTCAAAGTTGCATCCCAATTTTTTTGCAGTGGATTACGAAAAGGAGAAATAAAATAAAAAATGTTGATCTTCGTTTACAGATTGTGAGCATGTGGCACTGTACCATACTGTTTCTTTTTCTTATTCTATTCATTGCCAGAGTATACACGGTTGTGATGGTGGGTATGTCTCGCACCGTCCTGAATATACACCCAGTGGAGGGAACACAATCCAGATCAGGATTTACTGTTCCAAGTGGTACAGCGTTGACCGTTGATCCAAATTGAATCGAGTGGTGTAAATGTGGCTTGCAGACGCTTACGTTTTTTACAGCTCATGTAAAGTCCACCTGTCAGTGACCTCAGTTTTTAACTGACTGCAAAGCATGGTCTGTGCTTGAACAATGTGTGGTGGAAATTGTGTTTCAAATAGTGGTTCAGAAAATTTGTCACAAATCATGATTTCATCTTTTACCATTTGGATTACGTAAATGACAAACTTGTGCATCGCGGAAATTGCACCTATTTTGCTTTTTGTTGTTTGCAAGCCTCCTCTTGTCGGCTCCTGTACTTTCAGCCAATCATTTTCCTCATCGCTCTGCAAAAAATCCATGTACAGTGATCCCTTGCTTATCGCGGTTAATAGGCACCAGAACCACCCGTGAAAGAGGAAAATCCGCAAAGTAGATACCACCTCCCTGTACATGTGTATGAATATATATATTTATAAGGCCAGATTTAATGGTATACATGCATGTAGGAGTAAATGTTTGTAGTAATTAACATTGCTTAATGCTTTCTACTAATATATATATATAATATATACACCGTGTTTTCCGCACTATAGGGCGCGCAAAAAAAGTCTTCAATTTTCTTAATTAAAAGCTCAACGAGCGCCTTAAAATCCGGTGCGTCTTTTGTATGGTCATTACGTTAATACATCGACTCCAAGATGGCTCCTTCCTGGAGACATGCTTCCAATGTTATAACTTGCTGTTGGTTCAGTGAACTGTGTCGCTGCTTTATTAAATACGTTTTTGTTGCAGCTCTGAAAAAAGGAGAGCTGTGGTGTTCATTTTTTAAAACAGTCTCAACAAATACAGGTACGTCTTTGTATGTCGATGTGCCTTCTTCCGTTCCGACTCGAGAGGCGTTCAAGACCGCCTCCGAAAAACGTAAACTGATGATTACTTCAATGAAACTACGAAAATTGATTATACATCAAAACTGAAAAGCAAGCAAGGATATCACAAAATAAATTCTATAGCCACCCCTACATAATTTATATTGTGATTTCATCATTTGTGAATACCCAACAAAGGAATAAATAACTACTACTGACATCTGATCGTAGTAGTCGTGGCGCTATGATCAAGGAAATGCCAATGCGTTTTTCGGAGGCGGTGATGAACGCCTCTCAAGTTGAACGGAATAAGAGAAGGCACGGAGATGGACAAAGACTCACCTGTATTTGGTGAAAAAAGGAGAGCTGTGGTTTTATTTTTTATTTTTTAAACGCAGTCACAGTCTCAACAAATACAGGTACTGTACTTTTTTGTCCGTCTACGCCGTGCCTTCTTCTGTTCCACTCGAGAGGGGTTCATGGCCGCCTCCGAAAAACGAAAATTAATTCTTACTTCAATGAAACCACGAAGAAAATCAAGCGAAGAAATCACAAAATTCTGTACGGGGGATATATAATTTATTTTGTGATTTCCTTGCTTGATTTTCTGTTTTGATGCCTTATTTTCAATTTTCGTAGTTTCATTTAAGTACAATAATAGTTAATTTACATTTTTCAAAGGCGGTCGTGAACGCCTCCCAAGTTGAACGGACGCCTCTCGAGTTGAATGGAAGGGGCGTAGCACCATCTAGTGGAGGCATTGTAAATTGCGCCTTATAATGTGAAGCGTCTAATGTATGAAACAAATTTACAAAATAGCCATTCATTGAAGGTGCGCCTCATAATCCGGTGCGTCCTTTAGTGCGGAAAATACGGTGTGTGTGTGTGTGTGTATATATATATATATATACATATATACAGTCAAACCTCGGTTTTCGTACTTAATCCGTTCCAGAAGACTGTTCGGAAACCGAATTGTTCGGAAACCGAAACCATGTTTCCCATTGAAATCAATGTGAAATGTTTTAATCCGTTCCAAGTCAAGAAAACAACTTTTTTAAACCACTTTTTTTTTACAATTTTACACCATAAACTGTACAAATGTAATGGGAGATGACCAATTTTAACATTAACATAGTAACATAAAAATTGAAGGAACATCTCTCTCTCTATCTGTCGTGGGGCGTGCGCCTTTCCCAGCTGTCAGCAGGCAGTAGGCGGGGCATTTCGGCATCCCGAACTCCTTCGCCAACACAGACACACGCACACCTGACTCATATTTTGCGATTAAATCTTTCTTAAATTCTATAGTTTGGCACACTATTTTCCTCTTTTCTTCACCAGGTTCACCACTTCCACTTGCTTTCTTTGGTGCCATGATTAGGGGCTGATACACGATGCAAAAATAACAGTCCAATATAACGTAGTTCTCACCAAACACGTCTGCTTTTAAAAAAAAAAAACATTCTTAATCGAACAATACAAACTCGTCTGCTCACAAGCTGTTTCTGTACGATTATTGCATAATAATGAGACACCGGACACCAGAGTGTTCATTATGTGCGGCTGCATTAAAAAATGCAAACAAACGCATCCGAGGCATAAAAAACTCGAAATTTTAGTTCAAAAACCGAATTGTACGAGAACTGAGACGTCCGAAAACCGAATTGTACGAGAACTGAGACGTCCGAAAACTGAGGTTTGACTGTATATATATATATACACAAGATGTATAAATTAGGTAAGGTTAGCGTATAAATAGCAAAATACAGTAAACATAAACATGAAATATACATGTAGTACTGTATATGTTGTATATGTATATGTATATGTTGCTCTATTTGACTCGTTTTGCTGACTTTCGCTGCCTCTCGCGGAATTTTCGCTTTTTTTTTTTTATGAATATCTTTGAAATATCTGTGATGAACTGAAACTGCAATAAGTGAACCGCCAAGTAGCGAGGGGTCACTGTGGTCAATATACGGGGGAAAATTCTAACACTCTTTGGTTTCAGGGTTCCTCAGAATGTTTTGTAAATTATTCCAAAGGATATTTTGATAAATCTGCAGTCTTGATATACTTGAGACATAAATTTAGTCTTCGGATTGCATTACGAGAGGTTGCCAGAGTAGGCCATCGAGACCTGTGCCTTGCACCTCAAATTGGCCCGGAACTCCTTTTTTCCAAGCACGTAAATAGCCTTGAAAACATCAATCATACCCCTGAAGGAATTGTAGTCCTCGCCAGTGTTTGTCATAAGATATCATGTTTGCTATATACATGTCAACGGGTGCATGAGCGATGTGTCTTTGGCAGAACCGCCTCTTAATCTCAGCACCATCTCCTTAAAGGAAAACACCAGAGGGTTTGTTTAAACAAAATGGCTGTAGACTTTCCCAGCTGACAAAAGGAAAAAAAAAAACCCTCCCCCATTTCCAAATTGTTTTCAAGAGTGAACGCGTGTGTTACATTCAGATTGAGACAAAAGGTCCCGACGTGTCTGGTTGCCCTTTTTAATGTACTGACACAAAAAGTAAGCACATTCGGATGCATTCTTCTATCCATCAACAGCTGCATTTGGCTGATAATGTTCCAGAAGTGCAAAGCATACTAATGCGCCCTTCTTCTGCCTCTCCTTGGGATGAGAAAATTGACCTTCTCACAGGCTGTCATTCCTGTCAGTGAAAGAAAGCAACTTCACATTTTACATCCTATGAGCCAGATTGTAGCCTGCAAACATTTCAGATGGGGTCCAGATGGAGTCCCTGTAAAATATGTTGGTTTAAAAATAAAACCCTTACTTGGTGTTTGTGTCTGCTTGCCACGTGTAACCGATTCCTGTCAGACTGAGAACAATGTTTATGTCATTCCTGGTTTTCTTTTCTGTTGTAATACAAGTGACACTCATCAAGTTAAACGCGAGACAATGCCTGATTCCCAATATATATATATATATATATATATATACACAGTCAAACCTCGGTTTTCGTCCATAATCCGTTCCAGAAGGCTGTTCGAAAACCAAAATTGTTCGAAAAACGAAACCACGCTCTTTTTAAAATAAAAATGTTTACTGAACACGTCTGCTCACAATGGAAAGCAACACGAGGAAGCGTCACGTCCTCGTGTAAGGAAGGCGGGAGGAGTCAAGTGGTGCATTCAAGTGCGCTCAGTTTGTTCGAGAACCGAAATTTGTTCATCATTCGAGGCATAAAAAACTCAAGATTTTTGGTCGAAAACCGAATTGGTCGAGAACCAAGACGTTCGAAAACCGAGGTTTGACTGTATAGATATTTTTTTTTCCACTTGAAAAGCAGCTACCGGTAATTACTTTCTTAATTCATTTATTAGATTCTTTCAAATCGGGGGAGGAGTGTGAGAGAGGCCCGAAGCCCGTAATGTCATTAAAACCTCTCATTTTGTTCAACACATTCATCTCAAAGGGAGTTCATGTCCAGTGCGAAAATCGCCCTATTAGAGATGTAACGGGCATATATAGGATGGTAAATTGATCCTTTTAGCTAATGCTTTCACATCTTCGGGTTCTTCACATTCACGTTATGGCTTGCGTTTCTTACTTGTCCTTGAATTTCTTCGACGTACAATGGCTTCCTGACATTCTGGTTAGAATGATTAGGAAGTTCTGCTTCATTTTATGCACTATACCCAAAAGTGCAGTCGAGAGATCCCTTTAAAAACAAACTTTAATGAAGTAAAAAATAAAATCTCTCAAATGCTTCATTTATCAGAGTGAGAGTTTTCAGGGTATCTCACCAGCTGGATTTCCTTTTTCTTCTGTCGACGATGATTACTGTGACTTTGGTCCTCCTGATGGCACTTTATAGTTTATGTTTGGGAATCAAAAATACCTGCTGGAGCTCATCAGTCTTCACATAAACTAACTTTTAATCCAAACTCTCTTTCCTTCTATGTGGAGAGAGACGAAAATCCACGTTCAAACATCTGAAGTCAAATTCGATTTTTGACATAGTCACTCATTAATCCTACTGAATCTTTCTTGAATGTGTGCAGAGCAGAGGTCAGCCAGTGAACTTGAAAAACAGAGGACCTTCTAGTTTGTCCTCACTGCAACCTTGTGAAAAGGTATTCAAATGGAGGAGAGGTTATGACTGGAACTGCCATTCACCTGTGCAGCTGCACAAAATACTCTTGACTTAATTTTTCTTCTCCTATGAGCCTTTTTTTTCTTTCAACTAATCCCATATAAGTACGCAAGAAAGTCAGGGGGCCTCCCAAAGGCTGCCATGTGTTGCTCAACAGCACTGAATGGAAATGAGCGGTAAAACGACTGGCCATTCCTCTCATTAATGCAGCCTTCACTCAACTGTCTTGGGTGACCTTAATGAGGGTGTCATTAAGTGGGCCAGTGTGCGGCGAAGCAGTTTTATTTATTTATTTATTTATTTATTTTTGCTCTAAATCTTTCCAACGCTTTTGTTCACATCATAGCAGAAAAAAAAAATCACAAGTGAATTGAGTAAGTTGAGAAAATTGGACTTTTCCTGTAATAAACCTTGATGCTGAATATTTGACTTTTTTTTTTTCATTATGTGTTTTTGTTTCATGTTTTGACATGGTGCCCTAAATTCTGGCACTAGTAAAAGGAGTAGTGATGAAAGAACGGCAAATTAAGCTGATGTTTTTTGCTTCCAACACAGACCAAGTACGTATCCCGTTTTGTGCCTTTGTGCATAAATGTATGATTTACATCCATGAAAAAAGATCGACTGCCAAGACTGAAGTTGCTTCGTCGAAACAATGAAACAGATGAAAATATGTCATCATTTAACAATTTATAACGTCTGCGCTCAACTTTCTTATTATTGACAAGCAGTCCAAATACATATCACAACTTAGAAGAGAAAAAAAAAATCATGTTGCTTGACTTGAGTGTTGTGTCCCCCATAGTCATAAAAATCATACCTGATGTTCTTGCGACACCGCTCTCAATCTCTTTATGGTATACCCAGCAAATCTTTTTCCAGTGGTTTCTTGTACTTGATGCATGCGCTTGTTTTGCTCTGTGGGCCTTTTTGTGCACAAACGGAAAGGAGCACACGTACAACATTTTGGTGGTCTTTTCAAAAGCAGATTTTCAGACTAATCCTTCTGTGTTCCTCCCAGCGTAGGCGCTGGAAACTATAACGATTATCCCAACAACGTTGTTTCCTCGTACCTTAAATTCAAGTTCTTCTGGTTGACAGCACAACTGCCAACAAGTTTTCAAGCTGACCAAAAAAACCACTCTCAGAACTGAAAGCCATTGTACCAAATGGCTCAGCGCTACGTCCAGTGTTTTACAGGAAGTCCTTCGCATAATTGTTTCTGCATTCGAACCCTCGGGAATAAGGTGGATAAGCTTCAACTCTTGCCTCCCAGTGCTCAAGTGGTCATAAATTAGTGTCTTGAAATAATTTTCTGTCCTGGTTTCATCAATATCTTAATTGTACTTTGCGATATGTAAATGTGACTGTCATAGTAGAACAGAGCAGTCCATTCAAAATAGAACTTGTTCTTTGAGGCGTTAGGTAATTTGTTTCTCTTTTTTTTTTCCTTGGCAGTTACCCAATTTTGCCTGTCGCTTTATGCGCCTGCATGTTGATTTGGTTCAGTGGCCCATTTCCTTCAAAAATATTGAAGCATGCCACATTCAATTGAATCGCTCTTCATTCATTTTCACATTCCCTTCTTGACAATAAGATCTTAATGCAGTAAATTATTCTCTTGAGTTGGGACTTTTTTAATTTTTTTTTATTTTTTATGGACCTCTCTTCTATTTGGAAACTGGTGTCTCCGCCAGCTGATTTACGCAGAGATGGGATACACACAGGAATGATCACCAGTCTTCTCACAACTGACAAATAGAAACTCCACAACCATTCACCCTCTAACGCACACTTATGTATGGGCAATGTTTAAACATGGTCAATATGTTCTATTAGTAATTTTTACAAGATACTTTTGTTTTGCTCCGCTTCGCTTCTTTATGTCATGTCACGGTGTTTCTTTAAAACAAAACAAAAAACTTGTAGCTGTTGTTTCCTTGCTTGTGTGAAACACATTGAGTAGCCCTGTATATGAAATGTGCTATGTAAATGAAGCTGCCTTGCCTTGCCTATTAACCATAACCAACCCAAAAGTACATCCATATTCAATTAGGACTGAGCTGGTTGGGTTTGACGGGATGGCTGCCAAGTTACTTACGAGGCACCATATTTCGAACAGATTCCAAGTGTTGCTGAAAAAGGTTGGAGGGGATTGAACGGGGTTAGGGTTCATTATGTGATACTGGGAAAAATGTACAGTTATATATTCAAGAGCTGTTGCCAGACATGATCAAGGATCAGTGAAAGTTCAAAAGTGACTAATACTGTTACGAATAGCTGATTTTCTGTTTTTGCTGAATTTCCAGAAAATCCCTCAGCGGTACCAAATTGATCATTACACCCACAGTAAAGACACATATTCCACGAAATGATGAATGATTATTGTTATGTATTATACTATATTCATGCCCAGAAGGTAAATGTGTTAGACTGTGCAAAGACTTTCCATTTTGTACAAGATAATTCCGATTGAAAATATTTTTTCACCATGGCTTACTGCTTGCTCAATCTAAAAACTGTCACACTACAACGTATAACCTAAAGTAGTAAGGCGAGGCTTTAGCTCATCTACTCACTCATTTGCCTTTTCTTTCGTTACGTGTCCTACCACGACAGCTGCCCGAGCAGTTGGGGATTCTAGCCAGCTGTTGAAGGCATTTTGGAAAGGGTCAAGGATTTTTTTTTTGATGTGCTGAAGTCGAGATATATGATTTAAAAATGATTTGATACCCTGCAGACACAATTGATATTCACATGTGTTTAGGCCTTAGTGGAAGAAACTTGCATACTAGTGAAAATACTGGAGAGCGACACGTTTTCGCTTGCTTTTATAGACCAGAGGCGGGGGGAGGGGGGTCATCACTATGACCCATGTGTTAGAGGGGAAAATATTGTGAGTGGAGAATGGTTCTAAGTTTGAAAAGAAGTGATTATGAAGGCGAGAGGGAAAATGAGGTGAGCAAGAGTGGTTTCCTCAGCTAATAAAATGCTCTGAGGGATGGAAGCTGCCAGCCAGCATTCCTGTGCCATTAGATAAGTTAGCTCACTGCAGCCCTTAGCTTCTCCGCAGTGCTGAAGTGGCAAACTGAGGTCACCATCACAGCAAAAGTGAGGGGGATGAAGTCAAGTTACAATGTTATTTAGCACCATGGTTTCTTTTCATCATCCCAAGCTGCTTGTCTGGTAATGTACAGTTCAATGAAATAACTGTAGGCCCACGATTGTTTGATTTAATGAAGCGTCTCTGTCAACATTTCTTGACGTAATTGTCACGTTTTATTGACTTGACAAGTGGTGCCAGATTAAACATACTTGCTTCCACATCTTGGTGTGGAAAAAAAAATAGCACCTTGAAGTGAGATCTCGCTGAACTAAGTTTAGATTTGAAATGCAAGGTCAGATATCCCACTCGGAATAGGTCGGATTGTGTCACTCAAGCGGAGCGCTACCAAATTCACACGTGTCAAATATCGGCACAGAAGTGACAGATTGCTGTAATTCCAATGAAGTCAACGTGCTTTTCTTGCACACTTGGGCATCTCCTGCTAAATTAAACTGTTCGCCACCACATTTATTAAACCCAAGAGCTTATCTCGGTTCAAGAAGTAATTCAGAACCAAGTCATAGTCTTTCTAGTGAGGTAGGATAGAGGAATGTCAAAAATGATAAAAAATGACTCCCCAGGGAACTGTCCTGGACTGCAAGGTTTATTTGAACGGGAAATGTGCTAAGTGCATTTTCCCTGGTAACCTGAGTGTGATCATTCCCAGAGGGACCTCCTGTCAAGTAATTTGGGAGATTCAGTCATAAATCAGTCCCCAAACCATTACAGTATTAAGAAAAGGGCTTTGGCTCATGTGACCGTCTTGAAAATCTCTTTTAAAACCCTCGGCTAAAAGATCCATTCATCGATTTTAAAGCGTTTTCCTACTCACATGAATTGTAATTTACAGATGTGATATTCTTTATTGAAATATGATTTTTTTTTTCACAGGGATGTTGGTGGTAAATGTTACTTGGAGAAACAAGACTTATGTGGGCACACTTTTGGACTGTACACGGCATGACTGGGCTCCACCTCGGTAAGAAATGTTCTCCTTATTAATCTGCTTATTTTTATTGAATGACTTTTGCCTGGTGTAGACAACTTCCGATTTGTTCTCGTTCGCACTTAACATAGCATGTCAAGGTCATTTAAAGTATTTGCGGTTACGTTTGGATGACTCAGCGCATCCTGTCTACCTTACACCCACTCAGGCTTGCGCTACTTTTCTGTGTGCGGCTTGTTCCCATGTTAAACCGTTAGACTTCTCTGATTGGACAATGGTAGACTTAATTGTCCTGGAAACGTTTCTCTTTCTGCTGCAATTCTCAAAGGGAAGGCGTTATCAGTCTCTAAATACTTCTCATCCAGTGTGTCGGAAAATGAATATTGCCGTGATCGACAAGATACGGGATCTAGTTTCTTCAGCTTGCATAGTGTAAGCCTTTCATCATGATTGATGCGTCTTCCCTGTTTCAACTGCTTTCTGTGGCAAAAGAGAAAATATTTATTGCCGAGAACTACTATTGTGTATTCTTCTGCATCTAAGGAAAAAAATAGTTATATATTTAAATAGTTGACCTGAGTATGAGCCTCCACGTTTTTTTGATTGTTGTTCTGGCTGGGCGAGTACACAAAACATTCTTCTTAACTGAGACCATGTCTGAAACACAAACCGCATTCCACTAAAGTTGGGATGTTCTGCAGGATGTAAACAAAAGCAGAATACAATGAATTGTAAATCCTTTTCAACCTAGGTTCATTTGAATACACAACAAAGATACGTAATAGGGCTACCACGGTAGTTACCAACGGTAGTCGTTATTAGTGGACTAATTGCATCATATCATACTAGCAAGCAGCTGCTCTTCGATACCCATCATTTGCTTGCAGCTTGAATTCTTTTAAAGTATGTTCAAATGAATATTAAAGATATGTAAAGTGATCATGCATTAAACATTTATGAAACGTTACAGCTTCTACCTGCATTCCTGACATGATTATAAATGATGGTGCAACTTTAATTGAAGGTGATACTGTGGCCTTAAAATTGTAAATATTTTCTGCTTTTTACAATGGAACCAAAAATCTATAGTACGTTATGCAGTGTTGCACAAATACATGTACTATGAAACTCTCTATAAATACAAAAAGAAATACTCACCAATGTATTTCACTTGTCAGCCTTTTTTTAAAGTAGAAGGTAGTGAAATCAAATGACTTGTCGTTATCATCATGATTAGTAGCAGTAGTAGTCGTACACTGGTCTGCATAAAAACATGTGTCAAGCCAACATTTTCTAGGACTCTTTCTGATTTATAATCCAAATATGGCATTACCTATTCTCTATACATTTTTTCATGTAAATGGACAATTTGTATCTATCTATCTATCTATCTATCTATCTATCTATCTATCTATCTATCTATAATATCCATCCACTAATGCTACGTTGTAGTAGCTAGTAGCCGTGCAAAATGTGCAGCGCAACTACTCTGGAATCTTATTATGATTCATCACGGAAGACTAGACACCAGCAAATAGTCATTTCATTATCATTCTATCAATTCATAGTCCAATATTGTGTCAAATGTTGCCCACTCGGCATCTATTGCAGCCCGGTCATCCTGAAAGGTGGATTCTCCCATCTGCGGCCCCTTCTCACAGTTTCTCATTTTTCCCCAGATGTTTTTTTTTTTTTAGTGGTTCCTTGCCCTCCGGGGGGTTAAGATCAGGGGATGTCGGTAATATTTGTCAACTGTGGGGATGTGAAGCCCTTTGAGACTTTGTGTTGAGTAAAGACTATACAAATAAATGTGACTTGACTTGAAATTTCCAGCTTGTCTCTCACCATTTCAGTTTGACTTGCAGGGATAAGCCCCTTAACAATGATCTCTAAATTGTTTCGAAAACACCAATACTCTGCGCTATATTTGACTGCCATTATGCTGACATTCATACATTGCCAAATTGTTCTCGAGGGATTGGCTGATTTAACTTTTACAGTCATCACAAAACATTCTTCTGGTTCCAGGTTTTGCGAATCCCCTACAAGCGACTTGGAAATGAGGAACGGCCGTGGCCGAGGTAAACGGATGAGACCAAACAGCAACACCCCGATCAACGAGAACAGCAACTCATCAGACAACAAAGGCGCCACCAACAACAAGACCCGCGCTGCTTCGAACAGTAAGGGCCGAAGGGGCAGCCAGACACCATCGGAGCGCCGCACTCCTCCCAACAGCAACACAGAGGATATTAAGGCCAGTCCCTCCTCAACTGGAAAGCGTAAGGCCAAGCCTGTATCGGACATGGAGCCGAATTCAAGCTCGGAGGACACCAAAGGCAACAAACGCATGCGGACAAACTCCAACAGCGGAGGTGTTGGGCTATCGGGCCTTCTCATTCCTTCGATCAAGACTGAGCCACTTCCACCTCCCCTCGATCGGAGCTGTCCGTCACCTGCTCTGATTGATTGCCCTCATCCCAATTGCAACAAGAGGTATAAGCACATTAATGGTCTGAAATACCACCAAGCCCGTGCTCACACGGAGGATGACGTGAAGCTGGAATTAGATGTCGACAGTGAATACGGGGAGGAGTCCACCCTTCACCCTGAACCTGAGAACTGTAACGGTGCATCGATTTCACACAAGGGGTCCTTTTCTCCAGCACGGTCAGTCACACCGAAAGGAAGGAACTTTGACGTCCAAAGTACTTCGCCATCACCTGGCAAGTTTTGCTCAAAGCAGAGCAAAAAGAAAATGGCTGAAACGGAACCAGAAATAAGTACACCGATGGAAGGCTGTGATGATGGGGCATGTCTTTCTGATGAAGCCAGTAATGATGGCGTCGATGAAAAAAGAGGTTCTGACAAGTCCAAAAAAGCTAACGCAAAGGCTGACAGAATGGGCCAAAAAAATATGAAGTCGCCACGAACAATTGCCACTGGCCCCTCGGCTCCACAACAGATATACTCTTTCCCTGCAGGAAACCCGAATTCTTCACCGGGGCTTACCCCCGTTTTGCAAGGAATCCCCAAAAGCCCCCAAATGAAAGGCACACAGTCCAAAACCCCCGCCATCGGAGATCCTCCCGCAAGCAGCACCAAAGACAAGAAGAAGAAAGACAAGAAGAAAAAGGATGGTGGAAAGGACGCTGACAGCCCCAAGTCGATGGGAAAGGGGGGCAAGCTGGAGGAAGGAAAACCATCATACGCAGAAGTCCCTGAACAAGGGAATAAGGCTGAGGGGATGCTCAATGGGTCTTCAGACCCTCATCAGAGTCGGCTGGCAAGCATCAAGGCCGAGGCTGACAAGATCTACAGTTTCACAGATAACGCTCCCAGCCCATCCATTGGAGTAGCCAGTCGAATAGATGGCAGTGGAATGCCACAGCCTCTTACACCTCTTCACATGAACCAGAATGGCGCTGACAACTCATCTGTGAAAACTCACAGCCCAGCCTACTCGGACATCTCTGATGCCGGTGAGGATGGTGAAGGCAAGCTTGAGAATGTCAAAAATAGGACAGAAGACCAGGCACTCCGAGAAAGTGTCAAAAAAGCTCTTTTCCCAAATCCGCCACCCAACAAAGAGTCTCCGTACTATTCTGGCTATGAGACGTATTACTCGCCCAATTATGTCAACCCCAGTCCTGGTGGACCAAATCCAGCCACACCGGTGACGGAAGGTCAGGTCAAGATCAAACGAGAGGATGACCAGGATCAGGGTGAGGAGAAAGTCAAGGTTGAGGTTCATGAGGACCGCAAACCTGATATCGCCCCTGCCCAGCATCATCATCAGCAGCAGCAGCAGCAACAGCAGCAACAGCAGCAACAACAGCAGCCCTCGGTCATTCAACAACGACCCAACGTGTATATGCAACCACTTTACTACAATCAGTATGCCTATGTACCCCCATATGCGTATCATTCAGATCAGGCGTACCATAACCATTTAATGAATACCAACCCAGCCTATCGACAGCAATTTGAAGAGCGTCAGCGACAAATGGCAGAACAGCACCGTGCCGCTGAGAAAAAGGCAGACATGGCCATGAAAGAAAGAGAAGCTTCCATCAAGGAGGACTGGAAACAAAAGAACGCGATGCAGCCAAACCTCTCGAAAACCTCAAGTCAGTCTGAGACTGGAAAGACACCACAGCCTAGCAGTAAATCCAGAGATTCACCCTCTGAAGTTTCATCCAAATCGATGGGAAGCATCAAGGCGGAGGACATCAAGTCCCAGCAAGTTGAGGGGCTCAAGATGAAGCTGACAGAAGGGGGCCACCATGGGAAGGAGGACTCAAAGCAAGCGCTTGATTCCAGAGCTCAGGCTGGTGCAGAGCAGGCTGTGTGGTACAGACAGGTAAATACAATTCAAGAGTATCATCAGTAGAGCAAGGGCCTCAGTTAGAATAGTGGCATACGATTATTTCTGACGATCGCAAACAATATGACCTTTCAATAATCTCCCTCGCACTTTCAATGTCACTCATATTTATGTAATAGATTTTTTTTTCTCCCTGCCACGATTCCTGATAAAGAGCGCTTGATCACTGAATCACTGATAAGAATTTTCATTGCTGCTTTGCATTGACTTTGGCATTGGTTGAATGTGGGTGTAAAGAGGGCAGGGACATAACATGCAACATTTACAGGAGCTGGAGGGAATTTATGTGCGCGTACTTTTCTTAGTCTTTTGTGTGCACTACATGTTCTTCTTACATCTGTGCACACACGTACGTTGCAATCCTACACGTGTTTTTTTTCTCGTAAATGCGAAGTCAGATGTCTTTTTTCTGTCAAGAGTCTGTTTTGGTGTTGACCGAATAGTTTTCCGCTATTGTTATCATTGTGTTGCTTTTTTTCTCTGACCACCAGCAGTACCCTGAGAGCCAGAAGGCTCAAGCGGAAGGTGAACACCAGCAACAACAATCTCGGTGGAAAGATGAACGGGACAGAGAACGGGAACGCGATAGGAAATCAAAGGATGACAGGTGCAGGCCAAAGGACTCTCAGAGCGGGCCTAAGGAGGACGGCAAAGAAATGACTGACCCCAGAATTAATTGTGAGGATCTTCGGACCTTGAGCAAAGACTCTCGTACGAATGCCCACTTGCAGTTCTCATCACCACTAGCGCAGCATCAAGGATACATGCCATACATGCATGGTTACCCCTATGGACAAGGGTATGACCCCAACCACCCTGGTTACAGAGGCATGCCTTCGGTCATGATGCAGAACTACCCAGGTATGACACTAAACTGAGCTTTTGAGAACATATAAAACATTATTCAACAAGTTGGGAGCTGGCAAATAACCCATTGTAATCATACTTTATTTTCATCAATCTATTCAGCAGAATAATACAAAACTAGCCAACCATTGCAATTATGTTTGAAATGATCAATATCCCAAATGTATTTTCTCATCAGCCTGGGTGTCGCGCTCAGCAGTTTTCATGTTGTTTTACTGGTAATTGCAGCCATTCTTGTGAATTGTAAAGCTGCCGGGGCCGGCTTTAATCACGCTGTAATCACTTCACGTTTGCAAAATTCAGAGTGGGAGTGAGTGGTCTCTGCATGGGAGATTTCTGAGAGAAATAAAACTCACGAGCCTCAAAATTCAGTCAGTAAAAAAGAACATCCATTGCTAAATGGGCGTCTAACATGGCATCAAAAGTGATCAGTCTTGCCGTGCCACTCCAGAAAAATTAATTATGTCAACAACTTCAATCAATTGCTGCCTCTTTGACACAGTCATTTGGAGATAGCGAGAGCCACTGTCCATTAGACATGGAATGTTTATTACAATGACCTTGGTGACAAAAAAAGCACAGATTCTTAATGTAGTGTATTATAATGTTGAGATCATTTATTATGTAGACCTCAAAAGTCAAAATCTGGACTCTGTTGTGAAAACAACCACATTTTTATACTAATGCGGTTTTAATCTTGCTGGCCATTCCTGTAAAGGCCATCAAGGCAGTGTATTAATGCATTGGTCGCAAACTTTGCTGCTGGCCTATCACGGAGTTTTAGTATGACGGGAGTTTGCAAACATGGACTCTAGACCGGAGAGACGGTTAGCTTAGCTGTGAGCTAGCTAGCTAGCTGGTATAACGGAACACAGATGGATTAAAAACTTAACCGAATGCGAACAAACACCCTGTGTTCTGCTGTTGGCCAGTGGACTGCGAGGGATCCTGGAGGTTTCACTAAGTTATCTGAAGTTATTTTAAAGGAAAGCCGTTGTGTTGGTCGAATACGTACCCTCTGATTTGTTTTGAAAAAAGGGAATATGCGGCTTAGTGAGTCTTTTTGGGCAACATATGGCGTACAAATTCACCCCATGAACCAGTTACATCAAATTGAACGCTAGACATTTGGAGATGGGACTATTACATTTTTCGGCAAAAGTACAATTAATGAACCACTGGAATGGATTCGGTGAACCACTGGAATCGAACACACACACACATATTACATTAGCATGTCGGCCTGACAGTAACGTAATTGCCCTGTTATTCTGAATAAATCCGAAATTAACCCATACATATTCCTATTCATCTAGGTTCTTATCTTCCTGGAGGTTATCCTTTTTCTCCGTACGGCAGTAAAATAGCTGGAGCTGAAGAGGCCAATGACAAATCCCGCACGAGCCCTACTGTCAACAAAATGGCTACAGACTCCAAAGCTCTAGATATCTTACATCAACACGCCAGCCAATACAAAAGCAAATCTCCGACAGTGGGGGACAAGCCTTCCCTCGACAGAGAGCGGGAGCAGGACAGAGGAGCTGGTGGAGAAAGGGATCGGGAAAGAGATCTAGATCGGCCACGCTCCTCACCTTCCCAGCGGATCATGCCCTCTCATCACCACCTGGGATACCCCTTGCTGTCAGGGCAGTATGATCTGTCCTACGCCACAGGTCAGTCAGCCCTCACTTGCACTTTCTTCTTCCTTTGGGGTTTATTTACATGACAACAAAGCCTGTCATGACAATTACGATATTACGATAAAATGGACATGGTTGTTTTTGGTTTTTTCCAAACTCGATAAAAGGTCACTTACTGTACATGTGTGTGTGTTTACAAACGTCAACAACGTTCACTTGCGCTGCCTAGTTCCCTCTCCGCACGGTACTTTGATTGCTGCTGTGTGCGAATTGGCACTCACATGCACACACAGAAACTGGGGATGGAATGGCTTTTTTAATTGATTGCTGCAACTGTTTCAGTTTGGTTGATGTGTCCCATCGGTTCATAGGCACACGCAACTCCTTCACTCATGTATTGAGCTGCAGCAGTGTACATTAGCGTTAATAATAACCAATCAGTGATAATGCAGCTGGCGCAACTATGCATTAGGCTAGCAGCTATCTTAAACAGTGCTCTTTTTTTATTAATTGCATTCCTTGTTGATTCTTATATTGGTTCTGCGAGCATTTGCTCCACCTTCCAGGACCTTAAAGGGACTGGCATCTGGCAAGAATACATGTTTTGAGCGCCAAAATTAACACCAAGACCAGTGTATCTAGTCTCTATCAATGCAAGATCTCTGGTCCATCGGGATTTTGCGATGGAGAGATTACAGCTTGCTTGAGTATCGCTGTAAATTCAAACAAACGCGTCAGTCTTATTTAATAAGTTCAGCTTTTGTTTAGGCGAGTAAATAGTCAATCAGTTGGAAAACAATCTTTTCAGAATCAGAATCACAGGTACATATTTTACATGAGAAAAATTTTACAGGTACTCAGCAGTCCTTCTCCGGCCAATTGAATCAGAATCAGAATCATCTTTATTGGCCAAGTATGTAGAACACCCAAGGAATTTGACTCCGGTATAACACACAACACATTAGTATCATCATAAACATTATGTTGATAATATGACGGCACAATACATAATATTATTTAACAAGGTCCAGCGTGCCGTACAAGCCTATAGTTTTTATAATGTTATTTTGACGTGTGAGATCGGTGTTTGTGTGGCGGCGACTCTGCCGTCCCAGCCTTATCGACTCGTGCCTCGAAACCGCGCTGTCATCGGCTTGGGAGCACAAGGTGCAAAGTCAGCGGCTTTCAAGGCTCCGAGGAGTGAGGTTTTAATAACTTCGAGTTAACACAGTGCAAGCCGGCTCCATTTATAATAATAATAATAATACATTTTATTTATAAGCGCCCAAGGACACTTTACAATCAGGAACAAAAACAATACAATTTGCATTGTTTTAGCTCTGTTGCTTCAAACGTAGCAGCTGAGCGTTTCACTCTAGGCATGACTTACATGATTTACACCCAATGCAACCATTACACTAACATAAAAGTTTGGTTATTCTTGGTTTGAGTGGTTATGCCTGGAGACTGGGGAGGGGCGGAGGGATTACCTCGCTGCTCAATGCATGTTGACACAAGTGCAATCAACCATTCAAATAAATGTCAGGGAAACACAAGCAAATTTAACAAATTTATTGAAAATGTCCGTCTCACTTCCTGGATTATATTCGTGTAAAAAAAAAACGACATTGTGTTTACATGTTCAAAGTGCACTTCAGAGCAATTCGTTTGAAAAAAAAATTGCAGATGAAAATGATAACTGCATGAAATAAAATGAATAACTGAAATTTGTTAATCCTTTGGCTCCAGAACCTCCACTAGCCAAAGGCTGAGCTGCACTGTATTCGTTTATGGAGCAGACCTGTAAGCGTGTGGCCGTTATATTCCCATTAATAATATTCCCATTCCCATTAATTTTTTTATTTATTTTTTTATTTTTTAATTATTATTTTTTTTTTTTTTTTTTTTTATTTTTTTGCCATTTGTTAATCTAAATGTGTTTTTGTAAATTATTTATGCTTGTTTTTAAATGCACATTTTTATCCTGTTTTAAGCTCATGTAAAGCGTCTTTGAGTATGATGAAAAGCGCTTTCAAATAAAATGTATTATTATTATTATTAATGAAGTTTACGACCCATTCCTGTCCAAATGTGGTTTTCGCACAAATTCACCCCGTGATGCATGTTAAATATTTCAATGTACGGGTGGTCCTCATTTTATACCAGAGTTCGCCTTTAGTGGCAGCTATGTAACCCCATTTTCTACTTAAGTGGGAACGCCCTAACCTTCCCTAACTCCGTAATAAAGTCATAATTAGAGTGAATCCTAGAATGAGCAATATGGACAAATGAAAACAAACATAGTAAGGATGGTGCTAACTGAGCGTCTCTTCTTGCGCCGCATGGCCACTTTGATGTGGTGTGTCTGGACCATCGTAAGCTGAGAACCCCCACCGACCCCCCCCCCCCTTTAATTTTTTACTAGCTGTTCGCGACCCACCCAAAATGGCTCAGCGACCCACTTTTACGGCCCGACCCACCAGTTAAGTCACCGCTTTAGACTGTTATATTACACCAGACAGCCAACTGCGTTTCAAACACCAAAACCTGAATAGGCTAAATGACCGATGACAAAACCCGCTTCAATCACTGCAAGTTTGTCCTCAACAACTATTGTTGCCGGTAAGCAAGTAGCAAGCTCCTCCGCCCAATTAAAGGTGAGAACGGCAAGCTGGAAATAAAGAAAGGAATGCGAAAGTGGCTTATTAAGACAAAAATGCACCACCCACATTTCAGCTCCGACAAACGTAGGGGGAAGATCACTCTGACCTTTGCACAGCCAAGAGTATCAAGCTCCTAGTTGATGAAATCCTGCTCTGTGAGTTTAGTTTTAGTTTTGACTTGTCTTCGTATTCTTTCCCCTGCGTTTGTCTAAAGAAAAATGGCGTCGTTGCAGGTACTCTTTGCTGTGCTCTGCTGCCTGTCTTGTATATAATATTCAGCGCAGCCAGCCCCCTCAGCTCATCCATTTTAAGCAGGTCTTCTAAGGACAAGAGGATCACACTGACGATAATGGGAGTTGCAGAATGAGCATGAAAATGGAGGCAGGCTGCACTGACATCTAGTGGAGGCGCTTGCGAATTACAGCTGTAGGCGGATGTTGAGAAAAGCAAATCGGGATAATTGCCATGAATGCGACGTGTGAATTGAAAAGTAATGACTTTTTGCTTGTGTGTCTTCAACAGGCAAACCTGACCGCCACACCTCAAGCCTGCAAAGGTTCATGTGACTGGCTCACATGAGAAAAGGACGTCCCAGGTGTTCCCTTTTAGACATCAGTTCAATGGTGTTTCTGTGTGCTTAGTTGATCTGCCCGAGTGTTGGCAGCTCGTTCGCGTCTTTCTTCCTCATAGAAAGAATCTCAAAGCTTGGACTGAACTAATCCAGGTTCAAAGCCATCACTCTCTCCCTTCATGCAGAGGAAACACCTCGTCCCTCTGATTATCTAGTCTTTGCACTGTCAACAAATACAATGCAAAAATGGACGATTGGACTTTCTCAGATTTTGTTTTGGCTCCATTATTTTTTTTTTTTTTTTTTTTTTTGTCGTGTACGGAATAATCTAGTCGAGGATTTGAGGGGAGTGAGTTGGGTGACTCGTGGCAAAGGGGAGTCCCAATTAAATTAAAGACTTGCAGAGAAAATCTTATTGAGATGAGTTCAACTTTATGTCACCGGCATTTTGCATGCCGTGACGCAACGATATATCCGAAACTTGACAAATGTTTAGTTCTGTTTGATTGGGGACAGGGGAATATGGCAACTGCTGCTTTCTTCAGAGACTTAAGAGAGCCCGTGACTGAAGTTTTCATTCTCACTGTCACAATTATTTCCCACCTCTAAAATCCTCAGTTACTTCTTTCAGGGATGATGTCACCATGTCTTTGCGAAGGGACCTCATGCACCTCAACCGAGAATAATCGACGTGGTCAGTGTTTGCGTTTTGTCAAACTACTCAACTTCAATAGCGGTGGTCTTCTTTGAATGTCTGAATGCTGGTGTCAACGCTGCTTTGCCTCGTAATGAAACGGGGAGTGAAGCCGCATGAGCTAGGGTGACACCTGTACACCAAGTTTACTCTGCCTTGATAAGTTTCTGTTCTGCTGTCACATCGACCTTCCATGGATAAATGACATGGTTGAGTCCCAGAACGTGCCCGGACCATTTCTGCATCCTTGCGGACATCTGAATCACTATCGATATTCGGACCCCTTTGCACCTCAATGTGTCCGTCCGTGGCTGATGCGACTTCACTCCTGATTCATCTCGTTGTCATTATTTTTGGATTGTTTCTTCAAGCAGCTGGCTTTAGATCAGTCCAAACGTGATCCCTTGGTCAGCTGCTATCTGGGATGTTAACATCAACATCTGGCACATACTCATTAGTGCAAAAAAGATGAATACGAAACATACGTCATACACAGTCAGTGGTGGGTGAATTCAATAAATATATCCACAATGTCCTCTTATTCGTGTGGTCACATACGTGGTGCTGCCGTGTAAATCCAATGTTTGCCATCAAGTCACGGCCAAAACTATAACCGGATACCGTACGCCGCGTACAAATGTGTATTTGTCTGAGCAGTTGGCTAGGTGAGAAGAGCATGTCTGGAACTCCGTTGTCACCAAATACAATCACATGTTTGCAGTCCTTTGTGTTTGTTAGCGTTGTTGTCCAGCCCGGAGTCGGATTTGACAGCAGCTCGCGATCCTCCACGTTTTTGGCCTTCCCCCAAGTCCATCCCAGCCGAATCGCATCTCCTCGACGTACGTGCATTTTAAAGATGACGAATGACTGAATCAGATGAATGTGATGGTGTTTGATTAGTATTTAATCTGTAAAGGTAATCTAGGCAGCTTCGATGTTGTCATTCGAGTCAGTGAGGTTTTAGTACCAGCAGACTGCATACATACAGTATCGTTTTATCCAACAATGGTTGTGACAAGTGCATTTGTTCGCTCACAGAGTAGTACTATTATCTCAGTAGTCGGCAAAGCCCAGTGAAAAATCGAAACTATATTTCTCAAAGTGTATGAAAAGCCAGAAAAGTTTGTTTGCTTTCAACATTAATGGAACGTGCTTGGCTCTTTGTGTTTTGTTTCAATGGTGCAGAGTATATTTATTGGCCAGCAGTCGGTGCCTAGTTGAACATTCTTATGTGAAAACACGGAGACGCTCGCTCGTTTGTCCTTCCCTGACCCCCGATTTTTGTCGTACAAAGACACCCCCTCACCCACCACCACCCCCTCAAAAGTACCCACAGAGGTGCTTGCAAGGATGTTTACAGTGTCTTCTTCTGTGTAAGACATTCAGAACTCTCGCCCTCCCCCACCTCCTTTCCTCTTTTCTCCCTTCAGGAGTTTGTGAAAAGTGTACATTACCATGTTTCTTTTTTTTTTTTTTTATACAATACTCTGTAACTTGCCTTTGTAAATTTGGGCTGGAAAAAAAAATAAATCTTTTTATGAGACAATCTGTCCTGGTAACTGCTCCCTCTCTTAAGCTTTCCTCACTATCAGAGCATCTGTAATAGCCGACAACGTACCGGATCCTCCAAAGTTGAACACCCCACAAGTGGTACGATTCTCTGGGGCCATCGTAATGATGTTATGTCGGACGTCACATGATTCGCCATCACATTTCCTGAGACGTCAGCTCGCAAAGCATCTTAAAGATGAACTGTCTGTTTTTGTCAGGATTTCTCCATTCATGCATTTTCATCCATGATCTTTTCAATTTGCAGAATAAGGACAATATTTTGAATTTGACACAAGCCATACATATTGCTGTCTGAGTCATGGCGACCAGGTGTGCCCTGCCTCTTGCCTAAAGTCAGCTGGGACCGTGATCCAGCTCAACCGCAAACCAAATGAGGATAAGAGGTGCAGAAAAAATACAGGAGTCCTCCTTCATTCAGTGATTTGCAAGAAGTGGCAGAATTTGTTGCAAACACCTGCTTTTTAACCAAAATTCAGTTTGCCAAGAATGTGCACAATGACATCTTTGACTGACCTTTGTTCTCCTGTCAGTGACGCTGTCATTCATGCAACAAAGTTGTTTTGTGTTAAACTACATGCCGGGATTTCACACCCTGAAACGAGTTCACCATTATTTAAGCATCTCCACTTTTTTGTTTAGCGGTGACATCATGTTTCCATTTTTCAAATGTCAAATGCGTGCCTTGCCTCGATAAAGGCTAGCAAACACTGTGTTGTCTTTCAGGGTTAGTGAACATTTTGATCAATTAACCATTTGTCAAAGTGGTACCATTTGTCACTGTGTGTTTGGACACAGTACATGATTTGTATGTGCCACCAGTGCTGGCCGTCAGCTGTGTGCAGTCGCATAATGCGACATCAGTGACATAGAGCCATTAGGCCGCCCATGATTTTGTTGAGTGTAAATGCGGAATGTGATTATCCTCTGTGCTCTGGGCTCAGGAGAGGGAGGGCTCGCCCGGGAGGGAAGGAGAGGAGGGCTTAAGAAACCAACGTGCTGAGCCAATGGCTTTTCCCCATAAAGCAGCTGGCCGCCATCAGGACAGGACGGGCCGCTCGCTTCCGAGGAAGGATACCTTGCCGGACACTGAGGCCGTCTCCCAGGAGGTGTTCATGGGATGCACTATCTACGCAGCCAGCCCTAAGGCCTTGCCTGCAGACGAGGCGGCCGGCCAGGACACGTACTGCCGCCACCTTCATGGGAACTGCAGTCAGAGGATCGCCGCCAGGTAAGCCATGCAAGCGAAGTGCAACGTATTGGGTCACGTGCTACATCCGCTTAAGTGGCAGCAAGTCTGTTTTTCCTACCTGAGGGCTCCTCTTCCACCTGGACCAATCAGAGAACTAACTAGCATTGAGCAACAGCTGATGCTGTGCCTCATGTCTACAGTTAGAGTGGGAATCTCGAACTTTGAAAAATTATATCCCGATATTTTATGATGTTGATGTCAAGATACTGTAATTGATTATGCAATGTTCTATGTACTGGGAGGCGGGGTAACAATATTTGGATAACATATGCAATCACTCAACATTAAAAATGTGAGCTGATGAAGGTGAATTTACTTATTCATTATGAACAGCAAAAACATGTTTAAAGCATGTGCAGTAACACCGGTCAGCTGCAAATTTTAATCACAGACGGCTTAATGTGCCCCTAAACTTATTTTGGCAGCTGATTAAAAAAAGAAATAATATTTTTTCTTGCACATCAGCTTATTAAGATATGTGTGTGTGTGTGTATATATATACATGTATATATATATATATATATATATATATATATATATATATATATATACACACACACATACATACACACACACCAGTACTATGTCATTCTATTATTGTTATTATGAAAGCTTGATGGGTTAGGGAGGGCACATTCAGTGCAAAAAAAAACTTGTGGTAAAGTGTAGTATTACTTTATTTAAAAAATCTAGTAAAACTTTATTAATATCTAGTAAAACTTTATTAAGCAGTGTAATTAATGTTGATGTAATACATGGGGAGAATATCGTTGACGTCCTGTGAAAAACGCACATTTCCATTGTTGTCATTTAAAAAATGTTTACGTTTAATGTCGTGTCCGCATTTTGGAAATCACATTAACGTAAACATTTTGGACATAAATATTTTTCACAGGACAGCAATAATATACAGGGGTTTTTTAATTTTATTTTTTATGGAACACTCTAAATTGTCCCTTAAACACAGACATAGAAACATGTATAATGTGTACGTGTATCAAAAATGAATCTACCTGTATATCGTTGCTGCGATGTGAAAAATATATACAGTACTTGTGTATATATAAATATACTGGAAACATACTTGTGTGTGCGTATAAAAATGAATCTACCTTTATATCGTTGATATCCTGTGAAAAACACGTACTGTACGTTTATTTTTGTCATTTTCCAAAAATATATAAGTATACGTGTGTGTTTCACAGGACAGCAACGATATACTGTATACGTCAAATGATCAGTCTGGGAAATCGTTTCGACATCTGATTATCGGGCCATGGAGGATTTTCATCAGGAGTATTGGGGCGGGGCGACAGTTTTCCCGATTATCGGTATGTGTGTACCTTGTGGTAAGCAAAGTATGAAATACATGAATTGGATGAGGCAGATTGTTAAACACAGGAATAACTCTCGAATTGGTGTTTTTGGGTGTTATGACGGAACAGGCGCGTGATACAGTATTGTTAACCAGCGACTGTTTAGAGTGACATGTGAGATCTTGCAGCAGTGAATCAAGGGAGTTATCCTGGGCGTCCGTGTCGTGGAAATAGAAATCGGCGCTTGTAATCCCCTCGCAGAGCGCACAGAGCCTGGTGAGGCCACACTGGGCGCTTGGTAAGCTCAGCCCACCTTCTCGCCACAACCCGACGCACTTGAGAGGAGCTTGAAAGTGCATTGAGCGCTCGTCCTGCTAGCGTTAGCTTGGCGGATTTAGTGACAGTCGTGAAGATTGTCGCGGTCATTCTCAGACAAAAACGAGGCAATGCCTCCATGGAGGGATGCGGAGCGCGCCTGAATATCATTTTGGAGTCGACAAAGTTACGACACAACCTTAAAACGACGTTGCAACCAGTTTGGGAGCTACAGGTAGGCGACATCGAGGATTGGTAAAATTGCCACAGACAGAAAATCATTTCCGGCTGTCTATCAAAATAAAACTATTTCCACACTTGGTTTATGGACTTGAAAACTGTTTCGGTTGCATATTTTGCTCCTCTCATTGTGGTAAACCCAGCTAGTGTTTCCTTCATACACGCTTTATTGTAAACCGCGAGGAAATATGAACATTTATTATTTGTAAGATCTGAGGAAATACTTTATTTTGAATACCAAATGGCCGCGTTGAGATCACTGGCACACTTTGTCTTACAATGGAAAATATACCGCTAATAAAAAGGACAAGTGCCTTCTATTTGTACTTTGCAGAACTGAAGTGTCGTATACTGTTACGTTCAGCGACAATCTCTCGATATTTGTCAAACAAACATAACAACAAAAGGTCATGTCAGTGAACCTCGTTTATTTTATACTTAAGATTCAGCTCTGTAGTAATGCCCTTGTAAATACAGCAACAGACTTATTTTTGTTTATTTGCTTTTAACTACACTCGACAACCTAGAATATTTTATTTGAACTCCATTACGTCGTTTTTTGATATCGGGGAACGTTTTTTGGTTTAAAGTACTAAACGGTCCTTGTTGTGGGAGACATTTGAAGCTTTGTGTGGGACTTACAAATACACTTGTCTTCAAAGTTTGTTTTGAGGTGCTTGCACAATGGGGAGGTTATTTCAGGAGGTCTCAAGCTGTGCACATATCACTGAGTCCAAAGGCTGAACACTCATCCGTGAAATGAAGAATAGAGTGCTTTGTAAACAGTCGAAACTGCTATTAGTAATACAAAACAAATGTTAAAATCTGACGCTGCGCAATAATATTCCTTACTGAAAGAAGAGGCAGAGAAATTAACTTTTTGAAATAACTGCAAACATTTTTGCCTTGCACTTCTGGGATGAATACAAATCTCTAGAGGTCCACACGCCCAACACAAACAACTCATATTGCTTTCACTGATTTTGCTCTGTTCAAAAATAAAATCCCACACATTTTAAATGCAGACTGTTAATGTTTACTGAATGTTCCTACTGTTTATTTGGCCAGATGGGCAACTATTTCTGTCCAGAGTGAACATACAAAAACATGTTGATGGAGGGACCATTTAATAGTGTTTCTATGCCTCCGTGAAAGAACTCAGAGAGAGATTTTCTTGTCAAGTAGTGCATTGGCCAGCAGCATTAACAAGATTAGAGTTAACTGGATTGAAGGATGCCTTGTGACAGCACAAAGCAGTTTGTCTACACTGACAATGAGGAGAGGTGGAAACCTTTCACCGAACGTTAGTGTCAAACATGTTTAACTGCGCAGAATGGCATTCGGAATCCAACAGGCCATGGCTGTCATGACATAAATGCCCAGATTAAAAAAAAAACGATCTTGAATGGGCTGGTGTTGCATGAAAAATTATGATGTGACATTTTTCTCATACTTCATGTGTACTTTAACCAAAAAGTAAAGTGGCCTTTTATAGTCATGGATTGAGTGACTTCTCCATTCATCCATTCTCTGAAGTGTTTGTCCCTCTTGAGCTGAGGCCTAACCCAGCTGACTTGGAGTGAGATGTGACAAACATCCACCCTCACATTCAGACCAATGGCCAATGTTGAGTTTTCGAGAAACTGGACACAATCCTGCAAGCACAGGGAGAACATGCAAACTCCACACATGAAGGCCGAAGCCGGAATCAAACCCTGCACCGTGAGGCCGCCATGCTAACCAGTCGACCACCGGGCCGCCCTCAGCAGAACACTCTTTGCCTTAAATAACACAGAGAAACCCGAGATCGCCCCCTAAGGCCGGTTGTTATCGAAGACTGAATTACAATATTACATATTATTACAAGACGGACATGCAAACCACTAGTGTACTATGCTACCAAGTTAGCAGCTTATCAGTATTAGTATTAGTTTTTGGCATAAATAGGAGTATTATAATGAAGAATGTGATAATTAATTCTAAATTATTCTTCGAAACTGCAACTGGCTAATTTTGTTTTCTTGAAAGATTTGACAGGATTATGATTTTATCACGAGGAAAGAAAACTGAGCATTTTCTTTGGCTGTTTAGAAATTCCACAGAGGAAAGTATAGATGTGCATGATTATTGATCATTGATAAAACGATGACTTCTCTGAGTGTGTGGGGAAAACAGCACAATGTTGGCCCTGCAGTATGTTTAATCTCAACACTACTAACCTGACTGACTGGTTCTGACGTTGGTTTGTAGACAAATGCATCAGGAAAAAGATGGATAAATATTTGGAAACGGATTAGTAATTACACAAATGTTTGAACTGTCATGTTAGGCTAATCAAATCAACACTTCGATAAGTTGCATAAAAGCAACAGAGAAAGCAAAATACTGTATGCCCAGAGTGCACATTTCACAATGCTGGCTCAACTGAGGTGTTGTAAATTTGCTGATGTTATGCATGACATCGTGCCTGATGTACAACTCAAAGACAGCTGTGGCAGTGAATGACAGTTTCATTCATTAAGAAAATCTCTTCATAATGCTTTCTCTTTTTAAGATTTTCAGGTGCCACCATTTTTTACAAACGTGCCAATACTTTGAAACTATGCATACCCTTTCGTCTAGGAGTCTTCATTTTTAAGCCACTGATTTGTTGCATCTTGTTCCTCTAAGCTACATCCTGTTAAGGAAGTTGAGAACAAATGCTTTTGAACATTGTTTTCAAATGAACAGTCAGATCAACTCAGACATCCCTTAACTACTAGCTTGAAATGTCCACAAACGCCTCTCTTATCTAATTACAACAGGCCCTTCACTACTACTTGCCCCCCTCTGTGAACCCCTTTGTGATCACAGATAACCAGTCAGATGGAACCTTTCAAAGCAGGAAGCAAAGTTGTTTGAACAAGCCAGTGGCTGACGTGAAGCTTCTGGTCAATTAGAGATAATCCGTTGGAAAGTGCGTACGTGAGACTCTTTCCATCAGCACCTGTAATTATTCAGGGCAGGTGCGAACAGCCTCCACACTCCCATGGGACAGTATGGCTGTGTTTATGTCTGTCTGTGTGTGTGTGCGTGTGTACGTGTGGGTGCTGAGCATCTGCGATATAGCCAGAGCACACGCTGTAAAAATACAGTTTTATGTGTAATTACACACTCTCTCTCTCTCTCTCTCTCTCTCTCTTTCTTTAAGGGGTGTGGCTTAGTGAGTGACATCAGGAGCTGGAGTCAGGTTGGCCAGTTAGCATGCGCTTGAGAGTCTGGACATGAGTTTTGGCTGACAGCAGCTCCTTCCGAGTGTTCTCATTTTGTCTTTGTGTGTTTGACTTTCTAGTTCCGTTCAGTAAACAGCTGAAAGTGACTGTGACTATAGTTAGTCCATGGGAATTTTTACACGAGCATCCTTATCCATCAATACAAAGCAAAAATCAACCAAAATTCCAAAGTTGGGTCATCATAAATAGGGACGATTAAGTGGGTAGCTATTTGTAAACCGGCAAAAAAACAGCCGATTCTTTGCCATACTATTTCATACAGACACATTACAACATAAGCCAAAAAATAAACCCATAAACAAAAAAAAAACAGCAAAAAAATCGTTCTCTCTGTTGTAAAGTTAAACAAATACTAAAGAACAAATTAATGTAACAATCAAATGTTCTGCCTGCATGAAAAAAGTTATTTTGTTCACTTTATATATTTTTAAAAATCAATCAGCAGATTACTCCATTATTGGAATTTTATTCTGCCAAAATAGTGGAATTGGCCTTTAAAAAAAAAAAGCATATCGTGGGACCTACTCGTAAGTCAAGGTACGACTGTACAGAGTTTCCTTGGATGATTAGCTCTTTGACTCACATCCATGCCTGCTTATCTGTTTTTTGTTTTTTTTACATTTTGCAGAGTACAGAATTTGAATGTACTATAAGACCTTTCGCATTGCATCACCACCATGTTGATTTAAAAGGCAGAGTCCACGTGTTTGCCCCAAAAAACACTTTCGCTCAGCCCTGAGAAAAGTTTACCTGCAGACAGAAAACAAACAGGACAGTGTGGATGAGAGCGGAGCAAAGTGGATGGCCTCTGTGCACTCATTTGTGTGTGTTTTTGTGTTCAGGGCCAGAAGCATGACTGAGCTGCAGGAGCACTCCGAAGAAACAGGTCTATTGTCTACACAGGACCTGGACGCCTCCAAGGATGAAGATGCGCATGGACACCTCAGGCAATTTTCTATCACGCACACACACACACACACACGCACGCACACACGTACACACGCACGTACAAAATGGTCTACAAACGCAGACACACTTTCCAACACACCATCTGCATCCTGTGTGCATCCTCACAGGCTCCAGCTGCAGCAGATTTCTTTTCATTGTGCTTATTTTGGAGGTCTAGGTCAGGGGTCCCCAACCTTTTTTGCCCCACGGACCGGTTTATGTCAGACAATATTTTCACGGACCGGCATTTAAGGTGTGGCGGATAAATACTACAAAAAAATTGTAGTCGCCGTTCCTGCACAAAACCCCCGCCTCACACAGGTAGCATGTCGGAAATAGCAACAGTGCTATTGTGGCGATCTCAGAGTATTCAGCCATAACTTGTATCCAGAACACCGGCAGAGTTGTTGTCTCGAACGTACTTTTAAGGCCGCCGTCATTTGTGATCTCCAGCAGTTTATTTTACTCATTTAGCAAGCTCCGACGTTTTTTTTTTTTTTGCGTAATCAGTCACGTGACGGAGAAGCGTGGTTTGACGTAACGGAGAATCCCGTAATTTTTCAAAATAAAGTATCTTTCATATTCCAAAATAAATACAATGGAATTAATGTAAGTTCTTATTGTGCGGCCCGGTACCAAATGCCGCGCGGACCGTCGGTTGGTGATCTTGGTGATGTCGACCAGTGGTAACACTCGCACACAAACGTCTTTATAAGCACAACAGTATTGCACTTAAGGTCTCATTGAGGTGGTAGACACTCACCAGATATAGCATTAATGTAAGGTCCCGCTGCAAATTTTAACCTTTATGCAAGATAATAATGTTCATTTTAATTGACACAATTTCAGATCATTTTTTTAACACTATGTTTATGACCGTGGCTGGAGTCTGCGGTGGTTTAGTACTGCATATATTCACTTAGACTGAGAGCTGTTGCTGATATTCTCCTTTTGCCTATTTTTAATTCTTTTTTTTTTTCCCCATTCAAAGTTGGTGCAATCTAAAGCAGCAGTCATTACCATCTATGCCAAAACCAGCGGGTAATCGGGCCTTCAACAAAGAAAGCTCAGCCAAAATGGCGGCCCTGAAGATGTAAAAGTTGGGAAGAAGTTTGTAAAAGCTCATTAGCATGAAATATAGTAAACTTACTTGGCCATGTCTTGAGGATCAAGCACACACACCTTCGCCAAACTGTTCTGATACTCATATCTATAAATTCTTACGGTGAATGTCATGACAATTGGCAAGTTAAGAGTCAGACAAAACAGTGCTTGCCTACAGCACTCATTTCATAATAATATACTAATATAATAACTTGCCAACGTATTGAAACCACTCTAAGTATGTCAATTTAATAGCTCTATAAACTGAACTATTTTCTGGATTTTGAATATTGCCATTGAATGACACTAGCAGTCGGAACAAACAAATATCTGCTAAATGTATGGTTGCATTATGTAAATATTGCGTGCGCTGCTTTGCCAGTAAAATGATCTGAAAGCAAGTGATCATGTTGGTGTGTGTGACGACAGAGTGGCTGTTTGGGTTATATAAAAGGATTGCAGGCAGGAGCCATGTAATCCTGCCGAAGTTACTCTGGGATTGAGCGCAAAAGCATGTCGTGTGTTGGACTCAAGTGAAAGGGAGGAATATGAACACTTCCTGTTTACCTGCTGCCAGACACAGTGTCTCTCTTTCTATGCGTTAAAGAAAACCAAGCAACAGTAGTGCATTAAATCGATGGATGGATTCTCTCTCTATCTCTATCTCTCTCTACCTCTCTCTATCGAATGAGAGCTCGGCCTGCTCCCACATCCCCCGCCCAAAATATATTAGTTATTTATTTATGTATGTATTTATTTATTTATTTATGGGGGGGGGCGGGGTTGCCGGTTTAAGTGCTGCGATATTTGGTCTTGATGTTTGTCAAATAAATTTCCCCCCCAAATGGGACTTATACTTTGGAGTGATTAATTTATGAATTTTTTTTTACAAGATGCATTTTTTTTACTCATCTGCATTTTTAAGTGTTTATTTATTCATACATTTTTTTTAGTTATTATTTTTAAGCAATCGGCTGTGTGCTGCTGACCATCTGAATTTCCTGTCTGGCAATCTTTAAAGGATGGCTTCTTTAATTTTACATGTGCGGCTTGACTGGACGTGATAAATTAGTTTAGGTTGTAAAAAGGCATAAAAGCTAGAAAATACTCTATGTAGATTAATTTCACGTTTATGACATGTTTTCAACACTGATATGTCCATGTTGCGTGCAATGAAACGTAATGTGTGCAATTTCCTGTTGGAAAATAGAAACCAATTGGGCAACGAGTAGGACGACAAAGAAAAGCAATGTCAAAATGCACAGCAAAACTTTGCAAGAGGCCGACTCGAAACAGCGAACAAGGTGCACACTGGCATGCTATTCCACAATTTCAAGTGTACTTGAGCAAGTTTTGTCAAATCCCAATAGGAGAGATAGGCATGCACACATGTGCAGTGAACATTTCAGTCGAAAAGGAGTCATTTATACTTTGAGATGAGACACACCAGGCAAGTGACATTAAAAACTAACACCACGCCGAGTATTTTCAACAAGCAAGCAGTGGATGTGCTTAATTTTTCCGTTGAATTGCGGATGATACAAACTTTGAATGATAATGATAACAATAATAAAAGATATATCGCAAGAGCACTGATCGCAAGCTGCAATTGCAGACTGCTGACCGCTAACAACTTCCGGTGATCCAGATCACCCGCCATCGTAGGTTAAAGGTGACCTGCTTTTTTATTTTAGTTTCTAAGTACTTTTTTTAGTGAAAGTGTGTGCACTAACACAAAAATCTACAATATTAGTAACACGCACAGAGACCCATTTCCCTCGCCGCCCCTCGCAATCAATTTGGGACCAGTCTGCGGACTATCGGTCAATCGCGATCGACTGGTTGGGCACACCTGGCTCTAGTCCATCATTCACATATGTGACAGTTATCGAGTGACGTGTTTAATCAAGTTATTCAATATCCATGAAAATAATGTGAAGTTATCAAATGACTTGTGGACAAGATATTAACTTTTTTTTTATTGCTTCGAGTGGTGTTCATAGAGGATCTTCACAATGTTGATCATTTTTGCACAAGTTCCTATTAAATGCTCCACGAATCTATCAGTGTTATTAAGACGTCTTAAAAACATCGTTGGTGGAATACTGATGTGATTGTTGACTATTACTGTTCGTATAGAGTATGTGAGTACCCAGCGTCATTGGTTTTGTGGTGGCGTATTTCTGTTGCATTGTTCCTTCCTGGCCCTGCGATTGGCTGGCGACCAATTCAGGGTGTCCCCCGCCTACTGCCCGAAGACTGCTGGGATAGGCTCCAGCACCCCCCGCGACCCTCGTGAGGATGAAGCGGTTCGGAAAATGGATGGATGGATGTTCCTTCCTGCTTGAGGCTGGAGCTGCAACCTTTGGTCTGTCTTTATGTACTTCGCAGGTGATTGGTGAGAGTGTATAAAATGGCGTGCTAAAACGGTTCTCCCTCTTCCTCCGGCCCTCCTCTGAACTGCACAGTGCGTCTTGGTTCTGTGCCAATGCAATCGTTTTGCCTGTGACTGCAGCTTTGGACCATGTTGAATAAAAGTGTATGTTTGGGGCCTAATAAAGTAGAGTAGTCCATATCTGGTCCAGCCCAGTTTTGGCTGTGTCAACCCTGAGCCTAATACTGCCTTAACTATGGAGCGTTTTTCTTTGGACTGCCCTTATTGTAGCCTTGGTCATCCTTGGTAGCGGGGAAAGAAGGGACGACATTCATGCTATGCGGTGGTTCCCTTGGCCGGTCGTAACACGACAAATACCATCTGATGTACGGTAATCAAATAAGGCTAACATTTTATCATGATTTTTTAATCGTAAAATGTATTTGCATTCTGGGCATAAAATACGTTGCAGCATAGGATTCTCAAGATCAGGAACCGTGAGTGAAAAGGAAAACCATTTCTGACAACACAAACTCCTCTTGTAACAAGTTCAAATACACTGAGCACAATCACTAACCTCTTCACATTATGTACCAGTTGCTTTTTGATGATTCATCCATTGATCTGTTTTCTATTCACGAGTAAGCTGGAGCCTACCCCAGTTGACTTAAGGCAAAAGGTGGAGTATCCCCTGGACTGGTCTGGAGGCCAGCAAGAGTATTTCATGATTCAGCAGCACATTGTTATTCTCCCTATGCAGTGTCCCTGACTGTATTCCGCCACTCTCCCCCTTTGTGTGTTGATTCTTCCCGTATTCTGCTGCTGGATCGGAATGGGGAGAAACCTGGTGTCCTGATTAGGATATCTGAGAAAAAAAACAAAGCTGATTGACGTGATGTGACATGTGACGTACAACTTCAGACAGAACATCCTTCGGGATGAAGAGTTTTTTCCAGTTATTCATGTGTGATTCTCTCCTTTAAATATTCATTCATCTTCCGAACCGCTTGATCCTCACAAGGGTCGCGGGGGGTGCTGGAGCCTATCCCAGCTGCCTCCGGGCAGTAGGCGGGGGACACCCTGAATCGGTTGCCAGCCAATCGCAGGGCACACAGAGACGAACAAACATGCACGCCCACACTCACACCTAGGGACAATTTAGAGTGTTCAATCAGCATGCCATGCATGTTTTTGGAATGTGGGAGGAAACCGGAGCACCCGGATAAAACCCACGCAGGCCCAGGGAGAACATGCAAACTCCACACAGGGAGGCCGGAGATGGAATCGAACCCAGTACCTCTGCACTGTGAAGCCGACGTGCTAACCACTGGACTACCGGGCCGCCATCCTTTAAATATTTAATCAGTTAATAGTTATACTGATCAATTAAATTCACAGTCAATGAATCAAAGTTATTAAAACGGCCATCATGAGTTTCAATGCTAAAATGCATATCCTAAAAATCTGGGATATGGTTAAAATGCCATACGGAATTATACGGAAGAAAATATAAATAAAATATAAATACAGTCAAACCTCGGTTTTCGAACGTCTCGGTTCTCGACCAATTCGGTTTTCGACCAAATATTTCGTTTTTTTTATGCCTCGGATGACGAACACATTTCGGTTCTCGAACAAACTGAGCGCACTTGAATGCACCATTTGACTCCTCTCGCCTTCCTTACACGAGGAAGTGACGCTTCCTCGGGTAGACGAGGAAGTGACACTTCCTCGTGTTGCTTTCCATTGTGAGCAGACGTGTTCAGTAAACATTTTTATTTTAAAAAGCGTGGTTTTGGTTTTTGAACAATTCGGTTTTCGAACAGCCTTCTGGAACGGATTATGGTCAAAAAACAAGGTTTGACTGAACAGCAAATGCTCCCATTTTTAATGAGATCAACTCAAAGATGGACCACATTTTCAATGTACACAAAAGCCCTCTTCATTGCTCACAAATCTGTCCAAATCTTTGGAAGCTCTTTTCCTTTGCCGAGTTAAAGCGGCCCCCTCACGGCTGCGGGCATATTGAGATGCTGATCAGAGAGCACGATTGTGGCACAGGCATGCCTGAGTCCACATTTAAATGTGCAGCACATCACAGTGCCAGAGATGTCCGAAGTTTGGAGTGAGAGAGGAATCCCTATGAGAGTTGCGATGAGTAACATTCTAACCACAATTCCGCCGAGTTTCCCTGATCTGCTGCCATGCTTTTTACACCAGACAGGGCCTCTAAGATGCAAGGATGTTTTGTGTACTGTACTGTTCAGCGGTCACTTTGCTACTTCCTGCAGGGAAGAATAATAGTCTCTGAGACAAAGATGTAAACGCAGTTGAAGTGTCAAAGAGCAGCGTGTTGCCAGATGCTGTGCCTGCTGTGTGTGCCTGTGCAGAAGTGTGCGTGTGTCCATGTGGGGTTGGATCAGGCTGTTGTTTACAGCAGGACAGGACAGCTGTGACATCAGTGCCTGCTGAGCCGGATGTGCTTGACACCATTCCCACAGTTTTAATCTCAAATTTGGCACATGTAATCAAACAAAATAGATTTTTTTTTGTCCATATATTTGGACAAAGAGTGTATAAATAGACAGGTTACTGATTGTTCCAACGTAAGATGCATTTGGGACTGGATAAGTGAAGTATTGGGGACCCTCTCAGTGATAATTTTACAGTTTGAGCCCTGTGAGTCCCAGGGACTCACTGATCAGAAAAGTATGAGTCCCATTATGCATTTAGAGAGTCCAAAATTTCGAATTCTGAAATGGTCTACGTATTCAATTGCATACTGTATTATAATAGGTTTATTTCTTTTGAACAAATGCTGAAAAAATAGTAAATAATTCAGGCATACAAGATTTGCTGAGAAATAGGTTCTTATTTCATCCCATGGTTCAGTCTTTGAGTTCATAAATTCTCCTCTCTTTACTCTGCTTCCAATGATGCAAGACTTTCTCAAAGTCAACTTAACGCAAAAAACTATCCAACTTTAGCTGCTTCCTCTGTGATATCTCCGCAATAAACTTTCACAACACTTGTTCGCAACGCTTGTTTCAACGTTACACAACTTGGCAATCGTCTGCTTCCCGCCAGGTGAAGGCCGGGCTCGCCAATCTCGTCTCGCGATAACGGTGTCACGTAGCAAGGTGGTGGTGGACCCCAAAAAGCAGGCAGGAGGGAAGAGCAGGGTGTACTTGATAGATTGTATTGATAAAACTAAATCCTACACAAACAAAGTCCTGAAAAACCAAAAGAATCCAAAGTAGCAAACAAACCCATGACTGAAGCAAAAACTATCAATACCAAAAACATGACTTAAACATAACAAACAAACATGACATGACAGCAGCAAAGAGCAACAAACAATGACCCGACAATGAGTGGTCAGGAGGGAGTCCTTTTAAATGGCTAACGACCTAACGACCAACAGGTGTGCAGCTGCAGGGGGAGCCCTACAGTGCCACCTGTTGATCCCAAACCGAATCATGACAAACGGAAATCTCGTCATGCGAGATTACTTAACGCGAGATCAAAACAACAATGGTGGCGATGGTCAAACTGTGATTGTTGCTGGAAAAAAAGCTTTCCCGTATTTTCTTGTTTGTTTTGACTGAGAAATTTCCTTGCGTCCCAAAAACGCACATTTGGAACTGTGCGTCCCGTGGGAAAATTATGCGCCTAGGACGCGGGACGCAGAGGTAACGAGATGGCTGCCCTCTGTACACGTAGTATGTTTTTTTTTTTAATTGTTTCACCACCTACTGGATTTGGTCACTGCTGCATATGGGCCCAATGCAAGTGGACTGTAACCACAAAAGATATGAAATTACCTTTCTCACCCAGGTCTATAACTGACTCACCCCCTGCCCCCCCCCCCCCCCACCTAAAAATGTTATTTGTGAGTGAAGCATAACCAATCTCATCATGAACAACTTTCAGGGGCTTATCCTTGATAAAGTAATGATCATTGTGTTGTGAAGACAGAGCACATGCTACTCTCACTGCCTGGTGCATGCCGCCTATAAATAGTACCCACAGTAGCCATGCGCTCCACAGTGGGGATGAGCAAGTGATTATTAAAAATACAGGCGGCGGCCCTGCAGGGACTCACCATTCGTCTCTCCGTGCTCACCTTCCATCTGCCTCACTCTTCCACATGAAGCACGTCTACATCAATAATACTGCGAGCGCAAAGAGACACGAGGTCTGAAGGGACCCGTGCTGTGATCAGATTTGCAACGTCAGGGTCACACTTGGATGGGCGGTTGTAAAAGACACTGGAATGGATCCCTTTATTTTGGGACTTCAGTCAACAGCTTTTAATATGCTCTAGGATGCAATAAATCACATCTCTAAAGTGGAAATGTACGTCTCTTGAGACCAATTCCGAACTCCATGCTGACAATGACAACTGCAATGAAAGTAAACCAAACACCGGATATGTCTTTGTAAGTATTGAACTGCCTCTTTGTGCCTGCTCAGTGCCTCAGGCTGCGAGGCAGAATACTGAAACTAATTACCAACTCTAAGGCTCTAAAATGGAATCCTAATTTAGAAAGGGAACACTTCCCACCGGCAGCAGGTGTAATTGTGGACTCCAACGTAACAATCGAGCCGCAGGAGGAGGGGGAAATTAGCACCGGGATCTTGGAGACAACTGGAGGCACTCACGCCTTGGAAAGATTTTAAGTAGATAAGACGTGATGTGGAAAGTTAGCTGGGACTTTTAACGTCAGCTGCTTTCCATTTAGCGTCTTGTTAGATTAGCATAGAGCAAGGGTGTCCAAAGTGGGTCCTGGAGGGCCGCTGGCCTGCCTGTTTTTCAGCTCTCCCAGGAGCAACACACCTGATTCTCATCATCAGGATTGTTCTAATGCTGCTCCAGAGCTGGTTGATGAGCTGATCATTTGAATCAGGTGTGTTACAGCTGGGAGAGCTGGAAAACAGGCAGGACAGCAGCCCTCCAGGACCCACTTTGGACACCCATGGCATCGAGGCATTACCAAAGAAGCTGGGACAAACTCAAACAAGTGGTAGAGCAGCATGTCCAAATTGCTTTAATTCATGTGTTATATGTCATGCAGAATAGTAGAATCATAGTCATTATTTAACCCCCATGCAGTAATTATCCCAAAATTGGACATTTCGGACACTTTGGACGATTTTGGACTGTTGGACAAATGGACACCACAGACAAAACAGTGAAAAATAGCTCCACGAAGCTGAACTTTTGCATAGGATGTATATCTATGTCTTGGCCAATTCCCACTGAACATTTTGAGGGGTTGAAAGTGAAAAAAAATTAAAAGTGAAAAAAGTTGTTGCACATTGGAAGAGGGACATTTTTGGGACAATCCTCGAGGACGTAATACCCTTCATGCGGCCGCTTAAAAATACTGCATGAGGGTTAAGTAGATGACTACTAGTGAAAACTTTGGTTTTGGCATGTTTTGTCACTTGTTTTAACACATACTGTAGTCGTAATCAAACAAACTGTATGAATGAGCATGGCGGTTGATTTCCTAAGATTATATAACCCAAAAATTGCAGGGGGCCCAAATTTGTGTGTCACAATGTGCCAGAGTCTACTCGATCAACCGATATTAGCGCAAGAGTAAAGTTATAATTATGGATATCTATCTATCTATCTATCTATCTATGTGTGTGTGTGTCGGGATGGGTATCGATAACATTTTATTGATACTACTACTGTTAATTTGAATTTGTACAAGTCGCACCTCAGTTTAAGTGACAGGATCCGGCAACCTGTGGACAAAATATATTACTTATAGTCCATCAAAATGATGTATATACAATAATGTATATACAACAACTTTATTTAGTTATATGCAGGTCCTTGGTTTAATATAAGAGATATTAAACCAAGGACCTGCATATAACTAAAGAAATTGTTAAATCAGCATGACATCGAGTCATAATATGCACAATTGGTTTGTATGTACTCAATACAGTACTAACATAAAATAAAACGTTGGCCCTTCTCAACAAGAAGCACATGGAGAAGAACACTATGTATACATCCATCCATCCATCCATTTTCTGAACCGCTTTCTCCACACAAGGGTCGCGGGGCGTGCCGGAGCCTATCCCAGCTATCTTCGGGCAGTAGGCGGGGGACACCCTGAACCAGTTGCCAGCCAATCGCAGGGCACACAGAAACGAACAACCATTCGCGCTCACACTCACACCTAGGGACAATTTGGAGTGTTCAATCAGCCTGCCATGCATGTTTTTGGAATGTGGGAGGAAACCGGAGGACCCGGAGAAAACCCACGCAAGCACGGGGAGAACATGCAAACTCCACACTGGAAGCTGGAATCGAACCCGTTACCTCTGCACTGTGAAGTCGCCGTGCTAACCACTCGACTACCGGGCCGCCCATGATGTATACAACAATGTTAAATAATGTCATTATTTTTATAATAATAAATAAAATTATATTATTTATTTTTATTATTTTACATATATATATATATATATATATAAATTATTGTTTATTTTTTTATCTAATATTATTATTATTCAGCACTTCCCAAGGAGCTGTCAACACAGAAAGTTTTACATCAAACTAATGTCAACAGTCATTTGGTACAGTGGAGATTGGGGGAGCAAAAATGCACGTAACTTTCCGCAGTGGGATTTCTCTGCTCTCATCTGACATAGAGGAACTTGCCGTTTCTTGTATTTGATTTGCATTGTCCTAATCCGAGCGTGTTGATCTCAATTCTAAATTCTTACATGAAAGGATGCAATCGGTATAAAACAGCTTTCTGATGCATATGCATGGTCAGTGTCCATTGAAGCAAAACAAAAGGAAACATTTTTAAGAGAGCGGGAGACACTTTCTTATGCATTATGTCACTGTCAGGTTCAAGAATGAAACAAATAATGTTTTGGATCCCCCAAAGGCAGACATAGACAAAATGCAAACAACAAAAATGTTTATGATCAAAAACGCAAAACCGACAAGGGCCAAACGCAGACCGCTGGTGACAAGGAGCCAGCAAAAACAAGGCATAAACAAAAAGCGCTTGCAAAAGGCAAGGTAATATGAACACCGAGAATACAAACGGCAAATGACAAGAATCCAAGTCACACAACAAACAAAAGCAAGCTCAAATGACTAAACCATGACTATATTTACAAAACGAGCAACTAAGGGAGCAAGATGGAGAGGTCTAGAAAACAACACTTGAGCATGAACAACAAAACGGGTCAATAATCCAACAACAAGACGAGGCCGCTTGGCAGTCCTGAAATCCGTGGCAAGGCTTGATTGGAAACCAGGAACAGATGCGCCTGCTGGAGGGAAATGCTGGAGCTGAAACAAAACAAACAGTCACATTCTCTTTGAAAGATGATTACCAGCTGAGAGGTTATCCAAAAACATTTGTCTTTCCCCGTATCTGCACGCTGTCAATCGCCTCGCTGACCACTAGTGTATGAAAAGTAAGTCCATTTTCTGTTTAGTCTTCAGTCTTACCTCCAATATCGCATCTTAAAAAACACAATAGCAGAAAGGGATTTCTCTCCAAGACCTAATTATTCCGTATTTTATCTACTGGTAGATGAAGTATCCCGCCGCGTCAGCCCTCCTCAGGCAAGAGAGATTCGATGATGTGCATGTGTGTTCGTGTTTTCTGACAATAAACAAAACAGTAACCCACTGCATAATCTCCGGGGCATTGCTGCTATTTGTGGGAAAACAACGGAATATTCCTCTTTGATTGTGCCGAATGTGACAGCGTACACCTGCATCCTGCAGTCACGTGCACGCACGCACACCCGCACTGATGATTGCACGTGGCGCTGAGGCACGCAGCCAGCGGGAATTGTCATGCGGTGTAAAGGCACACACAGACGAAAACGCCACGATACCGCCTTTCATCAAGGCGACCAACAACATGGAATGGAATGGAATGGAATGGAATACAACTTTATTGTCAAATGTGCTGTACGTATGTGTAACATACAGCACAGATGAAATTTCTTCCCCCTCAACATAAAACAAGAGGAGCCGCTGCGGGTGTCCGCGCCGCCATCAAAAGAAAAGTTGACCAAAAAAATGACAAAATAATAACATCTTGCTTTCATGAGTGTAAATAACCCTCAAATACACGACTGCTAACCATCTACGCCACAGGTGTCAAACTCAAGGCCCGGGGGCCAAATCTGGCCCGCCACATCATTTTCGGCGGCCCGCGAAAGCAAATCAAAGATGTCAACTTTCATGATGCCTGCTAAAATTTGGACCAAAATTTCAAATTCTCTAATGTAATAAATAAGAGTAATACTGTCAGCATTTTCTTGTTACCAAACCCCTCATTACAGTAACTTCAACGATAGGTGAATAAACCGTTATTCTTGACTTCTTCATATGGTTTCAGTCATAACGGCCCTTCAAGGGAAACTGTCACAAAAATCAGGCCCGCGACAAAAATGAGTTTGACACCCCTGATCTACGCGAACAGTTTACCTTGCTTGTGCTGATGTCACAATGATGTCGCCAGCCTCAAATAATGAAAATTAGCATCACAGCTACTTTTTTTTCATCCTTTCATGCGCAAATAATGATAACCTGTAACCTGATAACATGATAAGCTGTCCGTTGTCGTAACCGCTGTCCCCGAAAGGCTTAATCACACATTTGCCTTTTAATTCTATTCCAGGTTTCATCTGATTGAAGAGCTGTCCTATGAGGATGTCAAAAAATGTTACCGTGGCTCGGTGAGTGGCATCCCTCATTGTTGGAAGTGTTTTTACCCCTCCTAACTGGGACATTTACTCATTTGGCACCGCCTTGTTAATACACAAACAGAAGCAAAAGTCACAAACAGTAACAACATATGAAAGAGCAAACATTTTTATTTTCAGCCACGCGTTATGCGACTTTTTGATGTAGGCCATTTGAAAACAGAATAGCAAGTTGTCATCTTAACTTTGTGCGTTGTGACACAGGAATTTCTGCATACTTTTCTATGAGAGCCAAGCTTTAAGTGGAATCTTAGAAGGCAGATGTATTAGAAATCCTTGAACGGCGGCCATTATAAAATGTGAATCAACTAGAGGGGAAAAGTTTAGTGCCACTTCAATTTTATTTCCTGTCATACAGGCTAACCACAATTATATTAATTTGTGCAAACAATAAAACGCTCTTAAAGCACTCACTATATGAATGAGGAGGGCGTAATAAAAGTCCTCTACTCTATGCACTCTCTCACACACACACACACACACACACACACACACACGTGTCAAAAATTGCTCATGGTCGCAATTAAAGCATTGTCAGAATAAAAAATCATGAATTAAATTCCAAAATGTCATCTGGAAGGATTATAGTCATCCTTTTTTATTGATGAAATATTTTTCTTTGACCAATGTATTTCATAGCCTTTTATTTTATGACGCTGCATCAGTTTGAAAAGTACAAGTGAAAAGCACCAAATGTGATTATCTTTTTAATTGGCTTCATCCATCCATCCATCCATTTTCCGTTGCCCTTCTCCTCATGAGGGTGGTGGGTGAGTTAAATCCTATCCCAGCTGACTTGGGTGAGACCCATTGTACTTTATAGTCTTTAATTAACCGACCAGAAGAGAAAGTGGGGGGAAAAAAGCCAGAGAGAACATGCAGCTATCTGTGATTAAAATTTGCCGTTGACCAGTCTAATTATGTGACAGTTAAGAATGTTAAGTGTAAGCGTCGTGAAGATTTTACGGTGGCCACAATTTGAATCTGCAAAAGATTGCTTCAGCTCCCATTAATTCCGGTTGGCCAAATTGTTTCAGTGTTACACCTTATGCAGTATTTGTCGCTTCACAGCTTTCGTAGAACATGGCTTAGGACAGCTGACTACAGTAAAACCCCTCTACAACAAAACCTACATGGGCGAAAATACCCCCTAGTGTGAAAAAATTCCCACTTTTCTGCTCCCCCTACAATGAAAATTCCCCCTGTTCCGTTATACGAAATCTTTTTCTCTGCTCTTGCCCGCAACGAGATCCACTACAACGAAATCAAGCCTTCCGCAAAAGTCTAATCCAACCTCAGCATGCCACAGCGACATCTACTGCTTCGTTCGGTAACGGCAACAGCAACCACCACATTGGTTTACACATGCGCAGTAGTACAGGAAGTATTTGTTTCAGACGCAGCATGAATATTGCATTGCTAAAATGGCGACAAAACGGACCTTTGCAGACCCAGGAGTTAAGAAAAGAAAAGCTTTAACGCTTGAAGACAGGATAAAGGTAATACAAATAAAAGATGGAGGAAGCAAAATAAAAGACATTATGCAAGAAATTGATGTAAGCGAAAGTAAATGCTGATCGTAAAGTTCGCAATTTCTTTCCCTTTTTTTCTTTCTACGCTGGCTACATGAAGTGTCAAATAAGAGTATGCTCATACTTATGCACTATTGGAATAAAAATAAAAATTACACATATACGTTTTTGTGTGTGTTCGTGTTTACGTCTGAGATACAATTTGCCGAAGTGAAAAGTCCCCTGTTGTGAAAAATGTCTTGCTGCAAACATGATTTCATTGTAGAGGAGTTTCACTGTACACACAGCTAAAGAAGCTGAAATCGACCGTCATGTAAAAATAATCCGATTAAAATGGTGCCTTCAGCACTCTCATTTACAGCTGTTTGAGATCACTCAAAGAAACATGATTGCAACTTGCTTATTGATCCGATGTTTCATCCAACACGAATTCCAAGTCAGTCAGTGAAGACCCCCAGCCCCGATCCGCCTCTATTACTGTGACCTCCAGTTCGCTCCGTTTTCCTGAGGAGACGAGCAGCCTTGAACTATTAATAGAAGGACAATAAGAGTGAGCCAGTCAAAGTGGAAAGAGATGGACAAGAGGGAGGGAGAGAGCGAGAGAAAGGAAAGCCGGGTGGCAGAACGATGCAAATGAGTAGGAGGGAGGAGAGCGGGGAGTGATTGGGACAACTCACGTATTTGGACACAGGAGGATTTGGATTTCGGAAGGAGTCGCTGTCCGAGACATGAGGAAATACTGTGAAGGAAAGGGGTCACCTCCTGTGACAGTCCTGGGCAGTGTGTGTTTTTCCAGCTCGGACTTATGAAGGGCAATTTGAGACAGAGAAGCCTTGAGTTTGAGGACTGCGCTGGTGTGCTCGTGTCGTGTGTGTTTATGTACACGGTAGCCAGGTGTGCGTGTTTTCTCGTAGACTAGCCGGTCACCCGTACTGACACACCTCAGGGGAAACAGTGTGTGTCTTGCAGCGACTTGCTTCAGGCCATGGATGAGTGTGTGTGTGTGTACGGCGCCAACGTGCTGAGCCTGGTGCAGAGCTCGCCGCCTCTGAGGGAGCGCGTGGTGTCGGCGGTGAGCCGGGTCGGAGCGGCCGGCGGCTGGAGAGGGAGTTCCGGTGCCGTGCGAGCCGGCCGGTCCGCCAAGGAGCTGCTCATGACTCTGCCCTGTCCCTCTGCACAGACTGTCAGCAAGTACAACTCGCAGTACCACAAACTCTTCCAGTGTGTGCCCAAGGATGAGCTCCTTATGAAAGGTACCTGGCGGCGAAAACTTCAGCAACTAAGAACTTTGTCACACCAGTTTTACACTTCATCTACACTTGCCGTGTTATTATTATGTGCTATGTGTCATTTGTACCAAATCCTATTGACGGTCCTTTTTTTGTTTCTGTTTTCCCTCGGTCAAAAACATGATTGGTATGTGATGCTCCAGGGCTGTTTTCATCTGTTCTGAATTTGTATCATTTTTCTGAAACACAGATTTGGAGACAGCGGAAATTGATGACATTTTTTGTGGAGTAACAAACTGCTAATGCTCTATATTTGTGGTTGCCCAAAAAATTGATTGCACTGAATGGCATTTTCATTTGGTGAACTGATCTTTTTGCTTTTTCTTTTTAGACTTTTTCTTCTGGTACTAGTCTTCAGTAAGAAACATCTTAAGGATATTTGAAAGGGGGCACACAGAACATTTTTTTAATTTGTTTTTGTGGACACAATACAAATACATTGTGTGTACAAAATGCTTGTTTGTGGCCACGCGATGCAAATGTGTAGCTTCCTACTGGACAATTGGGCCAACATAGAGAGCTCCATTTGTGACGCGTGTAAGGTATGAGGCCTTGGCGAAAGACAATGGACAGGGATACAAAAGTGGGACATTCGTTAAAAACCGCAGGCTCCTGACAAGAACAGACTGCTACAAAACACTTTAAGGACACCAGGCATTGGTGACTCCAGCAAAGATGCACATATTTGCTTACCCAGAGGCCAAAGTTCACGATAATTTTGCACATATTTTGCCTGCACATTATACCTATTACATGGCCACAAAATGGAATTATATGTGCTTGTTATAGCTATAGAAAAAATAAATCCGTGTCTTGGGTTTCGAAATGCTGGTGTTATTCTTTGAAGCTTTTTTTTTCTTTTCTTTTCAAAGAAACACACAATTGAGAACATCTTGACCTCATTTGCTCAATTCAAAGTATAGCATGGCTTCTTTAACCTCAATTACTTGGTGATTATTTTTTTGTAAACAATAAAAAGTTTGACGCTAAACATTTACACATCAGCTATAGTACAAAAGACACATCTCAACAATATATTCAAAATATTCCCGATCTTCACTGATTTTACATGCCTTAAAAGTGGACAACCGCCATTAACTTTATAGACAATGACAGTGACGCACAATTCTCAAGATAATGTGATGCCGAATTGGCCCCCCCAAAAAATCTGTCAAACAAAAAAACCAAATGGAATCAAGCATTAAAAATGAACCACCACCATGAACTTAAAAAAAGACAATCTTCTCGTGCCTCATAACAACATATTTCTGATCCTGTCCAATGTTTGCCATCTTGTCATAAATTGGGATCTTCATCAACTGTAAATATGACATGTACACATTTGCAGTTCTAATTCCTTTTTGTTGAGAGTAGAAAATGTTAGCATAACTTTATAACTTCTTTGTTTATGTAGCTCCGACCGCTGCCGCCCATGATATGAATTCCCATGATTACAACTTGACTCGCTGCACAACCGTAAACAACTAAATAAATATGACACTTTTGTAAATATGAAATCGAAAGAAAAACAATGTGTGTTTGTCTCTCGTTTCCTCAGTGTACTCCTGCGCTCTTCTCAGAGATATCCTCCTCCAAGGCAGGCTTTACATCTCGAGAAATTGGCTATGTTTCTATGCCAACCTCTTCGGCAAGGACATTAAGGTACCGTACGAATCACATGTTTTATTCAGACGATCAAAAACTTGACCTCCAGTCAGTATTAAACTCAAAGGAGTTCCACGCCGGGCGGCCCGGTAGTCCAGTGGTTAGCACGTCGGCTTCACAGTGCTGAGGTACCGGGTTCAAATCCAGCTCCGGCTTCCCTGTGTGGAGTTTGCATCCGGTTTCCTCCCACCTTTGCATGGCAGGCTGATTGTGCACTCTAAATTGTCCCTAGGTATGAGTGTGAGCGTGGATAGTTGTTCGTCTCTGTGTGCCCTGCGATTGGCTGGCAACCAATTCAGGGTGTCCCCCGCCTACTGCCCGAAGACAGCTGGGATAGGCTCCGGCACCCCCCGCAACCCTAGTGAGGATAAAGCGGTTCGGAAAATGGATGGATGGATGGATGGAGTTCCACGCCATATGTGTGCTGTGAAATTCCACCATAACCTGCTGGGGGTTTTTTTTCTTTCATGCTATGCATCCTTCCTTTTTTTTCTTCATTTCTTTGAAACTCCACCTCTCTTGATAGTTGACTGACAATAAGCTTCTTATTCAGGCAACATTCCTTGCATACTGACGAAATAAGAAATGTCTCTTACCTCCCCAACTACATTTGCTTCCACTGCCCCCATGCTTGATGGTTTTTAGGCGTATATATATCGTGTTCATACCCAAAAAGTTTTATTTGTTTATTTAAATGCCCGTTTCCATCTTCTCCTCTCCACTTGTAGGTGGCCCTCCCCGTTGTCTCTGTGCGCTTGGTGAAAAAGCATAAAACAGCAGGCCTGGTGCCCAATGGCTTGGCTATCACCACAGACACTGGCCAGAAGGTACACACTCTCGTCACAGTCACTGTGAGTTCAAATGCTTGCGCTGATTAAGCGCAAGCATGTGTGTTTTCCAAGGCGAGGTGTGACGGAAAGAACAGCGCTATAGATAGCAACGGCCTGGAAGCATGCTCAAGTGGAGGCCGTTTTTCCAACACGACAGTGACGTTTGACATTCTGAAACTCCCTGTATGCCAGACAAGTCATATTTGTACTTTTAATCAGCACATACAAAGATGAAATTGAAATTCAGAAAGCACCAGTAAACTACAAATCAGCCATGATTAAGTTCAGTTGATTTGTAAATTACCCAATTTGAAAGGACAAAAAAAGACAACTGGGATGTTTTCTCTTGGGACGAATATGACTATTGGGCTTTTGTGGTTTAATCGATAGGATCACCTTCTTCATATTTCAGTCAAGCAAGCGAACACATGCACACTAAACAGCAATCTACCAATGCACGTTATAGAAGGATAAAGCTTCTGCAGCAAAATGAAAATGAGGATTGAGTGGGGATTCCAACAACAGCAATGACAAAAAAACGATACAGTCAAACCTCGGTTTTCGTCCATAATCCGTTCCAGAAGGCTGTTCGAAAACCGAAATTGTTCGAAAACTGAAACCATGCACTTTAAATTTAAAAACTATTCAATGTGTCTGTTCACAATGGAACACTACACGAGGGAGCGTCACTTCCTCGTCTACCCGAGGAAGCGTCACTTCCTCGTGTAAGGAAGGCGAGAGGAGTCAAATGGTGCATTCAAGTGCGCTCAGATTGTTAGAGAACTGAAATTTGTTCGTCATCTGAGGCATAACAAACTCTAAATTTTTGGTCGGAAACCGAATTGGACGAGAACTGAGACGTTCGAAAACCGAGGTTTGACGGTACTTGCTAACGTGTCGAGCCAGCACTGTGCAAGCCATAATGGTTTGCCGAACCCCCAGGCGGAAGGTTTTGGGTTCAAATCTGAGATCAATCTGAATCTCTCCTGGTACTTCGTCCCACATTCCTGAAAGAGGCATGTTAGGTTCACTGACGACTGAATTGTCCACTTGGTTGCTCGTCAGTCCAGGCTGTTCACCGCCTCTCGCCCAAAGTCGTCTGGGATCTGCTGTGTGTCTAATCTCGGTCATCCAAGTCGTAGTAATCTGCAAAAAAATGACCTCCTGACTAGTGGACCCTTGATTGTTGAGGACGTTTCACTACTAATGTTCAGTTCAAGAGCCTTTTGGATTATGGCTGAAATGTTTTCAACAATCAATAAATCCAAACTGGCCTTGATTCAACTTTTGTGGATCAGCTGGACTTCAACTCACCAGCAACCCTAATGACGACCAGCGTGATAGAATATAAATGCGTGTAGGAGATGCAAAAATACTTGACATTACATAACCCTCAGAAATGTTTGAAGTCTGTCATGCTGGCTAATACGAGAGCTGCCACAAATGACTATTTTGCCAGTTGACTAATCACCGTTAGTAGTCGTGTCAGTCATCCATCAAATATGAATCACAGCTTATTACACCAGCAAGCCGCTGGTCTTGTATACCTGTCATGAGTTTACATCTTGAACTTTTCAACAAATGTGCACATGAACCCTTTCGTGCACTCTGTAACCTGATGACACGATAAGATGTCCACTACAGTAACCGCTGTCCGCGAAAGGGTTCAAAATGAAGACATCCAACTGTGGTTCCATTTTGCAGCTCGTACCAGCATTCCTGACATGTTTATAAAATGATGGCGCAATTTAAATTCAAGGCGATACCGTGCCTCTCGAATTTTGTATTTGCTGCACTCTGAATAACGAATGGCACATTTCAACAACGCTCTGAGTTTCGGAACGGTTGGGGAGAACCAGTGAACTCTCGGAAGGTATTGCAAACGTGCCGTCTGTTTGCAAGTGTGGAAATGAGGCAGAGTGCTAGCAAACGTGTGTGCGCTGTTCGTGTTTCGGCGTCACTACGGTCATACAGTAGCTGTGTTTTGGTTGTTAATAAACGACAGTTCAATAATGCCGAGCTAAAGGTTGAAATTTATAAACGTAGCCAAAATGTCGTCGCTGTTGCGACCTTTCACTAAACGCACCGTAAACCCGGGCTCACCAACTCTGGGGTTAAAGGGCACCTCTATCCAGCATAGTTAAGATCAGTGTTTTTCAAACTTTTTTGAGCCAAGGCACACTTCTTTCATTGAAAAAATCTCGCGGCACACCACTAGCTGAAAATGTAGGGGAAAAAACGTTTATTTTAACAATTAACGTGTTATATTGTTAACCGTTTTTAACATTGAAGAATGTCGCTATAACAGCTTGAATCGGAATCAAATGAGCACAAAGAAAAACGTATTTTATAATCTTTCATATTTATTGTTTCACTGTCGTCCTGCATTCATGCGGCACAAATTCGCTTGTCTCTAGTGGTCGAAACACAAGTCAATTGGCTAGCTGTTGCTGCTCCCTAGCGGTATGGGAGGGTACTACATGATTACTTTCTGGCCCATAGACCGCACAGCCATACAAATTGGATATTTTACCGCGGCACACCTGACAATGTCTCGCGGCACAGCAGTGTGCCGCGGCACAGGGGTTGAAAAACACTGGTTTAGATGTCTCCCTTCACAACACACCTGATTCAAATGATCAGGATTGTTATCAGACTTCTGCAAAGCCTTCTGATGAGCTGCCAATTTCAATCACGTGTGTTTGAGAAGGGAAACATCTCAAACATGCAGGATAGGGACCCTCGAGGACCGGAGTTGGTGACTCTTGTCAGAAATGGAATCAGGCATCAACCACAACAAGCTTCCTTTTGAGATGCGTCTTTGTCACTGCTGTGCTGCCATGAGGCGCACGTTTGCATTGCATCAAGTGTTTTGCCGCGAAATGAGCCCTTCCTTTCGGTCTCTGTCGGTAATACCGGTTAGCCAAGACACTTGGTACAGTGCTTCTGTTTACATCGTGGTTAACCCGGGCTACCACAACTACGCATGTGCGTTGCAGATAGGCAGACTGCACTGTCAAAAATAAATAAATAAATACATACATACATACATCCATCCATCCATCCATTTTCCGAACCGCTTCATCCTCACTAGGGTCGCGGGGGGTGCTGGAGCCTGCCAGTAGGCGGGGGACACCCTGAAGGCCAAGCACACACAGAGACGCGCTAAGAGTGAGAACTGTCAAAAATGCAAATAAATCGAACCCGGTACCTCTGCACTGTGAAGCCGACGTGCTAACCACTGGGCTACCGGGCCGCCCACATACATACATACATACATATATATATACAAAAAGAAAAAGATGTGTCAGCTATTAAATTGATGGATTTGGTCATTGTGGTAGTTCTGAACGAAACTTGGCAGCCCTACTTAATGCATCTAAGTGACAAGGCTTGTACAATATATATAGGAAGAGGTGTGTGTATACAGTAATCCCTCGTTCATCGCGAGGGTTACATTCCAAAAACAACCAGTGATAAGTGAAATCCGTGAAGTAGTCAACTTTATTTTTTTATAGTTATTACACAATACTTAACTATGTATACAATGAAATCAAAGACCAAAACCTGTTTTCAGGCCCAACTACAAAAAAAAAAAAACGTTTTCAAAAAATAACTATAATAGGTTTGGAAATACTGTACTGTCGACATGCGTCACCGCCAACGCATTCTGATTTAAATTTTAAAACTGCACTAAAAAAATCAGTGAAACAGCAAAGCCGCGGAAAGTGAACCGCGTTAGAGCGAGGGATCACTGTATATTTATATATATATATATATAGAGAGAGAGAGAGAGAGAGAGAGAGAGAGAGAGAGAGAGAGAGAGAGAGAGAGAGAGAGAGAGAGAGAGCGAGCATTACACCCCCATACCATGTAAGTAAACCCTCAGAGTTCTGCAAGCAGTATAGTGTTGTTATGAATGCCATGTACTTTTTTTTTTTTAGCTCAGTTCTAGTGTTACCTTTCAAAGTGAATTCACACAGACATGCTCATAAAGTGGATTTATTGTGAACAATTCAACACCATGACAAAGCACAAGCATTGCTAGAATATAAATATCACCAAAGTTCTTAAAAACCCCACTCTGTGCCACTGAAGACACACTTTTGATGACAAAACATTCCTGGAGGAGATGAATTATGGACGTTCGGCTAAGCACAGTAGAGTAGGGATTGTTTTGTACACACCAATTTGTTTCATTTATCTTAATGTTAGCCTATGAGATCTACGGTATCTGTTCAGTTTAGAGATGATGTCATCTTGTTGACATCATTCATCTCTCTGTGGAAAGGGACCCAAGGCCGCCTTGTTGGCGCAGTGGAAAGCCATTATTGCTCTCGCACCTTTGAAGCGGCCCATTTTTAAGATGGACAGCTGCACTGAATTCAAAGACAAATGACCCTCGAACCTCCATTTTTTGTCTTTTTTTATTTGTTTTCAAGCCGCTAGAAGGGTTTTAGACTAGATAGATTAGACTCAGATCATCTTTTTTTTTTTGTCCAACCAACCGTTTTACAATATGTAATATATGAACGATTGATAGAATGCTTCTCATGAATTAGTCTCTCCGCTCATATACGTCAGTTCATGTGTATTACCCCTAAGCAGACAAATAGTCATGTTAAATAACTGCACCAACAATCATGACTAAACTTTAGAAAGAGATTGAATTCTGTTTTCAGCATGACTTAAAGTTTGACTGCTACTTAACAGAATCCAACACTATTTTTTTTTCTCAACCTTTACAAGTTGTTTTGTGATGATTGTGTTTGTCTTGGAATATAAGAATACTGTCCAAATGTCTGATTAAGATTATCCTGCCAACACAGCAGTTCTGATATGAGCCGGAGATCTTTTTGAAGTAGATAAAGTTTTGCCGTGCAAAGTGTTACATATGCATGACTCATTGTCTATCAAGGTCTATAACCTTGTCTGTGGGATTATACAACACGCATACGGTACTTTGCCGAATGAACCGTATGTGTCTTCACAACTGCTCTGTCTTTGACCTGCTCATTACGAAAGTAGAACAGCATTCTTTCGGAAATAGAAGTTGGGAGGGCTCATTTTTTAATCCCGTCCGTCCCTGACCACTTACTCATGATTGTTCCTCAAAATATTTTGCACAAATGTGATTGAAAATACAGTATCGTCCTTGTGCCCCAAATTAAATTGTTTTAATCTCCAATGTTTTTCTTCTTTCTTTTTTTTTTTCCCCCACAAATATTTTCGAACCTTTTTTTTTTTTAACATTACAACTGGACCAATGCAAAAATCAAGAAATATTTTACAATTGCAGTTTAGATCCTTTGGCTCGCTCATCAGAGCAACTCATGCTATACCTTGGACGTTGACATTCTGTTTTTATTTCCTCAGTATGTATTCGTGTCCCTTCTATCAAGAGACAGTGTGTATGACGTCCTTCGAAGGATCTGCACACACCTACAGGTGCGTACGCACTCGATGCCGTGCAATGCGTACGCGAGACAGCGGTGTCACTCAAAGGGATGTCATGTCCATCTGCAGGTCAATGGGAAGAGTCTGAGTTTAAAGCAGTACATGGAGGAACCCGCCTTATCGCTGGTTCGTGACAGCATCTTCTCCAGAAACGGTCACGTTACACTCGGGGGGTTGACTTGCAGGTTTTTGATACAAATTTTACTGTCGTTGAAATGATCAAATACTACAGAAAAAAAATTGAAGCGATGCTCGGGAATATTTGGAATTTGAGAAAAAAAGATATTTGCTCCCCCCCCACTCAATAATTTACCATCATGTCTACCGTATGTATGTTAAGGTCCAGTAATTGATTTGTGATGTCTTTTCTTCTGCTCCAGGATGAATTCCCGACCCCTGACGAGTTTCCAGTGGTGGATGAATTCCCGTCAGTGTTAAAGTGGAGAAGGAAGACCTCAGTGGTGTCTGTGTCCTCCTCCCTTCCAGACCTGGTGGGGAACTCCAACAGCAGTCTGAGCACTGCAAGTACACCCTTCAAGTCAGAGCAGCCTCTGGAAGGTTCGATGCTGTGATGAAAACAATTTGCGTATTGGGCAAACTGCATTATCAATTGATGTCATTTGGATTATTTGCGCGTGTATGTGCGTGAAAGAGCAAAATGCTCTGCACTGGAGAGCGATTTTTCTGTTACGCAACAGCATGCTAAGCTCCAAACGGAGTATGAAGGTCGGGGGGGGGGGGGGGGGGGGGGTCGTATTAAAAAGATGGAGCGGATGTAGATCAAATCCAGATCATCACTAAAAGTATCCGCCGTCAGAAAATAGTTGGGATGCTTTTAAACGGACAGGTTTAATGTGATTGAAAATATGCACTCACATTATTGTTTTGTTTTTTGTTTACAGCTAACCAGCATTATTTAAGCAAAATACAAGAGCTGTACAAACATTTTCTTGCGCAAACCCTTGCCCTTCAAACATTAGGAGGCTCGGTTTTGATTGACACTCTCAGAAATTGTTTTATTTGAAAATATGTTAACATTGTGTTTGTATTATGCACATCATTTTGCTTGTTTAGTTTACAGGGTCTAGAATTGTACTGCATCATACGGAGGGCTGTTTGAAATACTGGTCAGCTTATTAGATACATTTGAGAGACAAAACATTAGAAACCGCGAAACGCAGTACAGTAATATAGTAACTAAAAATAACACCAAAAAAACATGATTGACAAATATACTATTTTTACCGGTAATTTGTATGGCAGTCGTGTTGTATTACACATATTTGCAATTCATTACTCGCAAATTCAAATTCAAGTCTAGTATTGCTCCGATACCTTCTTGCTGCATCTCAATGGGTTGCAGTGACGCTAGGCACATTTAAACAGAGTCGAAAAGACAAATTCGACTTCTCATACAATTTGTGGTAACAACTTATGAACTTCTCTAGGAGGGCTGTCGCAAATGTGTGCAATTTCCATCAGGGTTTGGCTCCAGGGTGTGTGTGTGTGTGTGTGTGTGTGTGTGTGTGTGTGTGTGTGTGTGTGTGTGTGTGTCACAGAGCGGGCCCTGCAGACAGACAGAGGCCTTTTATCAGAGCCAGTGGCAGAGTTGGGCCAGATGGAATACCAGCTGCTCAAGTTCTTTACCCTGCTGTGAGTGTGGAACACAAACGGGAACACGTTTACACACACTAACAACAGCTCACTCACAGGTCCACACGTAATGCGAACATAATAGATGACACGTAGTCATGATGTCCTGTCATGTAGCATTTGGCGCAAATAAAACACACACAATACTGTACTTCCATGACTCCAGATTTGCTTTATTCATGTCCATCCATTCATTTTATGTTGTGCTTGGTATCAGTTGGGTAGCAGGTGAGCTTGAGCTTATCTCATCTTACTTTGGTTTCAGACTTTGGACTGCTTGCTGATTAATCACTTTGCACCGTTCTGGTTCACATTTACGCTTTTGTTTAAAAAATAAATAAATATATATTTTTAAATCCCCCATGTTCAAATTGGTTGGCTGTTGCCCCCCAGTGTTCACTGTGACATAACACAATACTCACAAAACAGTTTATTATATACAATCGAGCAGGGCATCCTCCCCGTAGATTTGCATATTGAAAAAAATATATAAAACAGTGTTATCGTTTAAGGTATTTTAATTATTTTGGGATGTGTGTGTGTGTGGGCTCATTATTTTTTCTCTTCTTTTTTCCCAATTCCCCCATGTTTTTCATGAAATACATTGAATGTTTATCTGTGGGGGCGGGGGGTTCAAATTATTTTAGGAGTTTGTAAAAAACAACAAAAAGTGACTGACAACAGAATTCCTCGAAACAACACTAGGAATCCAATGCGTGTGTGTGTGTGTGTGTGTGTGTGTGTGTGTGTGTGTGTGTGTGTGTGTGTTTTCTCTTGGCAGTATCATTCTCCTCATCCTTTCTTCGTGCTACCTGGCATTCCGTGTCTGCAGTCTGGAGCAGCAGCTCTCCTTCCTCAGCAACCCGCATTTGCCCCTCAGGGAGAGGTCACTAATAATCAATCAAACTACCGTATTTTCCGCACTAAAAGGTGCATTGGATTACTAGGCGCACCTTCAATGAATGGCCTATTTTGTTTTTTTTTTTCATATATTGCACGCACTGGACTATAAGGCGCAATCTACAATGCATCCACTTGATAGAGTTACAGCCCTTCATTTGACTCGCGAGGCGTTCATGACCGCCTCCAAAAAAACATGAATTAACGATTACTCCAATGAAACTACGAAAATTGAAAATACAGTAATGCATCAAAACAGAAAATCACAAAATAAATTCTATAGTCCCCCCGAATTTATTTTGGCATTTCCTTGAGCGTAGCTGCAACAGAACGATCAGATGTCAGTACATTGTAGGAGACTGGACTGTCTCAGAAGTGTTTGTTATGTATTCCTTTGTTGTGTACTGTACTCACAAATGAGGAAATCACAAACTAAATTCTGTAGGGGGGGGGGGCTATAGACTTTATTTTGTGATTTCCTCGCTTGATTTTCTGTTTTGATGCATTATTTTCAATTTTCCTAGTTTCAATGAAGGAATCGTTAATTTAAGTTTTTCCGAGGTGGTCATGAACGCCTCTCGAGTCAAAGGAAGATGAGAAGGCACGGACACAGACAGACGTAACTATATTTGTTGAGACTGTGAAAAACATTCATAAAGTGTGCGTTTTAAAAAAATATCACCACAGCTCTCCTTTTTTCGGAGCTGCAACAAAAACTTATTTAAGAAAGCAGCGACACAGTTGACTGAACCAACAGCAAGTTATAACATTGTAAGCATGTCTCCAGGAAGGAGCCATCTTGGGGTCGACATTACCGTAATGACCATACACAAAGCGCACCGGATTTTAAGGCGCGCAGTGAGCTTTTAAGAAAGCGGAATTGGTGCGCCTTATAGTGCGGAAAATATGGTACTAATTTACTCCTAAATACACACGCGTAAGATGCCTACTCTATGTGTGAATCAATGGAGGAGGAAGAGAGGCATAGACCAAAGGCAACCTGTCAACCTGTCTTGCTTTCCCGTTGTCCAGGTAACCTCTGCTTCCTTTGACGGGCCTTCGGTTTGGCTGCAGGTCAAGCTTCCTACATCGAGATCCAAAATAATCTCCGACTCTCCAATTCATCGTATGACGACGAAAACGTCAACCCGTCCCCAGACGTCCGAGGACCTTCCCTCCGTGGGACAGGTGATCACTTTGAGACTATGCAAAGAGACTTTTTATTTGTGTTCTGTAATGAGCCCGAGGCAAGTGACTGATCATTCAATGGAGTAAATTACTTGAAAAGACTGAATGTAAAAAGGCATTTCATCTGTGGCTCCGTCAACTTTACAGAGACCGAAACCAAACAACCCATCTGATGGTCCTCACTTGTGCACTTTAAAAAAAAATATATAATGTATATGTCCACCTAATTTTCAAATCATTTTTAGCCGTATGTATCATTCTTGGACAGTGGAAGAGTGGTTGAAACATGTGCCTAACAGTTCTGAGGTTCCAGGGTTCGAATCTCAGCTCGGGCATTTCCATCTTTTCCCTCCGTGCTTGAGTGGCTTCCTCCCACATTCCAAAAACATGTATGTTACGTTCATTGACGGCTCCGAGTTGTTCATGGGTGTGAGTGTGAATGATGGCGTGAGTGTCGAGATGCGCCCTGCAATTTGCTGGCAACCAGCGCGGGGTGTAACCCCGCCTCCGGCGCGCAATCACCTGGGATAGGCTCCAGGCCACCGCGACCCTAAATGGGGACAAGCGGGACTCAAGATGAATGGATAGATGGTTATTCTTGAAGAGAGGTACTCACTTTTGAAGGTATTCATGCAACAAAGGAGACAAGGTTGCAAGACTTGACTGAATGAAAAGATCATTTAGCTGTAATATACCGAAGCAATAGCACCTCTTGTGTGTTGATTACAATGTGAATGCAATTATGAGGGAACTAGACAGCAAATGTCTATTTATAGATGTATTAATAAGAGTGGTTTATTTTATACATTTCAAATGAAGTGCTCACTGATATACTAATGATGAGTGGAAATGTTATCATGACTTTGCTGAAGGATATTGTATTGATTTTTGTAGACTGGGCGTCGTTCTAGTTTAGTAATGAACTCCCTGTTGATTAAATTGGTGACAGACCAGACCAGGAATGTTTGTGTGTCATTTCTATCTGTGATTACCGGTAGTTTCAATACTAAAACGTCAATTAATGGACAGTAAAGTAAATAATTTGTCTTGGCATCACACCAACACTGGTTTGGATGTAATCATTACGTTTGATCTCAATTCCAAGGACAACTACCACATATAAAATTGATTTAGATCCAAATAATAACAGGAGCCAATATACTGTAGAGATGAAACTCCATCCATTTGAACTTTGTGGAAAAGTGAACATTTATTTCAGTAGTCCAATTCCAAAACTGAAACTTGTGATGCATTGATTCAGTACACGCAGTGAACTATTTTAAATAAGAATGATTTGCTTTTTGATAATGTAGATGGCTAACAAAAACCCAAAAATCACCATGTCATGAAATTATAATCCTATCTCACATAAGAAATGTATCAAAATGAATATGGAGGTTATATCGGGAATGTTCTGAAAATCAATGTCATATCTTCGATGATACTGTACAAGGATTCCACTTTTTAAATTGAACTATTGAAATAAATGAACTTTCAAAGTTTTTGAGAAGCACCGACAAGTTGCCTTATATAAAAACATTGAAAAAAACGATGCATGTACTGCTGAGAGACAACTATTCAATGCAAGCTAATTAAACATGAAAGCAAGATCACTTTGCAAAAAGACCACAGATAGTTACTGCTCACATCCACCAGGGGGCGGCCTCTCACCATTATAGTCATTTCATTTAATTTACTGTACCGGTACTTACTTTTCGGCTGGGCAACTGAATTACGGGCTCATTCCAGAACCGGAAGACATTTTACGTTCCACTCATCACATTTTAAATCATCCATGTATCCAATCAAACATGCTGTTTCTGAGAACAAATCTAAACAAGAATGCCTGAAAATAGTTTTTGCAATACTAAATAAGTATGGAGAACCCCCTAAAATGTTGTTTTTCTCTTGCCCCCCCCCCCCCCCCCACACACACACACACACCGTAATGACCACTATTGAATCTCAGATAAAACAGTCCAAATGAAATTTACATTCCTTTTTTTAATGTATATTATTTGTTTTGGTGCTGTCTCTTGTAACTGTAAATTATTATTATTCATGGATGGAACGTGTGTCCCACATCATGCACGCCACCCAGTTACCACCACTTTTTAGCATGGTAGACGAAAAGGAAAGCCGTGAATCGCACGATATTCCGGACGTGACATCATCAAACAGTTTTCCAAAGGAATGGAGACAGTCAAGGTATGTCCTCTCTTCATTTTGGCCTTGTACTTCGATGAACTGCTACTCGGGAATTTGCCCTAATGCACACCAATCAGAAGTTGGTGTCCTTGATATACATATTTTTGTCAACGCCATGTAATGAGTTTGTTGCATGATGTCAAAGTTGGAATCATTTTGAGGATTCACCCTGAAAAAGCCACTTTTTCAGGAGAATAAGTACTACTTATTAATATAAGTAGTACGAGGGTATGTGGTTGTTTACACAACCCCCCCCCCAAAAAAAACAGTTGAAAGCTCTACTGAATGCACTTTGTGTGCATACAGCATGAAAAAAACCCTGCTTCATTGTTTCAGTATGTTTTACTGTTTATTTTCTGTGTGTGTGTGTGTGTGTGTTAGTCAGAAACAAATTAGGACATATGGCCAGATGGGCTGCTGCCCTCCAGGGAGTCATATTGTTTGTCCCGGAATGCCCCCCAGATGACCTTTAACCTCTCTGGCGTGATTGAGAACGCTGACTGTATTATCTTAGCATGTGTCTTGCTAACCATCACCATGACACGTGCTAAGATCATCAGGACACAGGCAGTGCTTGCTTGGAGGGTCTTGAACACAGATATGCACCGTAGACACGCGTGACTTTCAGTGTGTAAAGTGAGAGGTGCGGCTTCCGTTTTAATTCCCGAACACACAAATCTTTATGTTTCCTAAGCTCGATTGTGCCTTGTTAAGGCTTAATTTGACTGCAGGAGCAGAATACTGCACAGGATTAGTGGTAGATAATGGACAGTGATGGATTTATTGAACAATTCTACTTTAAAAAATATGGGATTCGGGACAGTTTTGCTTGTCGTGACATATTGCGCTTATATTTAAGTAATGGCATTGAATTCCTGTGTGGAGTTTGCATGTTTCCCCTGTGCCTGCGGGGGTTTTCTCCAGGTACTCCGGTTTCCTCCCACATTCCAAACACATGCATGGTAGGTTGACTGAACGTTCCAAATTGTCCCTCGGTGTGATTGTGAGCGTGAATGTTTGTTCGTCTGTGTGCGTACAACCATTTCAGGGTGTACGCCGCCTCCTGACCGAAATCAGCTGGGATAGGCTACACCACGCCCGCGACCCTCGTGAGGATACCGGATTAGAAAATTAATGGATGGATGGACACATCGAGTCTCTGCAATAGCCTTCCTGTGAGGAGTTGGCATGTGTTCTCAGTGGCTGCATCGGGTTTCTACAGGTACTCCAACATCTTCTCACGATGAAGTCCGATATGTTATGTTCATTGAAGAGTCTAAACTGCCCATGGTGGCATTATGAGGGTAAAAGAGTCGTTTGTGTTTATATACCCCGGCTGGCAAACAATCCTTCCACTCATCAATTGAGCGTCAAAGGAAACCACTACAGATAAAACATCATGAATTGAAATGCAGCAGTTAATCTCAACATATCACAACAACCGCAAAATGAACTGCTCTCCACAGGGTCAAACATTCAGGCTGCACGCCTCCCTCTGCTGTCATAAATCCTACGCGGAGACAGTGTAAAGCTTCAGTGACGGTCATTAAATGGGTGCGCTTTTGCATGGGCCGGTGCATGTAAGCATATAATAAAAATATAGCTTAACCTGCTAATGATTAGCACATGTTCTAGAAACACATTCTTGAATGAATTAGGTTGGGTTATGGCATTCGTCCACTCGCAGAACTTGCTAAGAAGCTTCAAAATATATTAACCCATTCATGCACCAATAATGATAACCTGTAACCTGATAACATGAGAAGCTGTCCACTGCAGTAACTGCTGTCCTCGAAAGGGTTAACATATAAACATAGAATAAAATATTTAGAACAGGGGTGTCAAACTCATTTTTTTCGCGGGCCACATTATAGTTATGGTTTAGGGCCGTTATGAATTTTGGGAAACCATCTAAATGTTTAATCACCTCCACATATTACAAACACAGCATACAACAAATTGATGAGTAACTACTGTAGTTTTAAAAATCCAAAATTAAGAATAATGACTGTGATTGTGGATTACATACGACAATTTGACATTTTGGTTCATACTTTAGCAAGCATCATGATGTGGCGGGCCAGATCTGGCCTCCGGGCCTTGACTTTGACATCTATGATTTAGAATGCCATTAATCCCTGCAAAAAAAAAAAGCAAGCACAGACCAGCATGGGTGCCCACCAGCCTAAACCATCAGAAACCAGCATTTTTTTTTTTTTTGTGTGTTTTGGTGCCAGGCCATGTTGACAGTTGGTGACACCAGCAAGACCAGCATATCGTCGCTGTCCTGTGGAAAAAACATGTATGTTCATTCTTGTTATTTTTTTTGCACATTTATTGCTCAATTGCCCCTGACCGAACACACCGAAAATGTGCACACACAGACCCATCCGGCAACACGGAAACAACTCTGCTGGTAAATCAGTTTTACCAGTATCGCTTACTCTCCCACATCCGTTTGTTGACAGCTAAGTAATCTTCAACTTTGACTTCCATAAACAGAAAATAGGGGCAGAAACAAAACTGTTGTATTCTTTTGTCGATTCTACACTTTGAGCCTGAGCTAATGAAGGTATACGTTTCTATTTGTCACGATGGGCTGAGCTGCTTTCTGATTTCACTGTACAACTGACCTCGGTTACAGCCCAGGCAAGTGAGATGGACAAGCATGGCTGGTACTTCAACATTTCAGTGACAGCCTGTGAACGCAGAAGAGAAAAGTGATTCCTATCTCAGCTTCCTCCTGTGCTGCTTATATGGAGGTAACCCGCTTCACACGTCTCAAATGTGCACGTCTGCAAACAGAACCGTGTGTCACTTTTCACGTTTCCATTGTATAATGTGTCAGCCAGTCACAGGGCTTTACTCTCACATTCGCACCCATGGACAATTGACAGTCTTTGGTTTATGTCTGTGGAAAGTTAGGGTTGTTCATCTTCTATTATTCTGTATTAAAATGTTATCATTATATTTTATTGTTATTATAGTGCTTCGATCAATATACCTACATAAACACACATATACAGTATATTGTAGTGACTTCTCTATACATAATTCACCTCGAACTGCAAATACTTGAATGCAATGATTAGAAGTAATTGCGGTCCCTTTAAGGACCGCCATGTTTAGTTTTGCTTGTTGCTATGGAAACGTATTTTCAGCGGTTCCCGGTTTGGCGCGGGAGTTTTTTCGATGTGAAAAATTAAACGACACACTTGCTGTGTGTGAACGTGAGAAATTGTCGCCTTCTTTTACAATTTCCATGGTATTAATTTAATTTAATTTATTTATTGACAATGCAGATTGGGAAGTGGCGGCCCGGTGGCCGAGTGGTTAGCGCATCGATCTCACAGTGCAGAGGTCGAGGGATAGGCTCCGGCCTTCCTGTGTGGAGTTTGCATGTTCTCCCCGGGCCTGTGTGGGTTTTCTCCGGGTATTTCGGTTTCCTCCCACATACCAAAAACATGCATGGCAGGCTGATTGAACACTCAAAATTATCCGTAGGTGTGAGTGTGAGCGTGGATGGTTGTTCGTCTCTGTGTGCCCTGCGATTGGCTGGCAACTGGTTCAGGGTGTCCCCCCCTTCTGACCGAAGACAGCTGGGATAGGCTCAGGCGACCCAAGTGAGGATAAAGCGGTTCGGAAAATGGATAGAAGGATGGATAATGGGAAGTGGAGAGGGAGACATCATTGTGACATGACACTTTTGTTCTTCTTTTCCTATTGATATTGATTTATTGTAAACTTATGATCAGTATACTGAGCAGCCAACATGGAGATATGTGTACTACTTTTGCCATACTGTACGTTACTTCACAATTCTGTGGTCATCATCACACTTAGTGTTGTGGGGTAATGGCAGGTAATACTTAAACTTACCAGTGTCACAACTCAAGGCCCGGGGGCCAGATCAGGCCCGCCACCTCATCATGCGGCCCCCGAAGGCAAATCATGTGCTTTAACTTCAAGTTTCATGCTGAATAGAAAACTGCAAATAGTCTTCACTTTTAATAATGTTGAAATATTGCAAGCATTTTTGTTACCAATCCCCCTTTTAAAATACATTAAAAAATATCTTAACTTTTTTTACACATTTTGATTTCAAAACTAGCTATCCATCAATTTGTTGTTTATATGTGATATGAGACGATGATACATTTGCTGTCTGTGGGCTCACAGTCATAATGGCGGTCTGAGGGAAGGTATAACCGCGACTATTTTGACACCTACACTTTGGACTTGAACAGAAAGAGGAAAACTTGAGTCCTTCACAATCTGTCACTTGTAATCTATTGGCCACTTATAACACATCCAACTGCACATTTGTTTGACTCACTAGCATATGTGCAGTCATACACGTGCCCCTCCGCTTTACCACACACCTGTCAACCCTAATGATAGTGATTCACAATTACTGTTTGTGTTTCTGGCAGTGTCACGTCCCACCTTGCGCGGCAACATCGCTCAGCTCATTCACCGTCGTTCAACACATATCAAGGTAATCTGTGTTTATCTTTACTTTGTCGTATCGAGCACAGATGCCGACTGCCAAGGCGGTGAATGCCCAAAGCATGGCATAGCTGTGTCTGACTGAGTAATGTGGAAGTGCGAGGCTGGTTCATCCAACCTAAGGCATAAACAATTTGGCATGCTTGTCTTTACGAATGCGAAGAGCCTTAAAACATAGTGTTGGTGAAGGATATGACCATGACGCTTGTGCTCATTGTGACATTTGCATAATCATTGCGTGTGTCAGTGGTAAATTCTTCTGAGCCAAAATGATTGTCTGTATGCAGGCATGGAATGTGTTCCCGGCATCAAATTCAAAATGGGAGAAGATTTTGTGGGGAAAAATAGTATCTGCTTGAACGTTAAACATCTTGTATTTGTAATGTATTCAATTTGAATATAGGTTGAAAGGAATTTGCGAATCATTGTAATATGTTCATACTTACATTTTAAACAATAGCCCAATTTAATTGGAATTGGGGTTTGAAAGACTCTAAATAGTTTATTGGTGTAAAGTGGGATTATGTTTGTCTTTGATTGTTTGGTGACACCCGTGACCTTAGTGAAGGTCAGCAGTGTAGAAGATGGATGGTGACCGATCAAGTGTGCCAAAATAGGCTAATCCCGCGAGGACGGGCGCTGTAGAAAATATGCCTTAAACTTGTTTGTTCTTGTAAAAATTTGAATGTAAATGAATCTGAACTTATGCATATGACAAAGGAAACAATTTGAGGATAAAACTGATTTATTAAAATAATTAAAACAATGTTTCAACTCAACAATGTGGCCGACATCACATGAGAACCAAGGCTTGGAATCAAAGTCACATTCTGTCAATTCCTGTTCATCTGACAATGACCTTTAATCTCTGTAAACATTTTTACTTGCCCCAAACTCATCAAATGGAGTAAAGTGACAGATTCAGCTGCCTTTGTTTTGTCCTCACTTAAAATGTACAAGAGACTTCATGCCTTTTTATAGGCATGCTGGTGTTCTTGGGTTTACGTATCACGTGTTGCAGTGCTTACATTAAAGATAAACATGACGGCGTGAGTTGAATGAATCATAAAAGAGTCCAAATATTGTCACTTTCTTCCATTACAGGGTGACGACCATTGAAATAAATAAGATTGGCTTTATTTCAGGAGTGCATCTACGTCTCCAGCAGACGATACATACTTGGACAAAATTATTGATGCCATTTATTCATGATAGAATAACCAACAATGGCCTCTGAAATAACTACAAACTGACCAATGTTATCATTTTCATTCATGACCTTTTTGTCCTTTAGTGACCAGAGACAATTTTTCTTTCATTAAGGGTGGCCTACCAATGATTTGATCCAATCATTTAAATGTAGTACTGCATACGGCGAGTTTGGTACTAAGGAAAAGTCAGAGCGCATCAGAGTTCACTGTGAGTGAGACTCTGGATTAATATGCACCATTCTGCTCTCTTCTGCTTAATAAAGGCTGGGGTGAGAGTTTGCAAAGCCAGGTGTGGCTTCTCACATAAGGCCTCAGCTATACAGATGACATACATTCCACAATCATAGCTGTTCTCTTGTACAGGAGTGGGTTGCTCCTGAAACACAGGCTTTCTTCCTGCACCCAACAAGGGTTCGAGCTTGCTCGCAATGCGACGGGCATGCAGAGAGTTGCTGCCATTTTGAGAGTCATAGTGAGCAAAGTTGTTGGACTTTTGACGATACACCAGAAGGCTCCAGTGTGACCCTCCAGCACTATGTTCGTTGTTGTCATTCACAGCCAGGAAGACACGACGACGTGAGGCCAATCAAGAGGGTCAAGAAACATGGCCAACTCCTCTGGGCATGAAGCACACTTGATAAACTGGGTAACCTCTGGGCTGACAAAGACGACGCTCTCCCCCAGGAGTTGAAAACGCTCACTGGCAAAGTACTCGAAGGCAAATCCGATGATTTGGTCGTTAAGCCAGTGGGGTCCTTCGAGGAGGGACACGTCAGAGCGTCGAAGCAGGCTATTCTGATAGCTCAGCACGACAGGATCCATCCTTCAAACACACATACCGAGTGTCAGCCAAATACATTTTTAAACGCTGCGTTATCTTGTTCTACCACATTCATACTTGTGAATCAGATGCAGTGCACTTGAGCTCACCTGTTAATTTGAATGTAATTTTTTAAGTGTTGTTTTTGTCTTGTTGAGGATTGGGCATATAGTCAGATGCAGCAAATGTATTTATTCATTTGTGGGGCAAAAACACGTGCCATGATTTAAAGACATTCACACGTAAACGTAACTGGTAGATGTGACGTAAAGAATTACTTTGTCACTTCTAAAATGGTACAGAGAAGTATCGTGTTAAGGAATCACAGCACACCGCTGCTATGTTAGCATGGTCTTGCTAATCAGATTTCTCAACGTCACAAAAAGCTAAAAATTATCGAGACGCAGATACATCCCGGAGCTCATCAAATCCGTTTTACTTAGCTCAAACGAGTGTGGTTAATTCCCTGTCAGTACCTAAAAAAAACATTCGACTGAAGAAGCGTTGGAAGTTATAACCCCTTCCCTCCTTACACTGGCTGCCGTAAACCGCTTCGAGTAAACATTCCCAATTTGCGACAGTGGGAGGAGCCGAGGCTAAAGAAGAAAAAAATATCGTGGCTCAGGATTAATTTTTTTTAAATACATGTACAGATTGTACGCCTTTTATATGGATATTCTATATATGTATATTTCGCCTAATAATATATATTTTTAATTGCAGTATGTTGAAGAACGTCGCCGTCTTGCGTCGGCTTCCTGTTATGTCGCTCGGCCGCGTGAGCGCGCCTGTGAACGGAGCCGCGCTGATTAGCTGATCAGAGAAGAGTTGGGAGCTCCCAGCATAGCTGCAAAGTCAGTCACGAGCGGCTCTCAATCCCAGCAAACAATTGATACGCACGGATAAATAATGCCGCACTCCGCGGCAAAGAGTTGACCTGCGGGGAGTCAGTCAGAGGTGAGCGGCTGAGGACATAAAAAGACGCTGGAATGGCGTGAAAAGGCAGGGAATTAAATAGGAGTTCAGTGGTGGTGACGGAGGAAGGAGGAAAGCTCCAGATTCGAACCCCAGCGACTATATTTCACTTTCGGCGTCCTCGTTTGGAGGTAAGAGTTATTTAACTCACGGAGGTCCACAAGTCCTTTCTTGTTTGGGCAGATCACTCTCTTCTCTGCGCACTCCATCCTACGGTATTGCCGAGCCTTGTGCGTGTGCGTTCGTGCGCGCGCGTTTGTGTGTGTGCGTGTGTGCGCTCGCACGCGCGCGTTTGTGTGGGCTCGGTGACTTGAGAAGCTCAACTATAGCGCGTTTGTGGATGTACAGTGGACTTGTCGCTTTGCTTTGGTTTTCAAACATACGCTTGACCTCACTTGTCTTGTACGCGTGTCGTCATTGAAGTGAGGTGCGTGAACCAGCCCGCTAAAGCTGGTCTTTGGACCCTTGTGCGTTTCCACGTATTATTTGGTAGAGGCCACTGAGGAAAAACGTAGAGCACAGTATGCCGATTTGTACTGAAGCTGCTGATGCATGAGTCTCCTCTTAGAACTCCATATGATGTGTGAAAGTGCCCCCGTCCTGATGCTGTGAGGTTTTTTTTTCACATGGATGGATAGCAGAAGAACAGAACAGTGATTGTCCTCCATCCATTTTCTCTAGCCCTAATTAGGGTCACCGATGAGCTCAAGCATGTCCCAGCTGTCTTGGGGCCAGAGTTGGGATACACCCAGGACTGGTCACCGGCCATTTGCAGGGCACCTTTAGACAAACAGTCATTCACCCTCTCACCTATGGACAATTTAGACATCCGTTCACCCAGCATGAGATCACCAAACCTGTTTGGAATATGGGAGGAAGCGCAGGGAAAAACATGGCAACTCCTCTCAAGAAGAGACCCAAGTCAAGAGTTGAACCCCCAATCTCTGAACGGATGAGGCAGACGTGCTCAGCACAAAGCACCAAGGTGGTGTCCATAACATGCAACGTAAATGTCAAGCCGTTTGCGTGCTGCCCTTGTGTGGTCATGAGAGACAGACCTGTTTATTTTATGGGTCCTCCTTTCTATGGTTATGTTCCAATTTTCTTTCTGGGAAGGTATGCCTGTGTCAGATCAACAACTTTGATTCCAGTAGCAGTGCTCGCCCCAGCAGCTTCTCAAGCCAAAGTCTGTGCACAGGTGATGAGAGTAAAGTGGGCCTGTCCTGCGGGAATGTGAGGTCTGAGAAGACACAGCTGCTGTAGTATGAGAGGCAGCCTGGGCGGGGACACCAGCAACTGGTCCCTGTCGATATCCGACACCCGGCAAGATCTCGTCTGCTATTTGTAAAAACTGGCCTCAGTTTATCACCTCAGGTTAGATCTGTTGAGTTGCTGGGAGCAGCGGCGCTTCACTTCAACTTGCCTCGAAAGCTCAACTTTTTCCTTTGGTAATTGTGGTTGCGTAATATGCGAGACTATAAGATTCAGTTGTACAGTATTGGGTGACGGTGTGCAACATCTAAATGCATTGCAACAGCTCCATTACTGAATGAGTTTGACATGTGTAGCGTTGTCAGAGAATCAAGTGTATTCTTCCGAGGAAGCCCTCAGTGACTTTTCTTTACTAGCCCTGTTCAATTACATGACACATATTTTTCCCCTGTTACTTTGTCTTCAATTGTGTTTGTCCAATTGTGTTTATCCAAAGTGTTGGCGAAAAACAATTAATTTGATGCTATCACACACAAATCAATGAACACGTCCCTCATAAATATAAAAGCTTTCCCTGTCTTTAATCCATTGCTTGTGCCTTCATATTGCAGACAGATGAGGCGCGTGCTTTGTGATGTGATGTCACTGATGTGTGCAGCTCGTTGCCAATCGCAGAGCCACAGACATCCCAAACTCGGCATAAATGCCATATTTTCTATTTTGGCTCATTTGGTGCAGTGATCCGATTTAAACAGGTATCCATTGTGCTCGCAAGAGGTTTTACAAGGAGCGGAGCGCACTTTTAAATGCATTATTGCCGGGCATGCCTTACGTGACAGTGGATGTCACCCCAAAGTAAATGTACAGTGAGTGAACGTTATGCACTCGGATGGCATTAACTTGGGGCAGCAATTCTGTTCTGTGTCCAGACTGTCTGACAACTGCTGTACTGCCAAGTTCCATTCCATTATCATTCCGTTATTTCATGATGGATTATTAAAATGTGTTAATTGCTTCAAAATACTTGTCTGTAACATGAAAGAATATTTCTCCCACCCCTATAGATGATCAGGAATGTGAGCACTTGTGAAGACTGGAACAAGGTCTTTTTTTTTTTTTTTTTCCCCTCCAGGGAGGGACAGCATAGTGGTAGAGAGGTGCGGTCCTAACCCAAAGATTGCTTGCCTTAGTCATCGTCATCAGTCGCTGAATGAGGAGATAGCGTTTAGGCGTTTCAAATGCCTTGAAGGTGGAAAAGTGCTATAAAAGTCAAAGCCCAAGCCATTTTTGTGGAATATACAAGTGCTCTTGTGGAATTTATGTTCACTTTGGAACTATCATCTTGAGGTAATTACTCATACAGTCCATTGTTTTGGATATGTTACCAAGGTGAAAACATTAAGCTTCTGTCCACTCGTGAAACTAAATAATATTGTCAATGACAAATTTTGGTCAAGGCCAGTTTCAAAAGTTTGTTTGGTTTTTTTTTTGATTGAGTTGAACCACAATTCAAAAGCAATTTGCCACTATACTCAAACTGTCCACAGTAATAAGACTGCTTTTGTGTTCGTGTGTGCAAGTGTCCTTCACAACGTGTTAGATCATTGTGATAGGTTTGTGCAGCCTATTAATACGAATCATTTAGTAATGTGTCTAAGACACTGGTTTCAAAGTCATGGCCTGGGGGCCAGATGTGGTCCGCCACATCATTTTATGTGGCCCACAAAAGCAAATCAAGCATGTCAAGTTCCATGATGCTTCTAAGGTCTGAACCAACATTTTAAATTGTCTTATGTAATTCACAATAACAGTCATTATTCTTGACTAGTTATCCATCAATTTGTTGTGTGCTGTATATGCCCTGTTCAATTTAATTGAACAGGGCGAGTAAAGGAACTTTACATTTATATGGTTTCCCAAAATTCATAACAGACCTCCAAGGGAAACCGTAACTACAATGTGGCCCACGACAAAAATGAGCTTGACACCCCTGGTCTAAAACATCCATTCATTTCTGAAGCGCTTATCCTCATGAGGGTTGCGGACGTGCTGAAGCCTATCCCAGCCGTCTTTGGGGAGTAGGCGGGGGACACCCTGAACTGGCTAACAAGCCAATCGCAGGGGACACATAGACGAACAACCATTCACACTCCCAATCACACCTAGGGACAATTCAAATGTTCAATCAACCTACCATGCACGTTTTGGGGATGTTGGAGAAAACCAAAGTACCCGGAGAAAGCCGGCAAAGAACATTTTACGATTAAACAGACTTGTCACGCAAATGTTAATTGCTTATCAATTATTTTGTTGGTCTGAGAGAGTTAGTACATGTCTTTGAACTGTGAAGTAGGTAGGTCATGCCTGCAGCCAAATAGTTTTTTAAAATGCATCGATTCCAGGCCTGTGCTTAGACGCCTGTGCGATGCAATTTATTCTTTAAAAATCACCTGAGCAACCATGCGCACCCGGATTTGTGCTTTGCTTTGAAATTCCTCAACCCTCGCTTAACATTGTTCATTTGAGGGCTAGGTGATTAATCAATATATTAATAAATAAATCAATATGTATTTATTCAATTCATTGGGCACCGCTTGCGGTTTCCCCGGTGCTGGAGAATGACCCGCGGGACGGAGGAGCCATTCACCCGAACACCGGTGCAAGGCAGGGGACCCTCCGATGGTGTTGCGGCTGCCAGTTGATGTGGTGGTGATGGCGACTGGGATGTCCGGCTGACTGCTACGTCACACCGGTCGGTCGTCCCGGCACGCTTACTGACTCGGCTGAAGGTGTGAATATGAGTATGAATGGTTTGCCTATACGTGCTCCCTGATTGGCTGGCGACCAGTTCAGGGTGAACCCCGCCTCTCACATGAAGTAAACCAGAATAATGTAATTTTCTGAAATCTTTTTTTATGAATTCCATGTTATTTCAAAGCCCTATTGCCTTTGCTCCTACTGATCCACTGACACCCCTTTCATGAATTTGGAATCACAGCTTCTATTTGAAGTCCTGTATTACGAGCTCACATGATTGGTGGGGTGCCCCAAAAAGAGTCACGGTCACATTATAGGATTGTTTTGGGAAAGATATTGGCATGCCCATGAAGTCATTATAAGAGAAACCTGCTCGTGTTGCACGGAACAAAGCCCCCCTTTCTTCCGTGGGTCATTATGAGTTCGGCTTTGGCCTCAGCAGCTGAACCTCCCAGCATTTTGCATTTCCCATCATTAACTCGCCGGTGGCTGAGCTGAGATGCAGAGAAGTGCTTTGTTTTCTTCTTTGCAATCTTGCTTCTGTGAAATGAGTTGAAAGGATATTTTTCCCGTTCATCCTTAAAATAGAGACAACACGCAATTTTGATCGAGCCGGAAGCTAAATGCATTTATATTAAATCTGGTCCTTGTTTTGGAGAGCGATGAAAGTTTAGTCTTTTGTGTTGGTTGAGTACCACAGTAATCCTCGTTTGAACCATGCAATATCTGGGGTCATGGAAACAAGTAGCTGGCTCCGTACAAGCACATTGACTGTATGATGAGTCCTTGCGCCGTCATTGCCATGTTTGCTAGTAAGGTTTCGTCACAGGACTTGACTCAATAAGTGCCTCTCGATGCCGAGGAACACTCGAAACTGGAGTTGTACATTTGCTGAATATTTGGGAGTGTATTATGACACAGTGGTGACAATAGCTCGTGGCCTCTGCAGTGTTATGCTACAGACAGGACAGGGCCCGTGACTAATCCTCAGGCATGCGCGCTTGTGTAATGCTACACAATGCAGTCTATATATACAGGGGCAGCAGTGAAACCACATCACTGTCAGGCAAAATTGTGGCTTTCTGGGTTTCAAAATGGATGTAACACCTTGCAGTGGTTTACGCTTCAATATACTCCAGAGGACAGCTAGAGTTCAGTCTCTTATCTGAGTGAGGAGCTCTGCCAGTTTACAGTAGTCTGGGCGCTGTCAGAAGGAGGCAAGAGGGGGGTGCGGCGGAGGGAAAAGCAGAGATAGTTGTGGCTGACAACATACAGGCGGCGATAAGGTTGATTTCCAACACAGCCCACGATGGGCTCTGCTTTCTGCCATGCTTTTCTGGCCTAATCTGCTTTGTCAGTTTTGTAAATATCTGGATGATCTAGGCTTCACAAAGATTATTCTTAAATCTGACCAATAACTCTGATTTACAGTAGGATATTGAGCAACAGATGATGTGTATATATACAGTATTACAGTTTGTTTGTACAGTATTTTACATATTACCTGCTCTCCTATTACATGTGTACAGTTTATGGTGTGAAATTGTAAAAAAAAAGTAGTTTAAAAAAGTAGTTTTCTTGTCTTGGAACGGATTCCATTTTTTTACATTGAATCCAATGGGAAACATGTTTTCGGTTTTCGAACAATTCGGTTTTCGAACAGTCTTCTGGAACGGATTAAGTACGAAAACCGAGGTTTGACTGTATATCTCTGAAGACTTAACTTTGTGAAAGGTGCATTCAACCCCCAGCCTGTCACAATGTCCAGGCCGCGTTGCTGTGCTCTGCCCGCCACCTGCTCTCATCCTGATTACCTGCTGGTGCCTTTACAGGCAGCCATTCACTCCAGCGACTCGGCGGCCTTGTTGAATGACTCAAGTCAGACACCCAGTCGATGATGAGAGGCAGAATTGGCTCCAGGAAGTCTAATACTCAACCCAAAGGATTCCACTTAACAGCATGGCAAATAGTTTTTGTTCCTCTTGTCACATTGGGCCCCGGTGAGGTTTGAATGCACAATTGAGTTTATCCTGTAACAAGCTTTCCTGGAATTAGAGTTTGGCAGAATGAGGCTGTTTTGGCTTTGTCGTGTTATTGCTCTGCACTAACTAGTTTAATTCTTGACAAATCTGTTGAGCGTGCATTTCTTTGGATCAAGTATTGCACATATTACACATGTATTTGTTTTCAATGTGAACTGTCCGTTCATATGCTCTTTCCAATGCTTTCTTCTACAAGGAATGGCAGTCAGCGTGATGTAGATTACACCTCTCACAACATATTAAACAGTGAAAAACATTCTATGCAAATGATTTTTGTCCTCGTTATGCTCATAAAGGAAAGCCGAGGCTCTTTGGCCATTTGCACGGATACAACTTGTCCTTCAGATTTGTCCTTTCTTGTTGGCAAACTCTTTTCTTGTGGTCAGGGAGTTTGACTTTTTTATGACTGGTGTTACACATACATTCTAAAACCTGTCCTCTCAAAACAAGACCACGCATGCTTTCTGTTTATGGCTCCCCAGGAAAGGGTGTAAGTAAAAAAAGGTTTTAGATGAATTATATTGGTCTATGCAGTTAGGCTCCTCTGGTCAAACATGGGAACGCTCATTTGATGAAGATGCTCATTTGATATTTTAAAATGTCAACTTTTATTTTGGTCACAGTTCAACAAATGATCAAGCAACATGTGGTTTTATAATAAAGCAAGGTAATGTTATATTGACATGATCTTTCCTAAATAGTCTCCCAAATATCTTTGCCATGTTCTTGTGAAGTCGACGACAGCGCTGTGCTTCCCGATCAAACAGCAGTTCTTGCTGTTTGTCTGTCGACTGCAGCTCCGACTGCAGGATCGGGCTCAGATTTCAAAAAGACGGCCGGCTGCTGCAGGCAGATAGACAGCCTTTGGGCCCCTTCCTCAGAAGAAACAGTGAGAGCTTCAGGAACGCTTCCCTGTAATTACAGGTTATGTTTTTTTTTCTTCTAAACTCTCTAAACAGATGTGCTCCAAATTATGCTGCACATGCAGACCCCGTGTTCAACATTGACGACCTGCCATTACAATAAAACTGGTGCAGGTCGGATCCAGACTGTTTTCCATGGATTCAACTATCCCACCTAAGACAAATATATTTACCAATACAGTCAAACCTCGGTTTTCGTACTTAAATCCGTTCCAGAAGACTGTTCGAAAACCGAATTGTTCGAAAACCGAAACCATGTTTCCCATTGGAATCAATGTAAATTTTTTTGATCCGTTCCAAGTCAAGAAACCACTTTTTAAAACCATTTTTAATAATTTCACACCATAAACTGCACACATGTAATAGGAGAGCAGGTAATATGTAAAATACTGTACAAACAAACAGTAATACGTTTTATTTTCCCAATGTATATGACAAATATTGTTTTAAATATATGGATTTATATATTAATGATAAAATATTAAGCAATATTTTCATTGTATTTCCATGTAATATAATGAAAATACCCTCCCCAAATTGCCACGTTCCATTTATGTATCATGAATATGAAATATGTGTTGATATATGACAAAATATACGTCATTATATCTTTATAAATATCCACAATCATGTGTTGTAATTTGTATCGGAAAACTTATTGATAATATATGTGAAGAAATAGTGTTGCATATATTTTCAATGTATGGTATTTTTTATTCATGGAAAATGATATGCAAACATAAATGAGTTATAGGTAAAGATATATGATTAATACTTGGGAGAATATATGGTAAATGTATGCAATTTATGTAAAAAGATGTGAAATTATCTTGAAATGTGTATCGCGTAGTAGGAGCAAATATTTGATAATTAACTAAGACTAATCGGTATCTCATCAAAACCACTTATTTTTTTTAATAAACACAAAATAACTGATTTTTAGGTTGACAACTACTTTATTCACAGTACAACAGTTGAACAGTGCAAACTCTTTCAAGTGTAATCTCTTCAAAGTCTAAACTTTAAAATAGTTTTGAACTCAACGTAGCATTCTGCAGCAGTGCAACATACAAGTTCAGCATTTTAATGTAGCTTGCGACTTGTGCTTCAGCTGATGTCTTACTTTACAGATTTGATTGTTGATGGACTGTCTCACACCAGCTTCCTTGGCCCCAGGAAACTGTTGTCAAATCGCATCTGTGAAAATCAACAACAATGATTACCCATTTCAATCCCCCCGCTTCCTGTACTTTCGCCGCCATTCGTTGCTCTTAACCCACATCCCCTGCTCTGGTTCATTGGACACTTAAATGTAAAAGCCACTTTGCTGGCAGAGATGCACTCCGAACTGGAAGGAAACTACCTCTGAGAACTTAACTTGCAAAGCTTCTGACCCTCTGCATTGGAATCCAACTTGCTGAGGCCTCCTTTCAAGTTAGACTTGAGGAAGATTCAACATCAACGAGCCCCATCAAGAGCATCCGTGCCGTACCATTTGGGGTGCTAAAAGCTGAGCTTCCTTGCCAATTTCCACCGTACGTAGACAAAAGGGGCGGCCCGGTGGTCCAGTGGTTAGCGCGTCAGCCTCACAGTGTTAAGGTTGTGGGTTCGATCCCGGGTCTGGCCTCCCTGTGTGGAGTTTGCATGCTCTCTCCGGGCCTGCGTGGGTTTTCTCCGGGTACTCCGGTGTCCTCCCACATTCCAAAAACATGCACGGCAGGCTGATTGAACACTCTAAATTGTCCCTAGGTGTGAGTGCGTGCGCCAATCGTTGTTGGTCTCTGTATGCCCTGCGATTGGCTGGTAACCGCCTACTGCTCGAAGACAGCTGGGATAGGCTCCAGCACCTCCAGCGACTCTTGTGAGGACAAAGCAGATTCCAAAATGGATGGAAGAATGTAGACAAAAGTAAAAAAATAATAATAAGAGCATGATGAGCAAGGATGAAAAAAGCAAACTCATAACAAGCATTCGAATGACAATGCAAGGAAGGAAGAGGAAAAACGGCACAAGCAATAGGATGCCAAAAATGCCACAAGTCTTGATGTTATAAATGTATGTGCTAGCAAATACTTGTGTGGGTCTGTGAGGGAATTCGTGGCAAACAGTCTGGACCCGACCTGCACCAGTTTTATTGCAATGGCAGGTCGTCAAAGTGATGTTTCACGGAGATCGTCACACTCTGCATCAGATCCATCAGCATGTTTGGTGGGGCGGTTATCAACATTTTTCTCGATGTAAAACCTTGACCTGGCTCTGCAGCTCCCATTCCACTGGGCCCGGGCTAAACTGACTGTCCTTCAAAAACAATTCCTCCTCCGCCTGTCTTCGAGCAGCAAATCTGGCCTTTTTTTCTGAAGCGCAAAGTTATACATTATTATCATTTAGCCATTGAAGACCCATTGCGCTAATGATGAATAATGTGACATAATTCGCATCACCTGTTTTGGATTTCCAGAGGTTTTCTCACCAGGACTGAAATATCCTTCACCAAAGTACCGTCGTTTTCCCTTTCTCACCCTCTTGTTCCTATGGTTGCAGTTGCCGCTCAGCTTCTCTCAGTCTAGCCTCTTTTACTATCAATGTAAACAGCACTGCAATTAATAAATATTACAGAATATTTCTATGACAAATGTTATATCGTAATCATCAAACACGGGATACACATATTCATATGATAAACAGAACAAACATTTTGTTGCTGTATTTGATAATACAGTTGTGCAAACTGAAAGGAGAAGTGATACATTAACTACGAGAATGTGTTTAAGACCGACTCACCTGCAAACTGAAGAATGACAGCATCTTTGACGGGTCATCCATTAACAGGCTTCTTGCTCTTGATCGACTGTCAACAAAATATGTCGTGTCAGAAATGGCGGCTGGTTCAAAATCAATTATCCACCTCATAGGAATGATGCCGGCTTTATGTTTTATCTGGTCTTAAGATAAGGTGACGGGGGGCCCCAAGTCTTTTTAGGATGGGATGTACAAGGGCCACTGGAACCAAACAGTGACACTTCTGTCTTGTTTTCATTGAAATTTAAGGGATGATGGTGGGAGGAAAAAAACATCTCTCTCTCTCTCTCTCTCTCTCTCTCTATACACAGTCAAACCTCGGTTTTCGAACGTCTCGGTTCTCATCCAATTCGGTTTTCGACCAAAAATTTCGATTTTTTTATGGCTCGGATGATGAACAAATTTCGGTTCTCGAACAAACTGAGCGCACTTGAATGCACCATTTGACTCCTCTCGCCTTCCTTGTGTGACACTTCCTCGGTTATAGACGAGGAAGTGACGCTTCCTCGTGTTGCTTTCCATTGTGTGCAGACGTGTTCAGTAAACATTATTTTAAAAAGAGCGTGGTTTCGGTGTTCGAACAATTTCGGTTTTCGAACAGCCTTCTGGAACGGATTATGGACGAAAACCGAGGTTTGACTGTACTTGCGTCAATTTAGTGTATTGTCACAAATGCCCATGCATATTAATGAGTGAAGAGTATATATATATATATATATATATAAGGCCAACTTCAAAATAAAATCTTACCAAATAATACATGGACACCATTGCCTTGGTAATTTTTTCTTTTGAAGTTGTTCCTGGTAGCGTATTTTAGTAGTGCAATTTTGAATGCAGGAAAAACCTTGCTCATTAACACCTGGCATAAATGTACCGGCGTTTCAGAAAAAGAACGTGATACTAACAGTCAAATATGGTAGTGGGAGTGTGATGGTCTGGGGCTGCCCTGCTAATTCCAAGCCTGTCTCGCTTGCTGTGATTGATGGAACGACGAATTCTGCTCTTAACCAGAAAATCGTGTGGGAGAATGTTTGGCCATCACTTTGTGCACTCTAGCTGAAGCGCATTTGGATTCTGCATCACGACAACGAACATTAAAAGCACATTAGAAAGTCAACTTTTGAAACAAACAAAATAAAGCTTTTGTCGTGGTATAGTCAAAATCCTTACTTTAATCCGATTGAAATGTTGGCATTACATTAGAAAAACTGTTCATGCTCAAACCCTCCAGTGTTGCTGAATTAAGGAAATTCTGCAATGAAGAGTGGGCCAAAACGTCTCCACAGAGTTGGAAAAAACTCATTGCCAGTTATAGAAAACGTTTGATTTGGGTTGTTGCCAACAAGGGACACCACATGTTTAAGGGGCAATCGGTTTTTCACACAGGGGCCAAGTGTGTTTGGGGGTTTTTCCCCTCCTTTCGTCATAAAAACCTTAATTAAAAAAAACTAACATTTTGCTTATTTCTGTCTTTGACTATTATCTAAATTAGTTTGAAGACAGGGGAACATTTAAGTGTGGGGAAATATGCAAAAAACAAAAACAAAAAAAAACAGGAAGGGGGGCAAACACTTTTTCCACACAACTGTATCTATCTCATCATAAAATAACCATTCCGGCAGTGATACCAATCTGGTTGGTTTCTCATCAAAGTACTTCAGGGAAAGTGCTGCTGTTTGTTTCCATCGTTCGTTTCCTCCGCAGTGGATGTCCATACCATTGTCATCAAATGTCGGTTGTGCTCTTAACATACATGTCTCATGCTGTTGCTTTATTTGGCATTTGCGTGCGATTCTTTTTTGAGCTGCAACATATGGGTGCTGATAATGATGCTAAATGTGTTCCATACCTCAAAGTCGCTGAAGTCTGCAGTTCTATGTTGAGATTTGCTTTACTTGTACTAAAAGAATATAAAAAAGTATTTTACCATCTGGCCATATGCTTATCGCTCTCTATTATTCTTGTAGCTTTTGCAGAATGAAAACATCATCATTCAACATGGATTTCTGAGCCTTTTACCGCTGAAATCTTTGTTGATGAAGTGACTTGTTTCTGCCAGCTCATTTTTATTGTGGGGTGGAGTACTTTTCCAGCTTCACTGGCCAATTGCTGCAGCGTCATATTGATATTTCCAGAACTAAAATGGAGTCTGAATGGAAAAAAAATATCCACACTCCAAAACAATAAAAGAAAATGTGAGGGTAGTCCAAGAGCAAGTCTTGTTTTAGACATTACATCAATGCTTCGAAAATGCACTGAAAACGACACTTCTGTGAAGAGGTCTTTGGACATTTTTGCTATGTTATTTTAACCTTATGAAAGCAACGGGGCTCCTTCCAGTGAAGGGCAAGCCACCTGGAATATGTAGTGAGCCAAGATACAAGTTTTGAGACATACACTTCACTACATTAACTGAGGCCACCCATCAGAGAAATGTAGCAATCTGAAGTCTGACCTTCTGGAAAAAAATAGCTAAATGTTAAGAGAACCCTTGTTAAAATCAAAACTTAAAATTATATCAATCAACACTTCATTTTAAATATATAATGCTTTTTTTTTACTATGACCGCAAAATCCATGTCTTGAACTTAATGAAAAAAAAAGTGTGTGTGTATGTATATACAGTGTGTGTGTGTGTGTGTGTGTATATATATATATATATATAAGAATAAGAAAACCTTTATTTGTCCCGCACTGGGGAAATTTGCAGTCTTCAGCAGCAGAAATGGAGGGGGAAGGGGGGTGGGGTAAAAAGAAAAACAAAGTATTGCATGCACAAATAAAACGGATATATATATATATATATATATATATATATACAGTCAAACCTCGGTTTTCGAACTTAATGCGTTCCAGAAGACTGTTCGGAAACCGAAACCATTTTTCCCATTGAAATCAATGTAAAATGTTTTAATCCGTTCCAAGTAAAAAAAAACCAACTTTTTTAAACCACTTATTTTTACAATTTCACACCATAAACTGTACAAATGTAATGGGAGATTACCAATTTTAACATTAACATAGTAACATAAAAATTGAAGGAACATCTCTCTCTCTATCTGTCGTGGGGCGTGCGCCTCTCCCAGCTGTCAGCAGGCAGTAGGCGGGGCATTTCGGCATCACGAACTCCTTCGCCAACACACACACACACGCACACACCTGACTCATATTTTGCGATTAAATCTTTCTTAAATTATATAGTTTTGCACACTATTTTCCTCTTTTCTTCACCAGGTTCACCACTTCCACTTGCTTTCTTTGGTGCCATGATTAGGGGCTGATACACGATGCAAAAATAACAGTCCAATATTACGTAGTTCTCACCAAACACGTCTGCTTTAAAAAAAGAAAACTCTTAATCGAACAATACAAACTCGTCTGCTCACAAGCTGTTTCTGTACGATTATTGCATAATAATGAGACACCGGACACCAGAGTGTTCATTATGTGCGGCTGCATTGAAAAGTGCCGGCCGTAATCAAACGCACGCAAGTGCGCTCAGTTAGTTCGAGAACCGAAATTTGTTCGTCGTCCGAGGTATAAAAAAGAGAGAGAGAGAGAAACTGTACACGCAACATTTTTATTGTGTTAAAAATACATTGAGATTATATTCAGGAATGGCCATTTATTTAAAATTTAGTTGGGCATTTATATAAAATTATTTGGCCGCCAACGGACTTTTTATTTTTTTTCTTCTGAAAGTAGCTTTTTCACTTTTACTAAACACCATGACTAATGACCACATCGTCGAGATAATTAACTGTTAGGAATGTCAGAGAAACGTGCCTCCACAACGTTCTCCCCCCCACACACACACAAGCGCTAGTGATACAGGTGCTTTCATGCATCCTGCATGTGTCAGCCCGGGGCTTCTTTGGAAGGACACTAGAGCGAGAGAGGCATGACTTAGCAGAAGAGTGATCGTCTCGCAACCCAGAGTTTGAGGGTTCGATCCCATGTCCAGGTGTCCTTGAGAAAGATACTGAACCCCCAGTTCCTCCTGATTCTGCGTCATCAGTAGGTGCATGAGGAGTGAGGTATGAAGTGCCTTGTAGGTGGAAAAGCGCTCCACAAGTGAAAGCCCATGAGCTCGTTCTGTGATCACAAATGTAGCTTTGCTACAGTAAAGCTATTTCAGGTTGAAAACAGCGACTTTATGATAACGCTTACGCTGCCTGCTTCCATATGAAGTTGGAAATGAAAATGGAAAATGCTACTCCTTGGTCTCTTCAGAGGTTTCTCATATATCATACCTGCAACCGAGTCTGGATCATCCTCGCAGTCACTCTCTTGTTAAGAATGCAGCCATGCCGGTCTTGCAGACAGTTTCTAAGTTGGTCCTATGTCATCATCGCATGCTGGATGCCCTCAGTTAGAAGTGTCCGCCTGTGTTTGGGTTACTCAAAATGCACGTTTTATTCCAGTACCCAAGTCTTTGAAGAGAGGACAGCAGTAAAGAGTCTGCCAGAGAGATGCCACATGTTCTTCGGCAGCTGTGTCATGAACCAGTTTGCCTGCCAAACATTACCGTTAAAAGTCCATAAATGTCATCGTGAAGTCTCGACATGGTAAAAGAACATAACAAAACTTTGTTGTGTATGTTTCATAGCGATAAATGTTTACATCGAACACTTTCTAGTGCTGCCGATGCCGTAAAATGAGCTTTGTTTTCTTTGCCCGCAACACGTTTCCAGTGACTAATATAAAGCTGGTTGTTTGACTTGTTTGTCTTCAGATTGCCTGTATGTAACCCTTTCATCTTAAAAAGATACTGTAGGTCTGTAAAAAAGTCATCGGTTTTCTATTTCGGTAAAGATGTGGACATAAATAACATGTTATGTTGGAGCCCTCTCAGTTGTGCTTCCTGTCTCACTCTGTATTTCTGTCATTTTCCTGGGAGTGGACACAGGAAGTGGATTTCTATGACTACAACAAAGGAGTGGTGTAGTTTACAGCACTGCAGTTTCAAGTGCTCTTTCAAACAAGTTTTCGCTAGCATGCACTTTGGATCTTTGTTGGACTTGGAATTATCAGATTATATTTCCCTGGTATCGATATATCGATGCTCTCACGAATATCCGTCCGGTATATGCGCAGCCTTTTTGCGCTGTAGGCAAAACGTGCAAAGCCAATTCTTCGTCGCCTAGGTGAATGCCGAAGGGGACTGTGACATAGCACCTGTGGGAACTTTAAACCTACACAATGTCTTTTTTTGAACACAAGATGCCACCAACTAGGACAATTAATCCAGTTAAGCATCGTAAATGCAAACCGAGCGTGTGACTGTTTGGAAACGCACTGCGTTGTTGGAATGTGCTGTAGGGTTGCTCAAAGTGCCGCACTCTAGGGGACCTGAGCGAGCCTTGGCCTTTTTCGACTGGGGACAGAAAGTGTGAGGGTTGGAGTTATGTGCTCCCTCTCAAGGGCACCAGTTAGGAGGCGAGCAGCAGCATTTTGGACCAACTGGAGATGCTTGAGGGAGGATTAGCTGACTTCAAAATAAAGTGTATTACAGTAATCCTGTAAAACATACGATAGTGGGGCAGTGCGGGACTGACCAACCGACGCGACTACAAAAAGTTCTGTCAACAAAATAGAATCTGAACCACGATAGAGCGCTACCATTAATGCCGACCTGGTTCTGCAAATGCAAAAAGCATACAGTCCAACAAAACAAGACACATGCAGTTTCCATTGCCATTAGCCAGGCGGATGTCATTAAAAATACTTAATGCGGCTGTCTTTGCTATGTATTTTCTTGAATCTGATTGGAAAACCCTCATTTTATGTATGTTCATCTAAGAAAGATTTCAACTGCGTGTGTAGTACTTTTTACTGAACATTTGAAATAAAAGGCAGCTTGGAAATATGTCTCAAATTTGACTGTATTTCTTGATCAAGGTCAGGGTTCTTGAGCAGGGGTTGCACCACAGCTTGTTGGGCTACTTCACCAAAAGAGAAACTACTATTGACAATGGCCAAGACCAATGTACCAATACCTCAAAGAAATGAGGAGGAATAGAGTCACCATGGGAGCCCAAATGGCTTAATCTGGCAAACCACATCCTCTAAAAACGTCATTGAAACAGCTTCAAAAGAATTAAAACGGCCAGACAGTCATCAGTAGAGAATGCAAATATGTTTGAAACGAGAATGCTAGCTGGAGAAACCCTGAGGAATATATTGCACCTAAATGGGCAAGAGTTTGTAGTAATTGGCTGAGGAGGTTTAAGCACAGAATCAAATCGCTTTATGTAAATAGCGCGCGTGAATTGTGATGGTTAGCCTGGTTTGACAAATGTTCTCTTTTGGCCTCTAACTGTGCTCTTGCAGCAGCGCCAGCAGTCTTTCCAGATTTGATCAGTGACCTGCAGCTTGTCTTTTTTTCCCACCTACGTTTGGCTTTGCGGCACTCCCGTTTAGCTGTGTAACTTCTGTTATTAAACCAGGTTGAGGGTCTAGCTTTTGATCGCACAGTTTTTAATGCCGCTGCCGAATCCAGTATAGCACTGTAGGATGAGTGGAAGCAACAGGTGAGTTGCTCCATGTTAGAAAAGGAGGCACAAAGCTCATCAGAGAACAGACTAGCAGTAAGATGGTTAGACATACAGCGGCTGTACTCCAGATCGGCAGATTTAACAGCACCACAGGACAAGAAAACAGTCAAAGAGAGCAGTCATATAATTGGAAATCGCATTGTCCAAGACTTTCAAGTCTGACACCGGTAGATCATAAGCAAGAATTGGGTCTAAAGTATGTCCTTGTTCATGCATATGTGTCTGGACGAGTCATGTGAAGCACTGAATTGAAGGAGTCTATAAGCCTTAAAAGGTTCTTTGATAATGGTTTTTCAGGACGGCACACATGAATAATAAAACGCCCCTGAGGAGGATATGCTCTTCCGTGAGCATGATTACAGGAACACTATTTGAAAAATCATTCAGAAAGACCTTATTGTATTTGGGAGGACAGTAAATGACAGTGTGGAGCCCAGGGACAGCTGGGCCTACTTCAAAGAAAGTGGCTTCAAAGCTGGAGATTGATGTGGCCATTAGACACCGTTTACCTTGAAAATTGTTTTTCCTCCACCATGGCCGTTCCTCCACCATGGCCTAAAGTTCTTGGGGAGTTCAAGAAGGCGCAATCAGGTTGCAATATTTCAAGTAAAGCACTAGTCTCAACGGCACCTGTCCAAGTCTCCAGCAGAAAGAGGAAATCCAGGTCACCCGAGAGGGAAAAACTAAATGTTTTGTTCATTAATGAATGAGCAGAGGACCAAGCGTGTTTTGGCTCCTGTTTTTGCTTCACCAGCTGACCTTTACATTTGCTGTGGCGATAGGGATACTCGGAATTGAGGCTTATTTGCCACCATGGAGGCAAGGATTAGTTACTTTGAGGGGAAACTCTGCACCATGCATAGACATGGTGCAGAGCAAGTTAGCTTAGTGCCAAGCTTTTGTGAGCAGCCGGTAAAAGCAAGGATTCTGGGAGGTGGCTAACACTGTGATGTGGCCGCAAATAGCATGCCGCTTCTGATTGGTGAGCTTTAAAAAAAGAAAAGCATCTTCTACAATCACAAAATCACACTGTCTGAGATGACAATTTCGATCCCAATCATTCTGCCACTAGTGTAGAGGATGATATTTTTATCAATAATAATGGTAGCTAATTTCTTATCTGTTGAACCACTTTATTAGATCAGTCCTCCGCTCCTGGCATGTTAGCCAGTTGCTTTAAATTTGTGGCAGTTCAACGGTTTGTTTTGTTTCTTCAAAAATGCGGTTGTTTGACACCACAGACAAAGGTAAAAATGTAAGAAGGCAACAAGCTCCTTTCCTATAATGGCAGAGAAAAAGACGCCTCTGACCTCCACTCCCTGGAGTTCACACAGACTCATTCTTCTGTATTGCCTCATCAAAGTGGAAAATCTCGCTAAACTAGATTCAACAGCATTCAGGGTAGCTTTAATGCAGCTCCACAATGCACAATTCACAATTTTCATTTTACACATTGATGAATTCTAACAGTCCGAAGGGTATGCTGGCTTCCGCAGATTGATTGTCTTGTTGTGTTGGGGCCTAGCAATGCAAGCACAAACATGACCTCATGAAGTGCAGTATGGCAATAATCAGGAGCGCTGAGCTCACAATACACAACTGGTGATTTTTTTTTATTTTCACTGAACCTGTTACAGTCAATTTCACATGTAGTGTGGGAAAGACTCAACCGTTGAAAAACAACTGATGTGGACTGATTTTAAAAAATGCAAAAGAGATTACTTACTGTACAAGTTCAGATTAAATTGCTACAAAAAACACGTTCAAGTCCTTTTGTACACTCAACCACCTCAAATCATTTGTATCTTTTTTTTTTTTTTTTTTACAGCTCCGTATGATAGCATCCTAATAGTTTACAGAACAAATTGGAGTTGTAACTCGAGTTGACAAGATCAAGGCCTATGTCTGAGAACAGCAGCGTTGCCTTCAGGCTGAAGGGGAACTGTTTCTGTGAGAATGTAGAGTCATGTTACACAGTGATACATTCAGTGCAGACAAATGTGTGTGTGTGTGTGTGTGTGTGTGTGTGTGTGTGTGTGTGCGTGCGTGCGCGCGTGTGCGCGCGCGTGAATGAATTAGTTGAATGTGTTGGTCCGCATCCTCATCTCATCAATCAGCTGACCTTGCAAAGTTTTGGTGCTCCAAGTGGGCAAAAGTCATGTGATGATGTCTTCACGTACATTTACTGGTCTCAGTGTGCCGAATAGCTCAACATATCCAGAGATAGAGATTTAATTCACCTGACAGCACAGCAAATCCATCCATTTTATTTGTGACAACACATAAAGACAAAAGACAGAATTGAAGTAGAAAAATGAGGAAATATTGTTTTGATGGCTAAGTCAGATAATAGTATGACCTTATATCATCTTATTAGCAAACATCAATGCAATTTTCAAATTGAACACATTGTTTAGAGTTCTGTTTTCAATTGTAACTCTTGGCTCCTCCTCCTAGCATCGAACAGGGTTGTCCCAAGCCGATCAACGGAAATCAGGGCCGATCACAAGATTTACAGCTGTTTGGTATCAGCTGTTGGATTGGATTGAAATCTTTTTTAATTTGTCCAAATTCTAAAGTCAAGAATATATATTTTAGTTTCTTTATTTGATTTGAACCACAGATGATTTCCACCATATACAAAGATATCATCTTGAGATAGTTTAATAAAAAAATTTTTTTTAAAAGATTGATTGGATGTGGTTGTCCTTTTCTTCATTGCATTGCAGAGGTTTTGGATCGCGGCTCAGTGTCAATCTACTCAATCTAGTGACTTGGATTCGGACTAGGGTGCAAAAAAAAAAAAAATGAATCGGTACCTCTCTAATTTCACACTGAAAAGATTACTGTTTTAAAATGTGGGCAATAACATTTAGAAGTGCTTAGCTTCAAAATGTTGCACGTCTTTTGACAACTTTATTGTGGATGTCAACTGGTGGTTAGTGGCATGCAACACACTTTGCATGCCTGCGGCGACTGGTCGATTTTAATGCCCTTCTAAAATATGGACATTTTCTCAACAATCCCAGCCAGATGCGCCTTCACCATTTCCGTAAATACACTATCGCCGATGACCATGACCTTGAAAAATGCCAACAGGGAAGGGGAGAGGTTTGGGGGGGGACGGATGTAATGTTTCCTAAATGTATGCCCATCAATCCCTTCATCGACGATTGCCAACGGACATGGACAGGAAACATTTTTTTGAGAGTGTGGGGTTCTGTGCCCCCCCCCTCAGACCGAGGCCGGGGCCACGCTCCATTGGCCTCACCCTCTGCACGCCCCTGCCTTGGATGCATTGTAAAACTCTAGATGTAAAGGTGCATAAACAGCTAACGTTTAAAAAGGATCTTTAGCAAAAGAGCTAATTTTTGCATTTTAAAGTCCTAATTGTAGAGTCTGTGGATACTTTGCGGTAACTCTTGTTGTTAACATACTGCCCTGTGCTCCATTGCACCATGTATAGTGCGCTGCACATGTGTAAGTTGTATTTCAGTCCTCACAGTCCATCTACCATATGTTAAATCAAAGCATATTTTATTCTCTTTAAGGCCACAGCTTGTGAGTTGTTTTTATGACATGCTGGACCGTATGCGTTTTATGTCTGAAGTACAATTTCCTCTGCTTGTGCACTGAGGGGGGGTTGGGTGTGTTTTGGAAGGGAGTCTAACTATTACAATGAGGGGGTAGCGTGCGGTGTGCATGCTGCAGAACATTTTGGCTATCTTTGCCCTCTCTGCTTGTGGTCTGTGCTGTCATGTGTGGCCATCATTAGGATTGCACGCAGGCCAGTTGATGCGACGAAAGAAAGTTAAAGGCACTCTTACAGTATACAGTCAAACCTCTGTTTTCGGACGTCTCGGTTTCAGACGTCCCGGTCCTCGTCCAATTCGGTTTTCGACCCAAAATTTTGATTTTTTTATGCCTCGGATGACGAACAAATTTCTGTTCTCGAAACAAACTGAGCGCACTTGAATGCACCATTTGACTCCTCTCGCCTTCCTTTCACGAGGAAGTGACGTTTCCTCGGGTAGACGAGGGAGTGACGCCTCCACGTGTTGCTTTCTATTGTGAGCAGACGTGTTCAGGAAACGTTTTTATTTTAAAAAGAGCGTGGTTTCGGTTTTCGAACAATTTCGGTTTTCGAACAGCCTTCTGGAACGGATTATGGACGAAAACCGACGTTTGACTGTATTTCAGAAGAACCTGAGCTACAAACTAGGGAACAAAAATGTTTGAGAGCAGCTTTTACCTGTTGTACATGGAAGGAAATCTAAAAGTGTGTCGACCCCATAACGGAAAACCTACTAAACTTGATCAGATGTGATCTGTTTTCATAAAAGCTGGCTGAAGGGCAACCAGCTCCTCAGTGAGAACCAACATTAGGATGACTGATAAAGTTTAACGTTTTGTCACACCGATCTTCCCTTCATGAAATAAAAAATACATAGCCCTATCAGAGCGCTTCTATTGCCAATTCCTCCAACAGCATCGCACCTACCAACCAACTTCAGATCAAAGCAAAAATGTTCTCGCTTTGACGTCTGACATTATGTGTTTCATAGAGTGAAGGTTGGTCATGCCAGAGGGAACAGTGTTGCTCTTTGTCTTGGGAAATGTTTCTTCGAAACAGACTTTAGATCAGATAACTTGAGTTTGACTCCAAGTGACTTACTGCTCAATCAGTGTAACCGGATCTGTGCGAGTCTTGGAAGGGGTGAGAGAAAGACACAACAAGAGGCCACTTCAGCATCCCTGCATCATCACTTCCTCCAGTTTACATACCTGCGGCTTATTTCACTCAGCAATCTCTGTTGCCTTATTGCTCCTTTCTGTCACTCTGCTGATAATGTTTCCTGCTCCAAGTACAGTGTGTGGTATTAAACCTATAGTGCTGCACGATGATTTGTGTTTCTTGTTTTCAGAAGACCGCAAACGTATCGAATGGCTTCAACTTGAACTGATAGTGTAACAAATCATTGTGTGTAATTGTTGTTTGCAGGGGTAGAGCTCTAAAAGTTTCATCAAATGTCATCGCAATGACAGCATAGTGAGTCTTGTGGCCCTTTGTTTTCGGTTTTGTTTGATTTTATTCTCAAAGCTCCTCTTAAATAAAACATTACACTGGTCAAAAAAAATTCTACTGCTGTTTTGAAATCAGAGATTTTTCTTCAGTGATTTATTGCGCTGAGTCCGAATCTGCCATAATGTTTCTCTCCAGCACATCAGGTTTTAATTATGATAATAATTATAATGATCATAATGGATGGATATTACTACTACTGACAATAACAACAACAGCATGGACAATAGCAACAATAATAACATTAACAACGATAATAACAAACATACCAATAATAATAATTATAATAAGAAAACTAGTCATAATACTATTCAGTAATATTAAGGTTTAGGTTCAGCAGGAGGTGCAATTTTTCTTTTTTCTGAAATGTTATAGCTATTAATAACAACCCATGTTAAAATCGGGATTGTGCAAGCTTTTATTGGTTAAACTTTAAAACAACAAATTAAAATGTCTCAAAAAACAGATTTGGTCAGAAAAAAAAGGTAAAGCCAATTTTTAAATCTGTTAGAAATATGTTTGGGGACACATAAAGCAATCTCTGATTAAAAGTTGCTGTTAAACAGTGTTATCGGATGTAAAGTTCAGAATTAAGAATTTATTCATCATTGCACAGCAGCTCAACAAGATTCAATTCTAAATCTTAAAAATGACACCACATAGAAACAAAACACAGAACAAACAATGACAATAAATTTAGCCATCCTGTCTGCCTGAGGGAATCTATTCTGTTGGCGAAATAAGGTTGTTATTACATTCAGCTTTGGAGAATTTCAGGATGAACCTTAAATGCAGGATAACCTTTCAAGGTGCACTTCATTTGGCTTTCTCTAAACTTTTGAAGGCACATGCCCAACTGTTCAATGTTTCAGTACTTTTTGGCGCAACTTGCTCTTCTTTTCACAAAGTGTTGTTGTCATGGGCGCTATGGCTCAGTGGTAGAGAGGTTGGGGGTTCAATCCCGGCCATTGGGACCTGGTCAAGGTGTCCTTGAGTAAGATACTGAACCCCCCCCCCCAGTTGTTCCTGATGCTGCGTCATCAGTCGGTAAATGTGGAAACAGTGTAACGCTTTGAGTACCCGAGGTCGGAAAGCGCTACATAAATGACAGCCCATTTACCAAGTTGTCTTGCCAAAAATGTCCTTGAGATGACTGTTGTTTTGTGACGGTTAACACACTGGCCAGCATGGTCACATTCCCAAATCCCCCCCCCCCCCATCTTTTAAGCAGCAGGCTGACCATCTGTTTCAGGCGTGCACACACATGCTCACGTAGGCAAACACATTGACACTGACATGCCCTTCAGGTCATATTTGGATGGATTCAGCCTTGCAGTTGTCAAAGGACTGCGTGCTCTATGTATGGGAGTCCAGAGAGGATGCTGGTCGGGTGGTTTCTGTAGTACTCCAGACCATTTTCAAGTGAGACCCGTGACATACAGGAGGTCAGATGAAGGACGACAGGAAACAACCTAACACAGGTCAACCTTTTATTTGCCACTTCGTATGACCCTGATCCATTTCCTCGTTTCATCCAAGGCTGAGTTTGTGCAATGGTCATGGAAAATGTGTCACATATCCTGATATGAGATCTGAGTTATTTTGATGTCTTTGGGTCATTTTAGGAATTGGCTGACATTTAACCGGCTACCACTCATTTCAATATATGCCACAGGTGTCAAAGTCAAGGCCCGGGGGCCAGATCTGGCCCGCCACATCATTTTATGTGGCCCGCGAAAGCAAATCAAGCATGTCAAGTTCCATAATGCTTGCTATAGTCTGAACCAAAATTTCAAATTGTCACATGCAATCCACAATAAAAGTCATTATTCTCGACTTCTGATGTTAAAAGTAGTTATTCATAAATTTGTTGTGCGCTGTATGTGTAATATGTAGAGGGGATTAAACATTGATATGGTTTCCTAAAATTCATAATGGCCCTCTAAGGCAAACCGTAACTACAATGTGGCCCGCGAGAAAAATGAGTTTGACACCCCCGGTTTATGCCATTTGAAGGATCTTCTCCAGTACGCCAGTTTTAGCGTTCAATAAAAAGATCAACGTTGTAGATGGGAATATCCATCAATTTTCTCCACCGCTTGCCCTCATTAGGGTCACCGGTGAAATTGAGCCTTTCCCGGTTTGCTTTGGTCGAGAGGCCCGATACCCCCGTGGATTGGTCACCATCTCAAGTACATCTCAGCAAAAAGGAAAATATATCAACTGAAATGACTCAAAAAAAGACACTGATTGCTTTGATAACAGTGACTCACATGGTAAATGTTTGTGCGCTGGCATATAAAGTGGTTCACAGCACAGTATTTGTGTCTCTTAATGTATGAGAGAGAAACTTGTGAATGGCGTGATTGTATGCTCACGAAAAAGGCCGGCAGCTGCTAGTCTTAGTGTTTGGGGGAGCTTATGTGTGCTCTTGGGAGTAAGGATGTGTGTTAATGATAATCCTGTAGATCCAGGCGACTTGTCCTTTATCCTCTATGAGTGTGCATGTTGCGCTCCACAGCAAAATAATTCGGCCACATTACGTAACATCATGTCCAATGCTGCTTTTGTCATAATCCTTCAAATTTCAGATTGCTCCGGCTTCATTGCTTTCTGATTGCAGAGTCACATTAGTAGTTCCTGCCACTGCTCTATTTTTGTATATGTTGGCTGGCGGTTGCACCCACAAGACAGTGTCCTATTATTGTGAACGTAGCTTTGTGAAATGAATTGATCCCACGTTCTTCTGTCTTGCTTGTCTTGTCCTTACAGTGGTAATGACTTGAAGTCGGTGCCCCCTACCGCCCAGTGAAGGACGTGCCTGACAGCCGCTAATGGGAACTCCTCCTCCGCCATGAGTGCTCGCGATGGAGTTGGCGGCATGGGCACTCTGGGACGGCGGCAGCGCTTGGAGAACTCCGAGTTCACCGTGCGCGTCTATCCAGGCACGCTGGCCGAAGGCACCATCTACTGCCCGATCAGTGCTCGAAAGACGACCTCAGCTGCTGAGACGATCGAACGCGTCATTGACCGACTCCAGCTGGACCGTACCAAGTGTTATGTTCTGGCAGAGGTGAAAGAGTTTGGCGGAGAAGAATGGATTCTCAACCCCAGCGACTGCCCCGTGCAGAGAATGATGCTCTGGCCCCGTGTGGCACTCGAGCATCGCTCTCTGTCCGGAGGCGAAGATTACCGCTTTCTCCTACGGCTGAAGAACCTGGACGGTTCAATTCACTATGGCGGCAGCCTCCAGATGTGGCTGCAGGTCACAGAGGAACGCAGGCGCATGGTGGAACGTGGACTATTGCCCCAGCCCGAAACCCAAGGTGACCATGCCGATTTATGTTGTCTACCGGAGCTCACTGAGCGCTCGCTGCTGGACAACCTGCGCTCACGTTTCCACCAGGAAAAGATTTACACCTACGTTGGGAGTATCCTCATTGTCATTAACCCCTTCAAGTTCCTGCCCATCTACAATCCCAAATATGTGAAGATGTATGATAAACACTCACTGGGAGATTTAGAGCCTCACATCTATGCAGTGGCTGATGTTGCTTACCATGCGATGCTGCAGAGACAGACCAATCAGTGCATTGTCATATCTGGAGAAAGTGGCTCTGGCAAGACACAAAGTACAAACTTTCTGATTCATCATCTGACCGCTCTCAGCCAGAAAGGTTTTGCCAGTGGAGTGGAGCAGATCATCTTGGGGGCAGGTCCAGTATTGGAGGTAAGTGTGTGTGGGTGGGGGGGACTAAATAAATAAGCATTTCAGCTCATTACTGAACGTAAGAGTCTTGCACTCTGACAGTGGTTCTTAACCTTTTTAGAGGTACCAAACCCAACCAGTTCAGATGCACATTCACCGAACCCCGAGGGAAAAATAAAAACATGTTTCAAGAAGCGTATCTTCAGTTTTGCCGTGTGAGACTAGAGTTGTTCAACTTGGCATGACCAATCCTGCAGATAGGACGCTGAGGCTCATCACGAATCCGTGATGCATATGAATCCATGTTGTACGTAGTCGTCCGACCACTTTCTTTTTTTGCTCGACATAGCAAGTATTAAAACATGTTTTTTTTAAATCACATTGCGTACTATCACAACAGTCACATGTTGACTACTGAGCGAGCTTAATTTCCCGCGGCACTGATTGGACAAGCAATGCAACGTGATCATCTGCAGCCAGTGATGGCCAAGCGGGCGTGTTATAACTAATTGACATGTTGAGTCGCGTGTGTCTTAACCTCCATGGCAGAGGCTCCGTCGATTGACCGAACCCCTGGAGTTTAATCGAACCCAGGGTTAAGAACCAATTCTCTAGGAGTTACTTGCAACATAGCACCTAAATCAATAGACCCGACTTTGAACTTGAAAACACTTGCAAGTGTTCTTCCAGCCTTGGCTTAAGTTTGCTCGATAGATATTGATCAGTGCCATCTCATGCTGTAAACATTTGCAAAAGCTTGCTGATGTGTTTCTTCATTTAGTCTTTTTCAAGACATTTTATTGTGTCTTCATGGAGTTTTGCTGTGAATGTTCATGTGGATTTTTAAGCAGAGTTATACAACTCCGCTTATCCCCACCTGCCTCTTGGCTCGCCTGGTGTTGAATTGCGTGAACCCCTTACAGAGGTTTATTGCACTCGAGTCCAGCTGTGTGGGGATTATGTAGTGCACACAGGAGCTCTGTCTGTGGGCAGCCAGTGGATGTCAGTGGTTACACTAGTAGATTCTTGCTTTTGTGATTACAGCACAGATGAAGACTGTTTCAGGGTAAATGTGGGAGAGGCCCAGCCAAAGGCCGTAAAGGAAACTGGTTGTTTTTATATCTCGAAGGAACATTCCACTCATATTCCTTTTTTCTACTTGTCCCTTCAACCGCGCACCATAGTATTTGACATCAGCTGAATTCTTGAAGCTTGTGCAACACTGTCATGAACTGTACGCACAAAGCCAATTGTTGTTGCATATCGTCAAAAGTCTTGAGGAATGTTATCGGGTGTCAGATTGCTCACCGTCACGTCACCTGACCACCAGCTATTGACACTTGATTTAGCTCCAAATAACATGGCGGTGTTGTGAAAGACAGACAATTGCTTGGGGTCCTTCACGATTTGACAGCCGCGGATGGAAAAATGTTCTCAGTGTCGAGCGGAAATAGTTTGAGTGTTTTGGTTTTGTCACAATTTGCAGATTGGCACTGACTGTGGTGTTAGTCACCAAACTAGTTTTACCTTCCCATCCACATCCACCCACTTGGTCTCCGTTGTTTTTTTTTTTTTAGGTTCTTTGAATTGCCTGGGGCTTTTGGATCGTTTTGATTATAAGTGTTGTTGTTGTTGATTTTATGTGGTTTGGTCATTGGCATCTTACACAGCTTATTGCCATTTCCATGTTTAGATATTGCTTCCGATTTGGCAAAGCGCTTCATAAGTCTCTATTTTTAAAGATGCAATATAAATAGAATTATTGTGAAAAAATAATGACCGCAAAAAGATGAATACAACTGCATTCATGGCTGTGACTGTACGAACCTCACTAAAATCAAGGCATTGCACAAAGCATGCTTCAAAAAAGAAATTGCATCATTATTAAAATGTTGATGGAGCAGTGCCATTCAAACACACACACACACACACACACGCCGCTGTGACGAACCAAGTGGAACACGCAAGCGGGTGACCAGAAATCTTCAATCAGAATAATTTCAATTAAGGTTAAGTTTAATTTCATATTAGTTTGAAATTGCCTCGCTGAAAATGACAGTAAAATACAGTTTGCTGCGTTGCTCATAAGAAATTAAATCCGTTGATGATATAAAAAGGAAACCAATTGGTTGTTCATTATAAAGGGAGATGTATGGCAAATTGAAAACGGCAGTTCAAACGTTCTCATTGTTGCAACAAGTAGCCGGACTGTTTTATCGTCCTCACTTCAGCAAACCCGTCACAAAAATGCCACTCACCAGTGCTTCTGTCGAGTTAATGTGTAAGCATGCTGGCTGCACAGCAACACGCCTGGGAGGTTTGGATTGCAGAGGAGTTGCCTTTAATTGTTTGCACAGTTGGATTGCATATCTGCCCGTGGGATGATTGATACCAAGACTGGAGATGCGCTGCTACTGCAGGGAGACGGAAGGGAAGAGGAATGGCAGCCAGCGTTGCCTCACTGACATATAGTGCTAAGTTATGATTGGTGTTCATTCATTAAGCATGGCAACATGGTTGCTGTACTTTCCACACCAATACAAGTACATACTGTAAAGTCATCTTAAATATCAAATGGCACCACATATTGTTTCTATTGTATTTATTGCACAATACTGAAAACCTCAACTAGCTCATTTTAATTGCCCTCTCATCCGGCCATTATGTCGACGTTTTTGAATGGATGGAGGCGACTGTTAATAATCGTCAGCAAACAACATTAAATAAACTTTTATTTTGCATGATGTGCATTTGTGGTTTAGCGTACCAGGTCTTTCTGTTCATTGCCACTTTGCTGAGTTATTCCAAGTGCTCTCTTTTGTCGGCCACAAAAAAAGGTTTGATACAAATAACCATGACTTCGAAACTATAACTAATAATTTTAAGACCATCGTTGCCATGCCTGAAACCAATGTTTCCACATGGTGGCTGGTCGTCGGATATGTAGCGTGCACTTTTCCGGCAACAGAAAAGTATCCAGTCTTGTATTATGCCCAGGGCTTGTGGTTGTTTTTGTCCTCAAATTTGTCAAAGTTTTATGTTGTTACTGCAAAGCGAAGCTGGTGGCGCTTGGAAACGGTGACGTAAATGCGTGACTACCAGCTGGTGGCTGGGTCGCCTGCCCGGCCGGCCACCCAAGCACGATTGCGCTCCAATGAGTAAATGGGGTGTTTTGTCTGTTTTAATGTAATCTAGAGGATTCTACCTTTGTTAGCTTGGACGCAGTCCTTGGTGTTAGTTGATAGTCGACTACAACACGGTGTGTTGTATTCATTTTGCAAAATGTTGCGAGTTAGTTTCCGTAGCGCCAACGTGGCGAAGCGGTCATCGAGTTTGAGTGTGACGTGACATGATTATTGTGGGAAATGTGGAAGAAAAAAATAAATGAAGACCAGGCGAGCATGACAGTTGCTGCTGCATCTTTTTTTCTCTCTTTTCACATCTGCTGGCAGCAGAGAAACCATTAATGGCCGCTCGGGATCATGAACAACACAAGACCCTGGCCGTTTTTTATGAAAAGCAATCTTAAAATGTTCTTTACTTTGAAGTGAGTAGAGTTTGTTTGTTTATTGTTTATTGAACATAAAAACATACTCGGTAATAAATTGACAGAAAGTAAGGTAAGTAAAATTGTAAAAGAGTTTGGCAAACTCAAATGTTATGTGGAGAGGTGTTCTGATCACATGTCAAGTAATCAATAAGATAACAGATTCCAAAAAGATTTGTTTGTTCTAGCCCTAAGTCATTGACTAAAACTTTTGCTCATCTGATTTTAAAGCTCGCTTTGTCTTTTAAGAATCTCTTTCCTTGACTTGCAGGCAAAACCTGCCTGAAGCCAAAATCCTGCTGACACATTTTAAAAACATCTCCATTGAGAATATCTCAGGAGGTATTGGAAGCGAGCCCAGACCTCAATGTATAGTGTGTACTCAACCCCTGATGAGTCTTGTCACTCAAGTAATTCAGGAATTAAAGCTGTGGTTGAAAGTGACGAAAATAAACTTGACATTATTTTTTTTTTTTGGATGGTTGTTATAAAATAAAAATAATAATAATTGGCCGGCCGATATATGATCAAAATCACAATGATTGTTTTGCACATTAAACACTGATACAATCTTACTTTCTCATGAAACAGTCAACACTTTAGTAGATATGGGCAAAACGTAGAGCGCATGCATTACTGACAGAATCTTATTCTGTGAAAATTCCATCCTTCTCTATCCTCTAATCTGCCTATTAAGACGCATTATCTCTAAGTATTCACGTAGATACACTGTATATGATGTTTATCGTGCATTATTGGCAATGTTCACAACATTTTTACATTTGCTAACTCGACGTGTTTTATGATGACTGCATCATAGTTATTCTGTGTAAATTACATCCTTTTCCATCCACTCTTCTGCCCGATAAAACACGTCTCTCGGTACTGTACATATAAATTGATCATGTTTCTATTTGTGTTATTGTGCATTATTACTTTGAAAATTGTCTCCCGTTTCAGTTGAACTCTTTCTGTATATCATCTATTTTGAATGCAACTCTGTCAAAGATGACACTTTGGGACATGTGATAGAGGCGTCTGGTTTTTATTTTGGAGTCTTCATCCATTAGCCGAGCCACTTCACTTTACCGCAAAGAAAATAAGAATGGAAGAAATCCGATTTCACATAAAAGGGCATCAAGCATAAATAATGTTTGGCCACTCGCTTTACTCATTATGCTGCTCATAATATGGTCTGAAGTCTCAAGCAAAATTCCCCAGTTGTGCTTTTTTTGCATGTATTTCATTTCTCTCTTTTGTAAAGTTAAACACTGAAGTATTTTAAAACAATCACTTGTTATGCCTGTAATTCATATCTTTGTTGTAAGCATTGAGGGACAAAAAAATCTAGTCATTTTATTCATTTGACACATATTTAAAATATTTTTTATCTCATTATTCAATAATCGGTGGACTAGTTGATAGAATAACCGATTCTGAAAATATCCGACAGGGACAGCATTAATACAAAGAAAATCTATGACTCGAGCTGTGTGATCGAACCGTGAAATGCTGTTCTTCACTTCAAAAAAAGGATCGCGAGTGAAGTGTTTGCACTTCTCACAATTCATGCACAATGGCCATTCATCTTGTCTAACATTAAGTAACTGTGTTTCGTAAATGTGGTGCTATTGTGAAAAGTGTGTTACCACACAAATGCAAATTCTTTAGGCAGTGAGCTCAGTAAATAGACTCCACCCTTTTGCTGAGGAACGTGCAAGGTGCATTTTGTAAATGCCACAGCTTGATAACTGTACGGTACTGTATAAAAACTACCTTGCTTACTCCCTCACAATTTTTTTTATCGTTAGAGAGAGTGTAAACGAAAAATATAGTATAATTCTTATTCCATGTGGATTCTAATTGAGTGTCGTTTTGTTTAAACCTCGCCACTCTGTCAGTGTTTTGTTTTGTTTGGCACATTACCTGGTATAACTGAATTTTTGTGATTTAAGTGTATTTGAAAGGCACAGTCATTTTCGACAGAAAAAAGACTAAATCTAATCAAGATCACCGTTGTCTGATTCCTCGACATGATTGAAATGTGGCGTGTGGCTCCTTTAGCTAATGTGCAATTCTTTCCAATGCTGTGGCCAAGTAACTTGACTGTGGCTGTTTGTGTGCGCTCACAGACACTGTATTTATGCTCTACCAGAGTTTGCAGACACGCACACACACACACACACACACACACACACACACAGACACATACACACACTTGCTTGTATGCATGCTTATCCTGCAATCTGAACTTAATCTCAGATTTGAACATCCACTGGACTACACCTGTAGCAGTACGTCACACAAAAAACGGGATGGACAAAGACGTCTTGGTTCTATGGTGTGGTCGCTCTGCCAAATCCATCCACAGTAAATCAAATTATGAGACATCAGCTGTTAGTCTCAGTTCATGCTTTCAGTGTCACGGAATCGGCTCACCTGTTTTCTGAGTTTGGTCAAACTGAACCGCGATTGATCTACTGTGATGCCATTTTCACTCAACAGCAAAATGGATGTCCCCTGAGATGGATAAAAGCAGGTGGACTTTGCTGTTGAAGTCAAATGCCATAAGCACAATATGAATTAGAATGTCTTGGTTTAGACTGGTGGGTCTGCATAGAACATATTGTATTGATTTATTTATTTTAATATTCTTGACTTCCTATTTAAGTTTGGCTCGTTGGCGATTGCTGGACTCTAGCTGGAGTTACACCGTTCAACCACAAGGACTTTGGTGTACGCATGATTCAAAATGTGTGTAAATTTACACTCGTCCAAATTGATTAATCCTACACTTTGCATGAAAATGTTTGTTTTTCACGCATTACTCACACTCCTGTGCATACGCATGCTTCAATAAAATAAATGAGGCCCTTGGAATTGAAACCAAAAAAAATATCCTCGGTATTCTCTATCTCTGTCTCAGTCTCTATGTTGGTTGGCTTTTCTTGGTCCCTTGGGGGAAAAAAATGCTATGCATCAATATTAAACTAAATAATTCAAAAGCAACAGAGCTGTAAGAGTGTAGTCCGTAATGCATTTTGAAGGAGTGGCAATATGGCTTCCATTGAGAACTTAACGACCGTTTTTAGACATTACTGCATTTACTTAGTGAGCACTGACCTCATGCTTTAATCACTACGGAACTGAGAAGCCTTTAACCACACAATGACAGGGTCACAACTTGTGTGCCCTGTCAAGCTGGACGACTCACGCACAGTTAAGTCCATATTCATAAAAACAGCCTCTTCTGTGATGTGGTCTAGAGTCGGCGAGACGCATTGTGAGCATAGGACACACAACCGTCGACAGTCTTCGGTTTCCTGAGATCGCAGCGGCTAACTGTGGTGGTCAAAGAGGTCGAGCAAGACACTCCTGAGGAAGTTGCTTTGCTACTTAACAAATGCTAGATATACACACACACACACACACACACACACACACACACACACACATACTTAACCACAGAGGTGCAAAGTCATGTTCGGAACAGACGTTCTTATCACTAACACGTCCATATGTAAGACACATGTCAAGCATTAGTAGTGCTTGCGAGAGCCATTCAAGCCAGGTTAGGGGTGTGACATCGCGCGTCCACTATCCTAAATCTAAGCTCCATGGTCAAAGACAGAAAGAAGGTCAATCCAATTAGACGGACCTAGAGACACAAACATAGGGACTCATTTCAATCCTGTGCCAATCCAAGAATACCCGAGCCAGCCTCAAGCATCGAAACACTGTGCATGTTTGCTTGTCCTGGAAGCCAAACTTGACATTTTACTGTCGTTTATTTACACCCTGAAGGAAACACTATGATGTGCACAGAGCCGAATGAAATGATTAGAAGTATAATGTAAAAACTTCTGTCTGCCGTTTTAACACTCTGTGTGTGTGCGTGTCCGTGTGCGTGTGTACAGTGTCATCATTACGCTAACATATCCTCCATCGTGGATGCAGTCAAAACTACAACATTCGTGAACTTTTTAATGTCAAAGACATCAACTTCAGATTTAATTTTGTTTTGGGGGAAAATGTTTCGCACTAGAATTTTGATTTCTGGAGTGTAGGAAAGAAATGACAATCAATGACATGTACAACTATCAGGAAGATTCATTCTATTACCAAATAAATTGTGATTTATCTGGCATTGATGAAATCACAGGAAAACATAAATGAGGCAAATACTGGTACAGTACTTCAAATATCCAAATGAACTGGGTTTTTTTTCTTTATGTACAAGAACTACTGGTCTCACTGATGGTGTAGTGGTAGACTCGCCTGACTTGTGTGCGGGCAGCGTGGGATTGGCTCTCACTCAGCGACAGTGTGGATGGTTGTTTGTCTCTATATGTGTTCTGTCACTGACTAGGAACCATTTTAGGGTGTAATCCACCTTTCGCCCGAAGTCATCTGGGATAGGCTCTAGCAATCCCTCAAAACTGCTATTTGTAATATCAAAATAAAGTCAAAATATCAAAATAAAGTTCTTATTTTATTTTTTTGGAAGCACGAATGCACATACAGTGAAACTCCTCTGCGATGAAATCATGTTTGCAGCAAGACATTTTTCACACCAGGGGGGGTTTCACTGTAGCAAAATTTATCTCAGATGTAAACACACACACACACACGCACACACGCTGTTGGCTGAGGTTGGATTAGACTTTTGCGGAAGGCTTGTTTTCGTTGTAGTTAATCTCGTCGCGAGGCAAGAGCAGAGAAAAATATTTCGGAACAGGGGGATTTTTTGTTGTAGGGGGAACAGAAAAGTGGGAATGGCTTTCATGCATGAAAATCTTTTCACACAAGGGGGTATTTTCGCCCATGTCAGTTTCGTTGTAGAGGAGTTTCTCTGTATTGGACTTTTCAATGTCTATTGGTTCATCTCAGCTTTACCGTGTCCGTTTTTTGTACTGAAACCCTTTGTACGTTTTTAGCATAAAATGAGCAAATACAGGCACTATAGCTTTGACATATACGCTAATTGAATGTTAACTTTAAACAGAATACGCATATCAATGTGTCATGGTAATTGTCACCATTACCATGATACATTTGATTTATCTTGTACGAGCTAAAATGTCCACGCAACATGTGAATCTGACACATCAAAAGAAACGAGGCAACTAATAACATGATTCTTCTGTAGCTTTGTGTCCTTTAAATGTTCAGAAAATAATACAGCTGCATCAAATATTTTCTGTCTTTTTTTTTTTTTTTTTACGATTACAGTAGGCCTAGCTGGGGTAGGCTCCAGCACCCCCACAACCCTCGTGAAGATAAGTGGTTCGGATAATGGATGTTATCTATCTTTCCGACTCCATTGGTAATTACCACTCGTTAGCCATGACACTAACCACAGTGCTTTTGTTTAAATGACGGATGACTCGCTTTACCACTACTGTGGAACAAGAGGCAGTTTCTAGAGAAAAAACCCCCAATTTCCAATATGACAATTAGCCGTTACAATCTGAGTCACTACTGGTTTCAGATATTACTGCATGTTGAAAATTAAGTGTTTCTTGAGGTTGAGGTCTAAGATGACTGGTAGTGACTGAGAGCTGAATCAGGCGAACTGATTATCGGGTTCTTAGAATCACGCCTTACTTTGTCTTCTTTTTCAGATTTGCTGGCGGCCCGGTGGTCCAGTGATTAGCGCGTTGACCTCACAGTGCAGAGGCGGGCAAGCGTGGGATCTCCAGCTCGTTCACATCAGGCGACAGTGTGGATGGTTGTCCGTCCCTGTGTGCCCTGTGATTGGTTGGCAACCAGTTCAGGGTGTCCCCCGCTTACTGCCCGAAGACAGCTGGGATCGGCTCCAACACCCCCCACTACCCTTGTGAGGATAAGCGAATCAGAAAATGAATGAATGAATGTTGATTTGCCCTCATCCTACATGCACTTGGCTCCTTTGCATTCATTTGAGAAAGTGGGAAAATCTTGGCCCAGCACTGACTGATCCGTATCATTAATTAGCAACGCTCTCGCACTGTTGGCGGAAGGAACTGCCGATAAACATTCTTGAGGAGGTTATGTGGTAAAATGCCCTACAGCTGTTTTGTCATCATGGTGAAGAAACAAGAAATATGCCATATATGCTTGTCAGAGTACAAAGTTGAAAGGATTTGAAGCAACAAATCTCATGCAGGAGGTACAGCCGCTGGCACTGAGAAGTAAAAAGAAACAAAAACATACTGGCACATGCTCCAAGCAACAGCAATCAGGTTCGTGTTTACTCTGAAAGATAGGCTTGTTTTCCTAATGGCTGAGCATGTTTGCTTTGTGCTTGTCAAATCCATTTGCTTGGACGTGAAGGGTCATTCAAACCTCCATCATCATCCATGCAGAGAGATCATTTAAAGGGTATTTTTTTGATTGCATCTCACATATATTCTATTTCTTTCACTTGTACCTTTGGCCAGAATGTATTCATACTTGCAGTAAATGTTTCAGCAAAGTGAATATTGGTTAGGGAATTTTCCATCTTCAACACAAGATCCAAAGCTTTTGAATAAAGTTCCGCTGTATGCCTCTTCAACTCGTTTCTAACATGTGGTGCAACAAATTATTTGTGAATAGAGGGGATAGATCCCCTGCTTCCAACCTCTCAAAAGGTTTCCGTCTTGTATTGAATTAGGGCTGTCACTATTGAATCTTTTTCGATGAGATCATCCTATCGATAATTCTGTTGAATAATCAAGTCATCACTTGGATTTGCGAGGCAGAATCTGGAAGAACCCATATAGAAGTGGTTGGTGGGTTTAGCAGTTTTCCGTGTGTCATGTTGAAATTATATTCCATGGAGATTTTTAAAACCATTTTTTTAATGGGTTTCATTGAAGTGGGTGCAGTGGCCGGTGTGATATTTGAGTCAACAATCCGTTTTTGTTTCTCTGTGTTGGTGGAGTGACCCACATTGAGTCAATCCTGTGGGCTGAGTGGGAGGAATGATGGCATTTCCTGACTGTCAAACGACGACGACTCTCCAACAAATTTCTTAACCCCCCCACACACACACACACACTCGCACACACATCCAATACCAGTGTAATGAGGATGGATACAAGGAGACAAGTTACAAGCTCAGCTCTCAGTATTGCCGAGGTACAGTGCTGCCAGACACATGACTCTACACACTGAGACAGAGGTGGTACCATCCTGACCATGCACCATGAAATTCATGTATTCTGTAAAGTCGACGTACAGTACTCAATTTATTTTACAGGAACCATACTTTAACTCAGCGGTGTCAAACTCATTTTAGTCGCGCGTCACTTTTGAGTTACGTCTTCCCTCGGAGGGCCGTTATGACAGTGAAACCACAAAATAAGTATTTGTACACAGCAAATTAATAGTTTACTAGTTTTGAAATCAGTCAAGTCGATGAAAATATTTTGATCAATTATTGTTCCAGTGAGGGTAAACAGGCTAACAAAAGTATTGCAAAATCTCAATGTTATTTATTACACGTGACAATTTAATATTTCGGTACAGATTTGAGCAAGTTGACACACATGATTTGCTTTCGCGGGCCACGTAAAATGACCTGGCAGGCCGGATCTGGCCCCGGGCCTTGAGTTTGACACCTGTGCTTTAACTTAAGAGTTCCAAGAAGAATTTGACTATTATCATATACTAGCATTCATATATTCAAACTTGCATTGGCGAATGATGGGCTCATAGCTTGTTTGTTGGAGTCACTTTTGTTTGAGACACTTATTTTAAAGCAGCCTCAAAGTGCTCTGTCCATGTCCACCTGTGCTGCAATAGTGCTGCAGTCTCCTCCGTGAGGAAAATAGAAAAACAAAATCGGAAACTATCGATCTAAACTATATGACAGTATTTTAGTTTTTGTAACTGTATAGGTTGACTGTTTTTCGGTGCTACCATCTTAAATATACTTCTTCTCTTCTGCTGCTTTGTGAATGGCCGTAACTTCATGTCTTTTTAATGTGTCCGGCCTGCAGTTGGCTGATGGCTCTCTCGGAACGGGAGGCAGCTGTTGCCTGCTGTGTTGGGGCGCAGTGCTTTTGGCATAAATAACAATGAATGCCTTCCTCAGTCAATTCATTTAGCCACTGCTTGTCAACGCCACTGGCTCATGTGCTTTGAGACAAGATTGAAAGAGGAATCCAAAATAATCTTTCAATCACGCCCATGTTGTCTTTGCGCTGTTATGCTCCTTTATGGAAATGGATTTGTATCGCCTCGCAGACTCGTCCTGTCCTGCACTCCGCCCCTTGCTGTCACCAGTGTTTCAGAGCAAATTTCCACATGTTGCCACCACCATGAATTATTACATGTCAATTACCTGTTGCGTTCATTTTTCTGCTGTTTCACTTGGACTGGACTTTGCTCCCTACCAGGTCGCTTTCGAAAGATGTGCCTAAAAATCATCAACGTTACTTTGACACGAAGGAAACCTTTATTTTAATCAACACATCAACAACATGCTTGGATGCAAAAAAAGACAAACCAAAAAAAACGGCGGCCCAAATTAATTTGTGGTGGCCCACCACAGACAAATGTGAAAATTTGCTAAATTTCATTTCTTTTCATCAATCTTTACTCTTGCTCATTCTACCTTTTGTGTGTGCTATTTTGACAAGTTATTGACCGTGTTGAAAATGGCTTGCTCCCTTTGACAATGCCATTTTTACAGTTGAACAAACACGCCATTTTTGGGGTCTCCTGAAAAGCGAATATTTTGGAGGTACAAGGATTCCCCCCAACGACAGTGATATGTGGGGAAACATAGGCGCTGTAACGCCTTACTCAGTTCATTGATCGGAATTACAGAATTTGCATAAAATGTGAACTACAGTAATCCCTCGTTTATCGCGGTTAATGGGGACCAAAACCACCCGCGATAAACGAAAATCCACGAAGTAGCGACCAATTAACATATACAGGTTAAAAAAAAAATGTTTTTAGTCCGCAAAAGGTCCGCAGTCCGCGAGAAGCTGCAAAACAACAGCGAGTCACATAGAGCAACATATACAGTACTGTACTCAATGTATATTCATTTTAAAAATATATATATATATATTTTTTATGAATATGTTTGAAAAAATCCGCGATGCACCGAATCCGCGATAAACGAACCGCGAAATAGCGAATGGACCACTGTATTGGCTGATCTCATATCGCCATACAGTTCTTTCGAAAGTCTAGTCACCTGTAAGCAGTTCTATCTCTGCATGGAACTTGATCAGTCTTACTTTCAAACCATGTATCTGTTTGGATTTTTGTAGTGTTTGTTGTCTGACATTTTCCACAAGCCGGTATGTAAATATACCCACAATTGCTCCCCCAAATGAACAGGATGAACCTCCTCGGGCGAAATGTGTTTTCTTGTTCAGCCGAGTTCACCTCACCTCATCTCATTACAACGGCAGAACACTGCACTATTGTTTAGCTCCAAATATCCCAGTAAAGTAGATACCGAAACGAGATGCTTCTTTGCTTGATCTTGTCTGATCCCCAGCTCCCGTTTGTCCCACTGTGCTTTGAACTTCTCCAGGTTTGGGTAAATTAATGAGTGATTTCAGCTTTGCTCTCATTCAGCCTTCTCTCACACTTGAGGGACCAAACCGTTTTATGTAACACTGGGTCGAAAGTTCAGTCGAGTCTATTTATTGTCACATGATTGGGAGGGGCGGAGGTTTAGGAATAATAAGGTGGCAGCGAAAAAAACAAAGTTGTTATTGTTTGATGATGTGAGAAATGAGATTGTGAGAAATGAGATTGTGTGAATGCGTGTGAAATCAGCTGTCCTATGACGTAGTCAGTGTATAGCTCCTAACCATAGGTGGCAGTAGTCACATCGGTACAAGTCACAAGTAAGTCTCACGTTGTAACCGTCACGTCTCTCAGTCCCAATTTACTGTGACAAGCAATCCAAGTTGAGTTGCCACCAAATTTCAAGCAAGTCGAATTAAGTCATTATTTGATTCAAGCACATGATCAAATCTTGCCCAGGAACAACATCTGAATGAATGAATTTATGTTTCCATGTTGTGTTGTCAAATCCATGAATTTTGGATATCTTTTGGCCCAAATCTTTGATCCAACCTATGTTTGAAAAAAAATAGTTTTGAAATGTTAAATTATTTGGGGTGAAATGCAAAGTACAAATGCCATTTCAAAATGTGTTTGTAGTCTGATCTGTTCTGGCATCGTGTCACTGGTAATACTGTATGGTGCACAGTTTATTTGAATGTTTTTTTTTAATCTAGCTAATGGCTGCAAGATTCATGAGTAAACATCTTAAGGGTTTGATATTTCATATTGGAAAACTCCATGCCAATTCATCCCCAAATTATGTATGAAAAGTGAATGACAGAAATGGACAAATGTCGTATTAAAATGCCATACAAGTACTTAAACTTTGAATACATTTTAAACTTAAACCGGCCAATTACATTCCAGGAATCCTGAATCTTCATCTAAAACATTGGTAACAGCAGTTAGAAATATAGCAAAAATACAGTTTTCAATCGCTGTAATGTAAATAATAATAATGGTAAAATACATGAAGCTGTGATTGATGTTTCTTTTTAGAAACCACTCACATGTTTCTTCCCCATCTTGTAATTTTCCAAGCATCCTGTGAAAAAGATAATCCAATAGCCGATTGTTACTTGTAGGCTGGGATCACTTATAGTTAGTGTTAGAAAATCTCCACTTTCAGCCTAAAAATGTCAGGGAAAATAGATCACTGTAGAAGCTTGCTACATAGTGGGAGTATATTGACCAGGCGACCCTTGAGTGGTCCTTTGATTTATCTTTTTTTTTCTTTCTACCTTTTGTTTCTTCGTCCATCCATTATCTGCTCTGCTTATCCTCATGAGCGTCAAGAGCATGCTGGAGTTTTCTTTCCTCAAGAGCTAACCTGTGTTAAGATGCACATTTCCAACTACAGTATGAACAAGAGGAAAAAGAAGAGTCATGTACTGCAGTTCAAGTCTAAGTCAAGGCAAGTCCTAATAATTGCAACTCGAGTCGGACTTGCGTGATATGGCTTCAGTCCCCTCACCTCAGTTCACTCTGGAGTGTGGCTTTCCGACGCGACCTGTATCCAATTACTTTTCCATTTGAAACAACAAAATACTTTGAAGGCATTTCTGAGACAGCCACCAACTGCTTTCTTTTTGTGATTTTTAGACTGCATTATTCATCCATCCATCCATTTTCTGATCTGCTTATCCTCACAAGGGCCGCGGGCTTGCTGAAGCCAACCCCGGCTTCTTTTGGGCAGAAGTCAAGGTGAAGCCTTAATGAACTTTTTGCCAGACGGTCACAGGGCGAACATAGACAAACAACCATTCGCGCTCACACTCACATCGAGGGACAATTTAGAGTGTTCCAATACCTACCGTGCATATTTTTGGAATGTGGGAGGAAACTGGAGCACCCGGAGAAAACCCACGCAGACACTGGGAGAACGTGCAAACTCCATACAGGAAGGCCGGAGCCGGCATCGAACCCTGCACCTCTGCACTGTGAGGCGGACTTGCTAGCCAGTCGATCCCACCATGTTGCCCGGACTGCATTATTTCTTTTAATACTTTGTGGCTGAAATGCTTTTTAAGTACACAGCCTTCTAAAACTGTCATTCGAAACAGTTTTGGTATTTGGTTTACCTCTTGATTCTCACTGCTGTGCTGATGCATTAAAGTCAATTACATATAATTAAAACTAATCACTCCTTCCTGCTTCATAGAGTAGATGACACAAAGACTCAGTCAGGTGGAGTGTATATTCTCCCCTTAGGACAAAGCATGTGCACACACATACTTTACGACTATGTCATAAACCTGATCTATTTTGGCCCATGTGACTATCATGGTGACAACCCCAGGGCCAAGGCCAGGGTCTTGACCATGGCCGACTGTCCACGGGGGAATCTCTAAGGCCCCGTTTGCAGTGAGACACAGAGGGGCCTGAATGGTGAGTCAATCAGAAGAGAGCATTTTTTTTTCTCCGATGGCTCATCTGACTGAGGTCTGTTAGAAGTGTAGACAAAGTACCTCTTTGTTCCATTTCGGACCATGCAATCACATGACATGAACTATTCAGACCATTGAAATTAATTGTATCAACTGGGGATCGATGTACTGGAAACAATAGCGAAGCTTTCTGTGTGTTAAATCAGGCACTTCACCCACCATGTAGCTGATCGTCTACTTTGTAGTTTGAAGCCCTTCATCCATTTAATACGCTGCTGACTCACGGCAGCACGGCCAGGAACAATCTGCTTTCCAGTCTCCTCTCTACCGCTCTGTACAAAACAGACGTATGCTCAAAATAGCACGAAAAAAATACTGTAATAATAAAATCAGGTTTCTCATGCTAATTACAGATCAAATCTGTTCTCTCGTCAAAGCGGTGAATGAAGTCATCATGATAAATGATGTGTGACTGATTCACATTTCATGATTCATGTAACACGATGGTGGAAAAGTTCACCGCCCCACAAAATATGCAGCCTAACACCAATGCAATGCATGTTGAATTGGTTTTGTCATTTTGTCTGCTCATTCACATGACACTGTAACAAGGATGCGCATCTGCGTGTCATAAATCATTAAATCGATTTTGAACAAGAGAGATAATTCGTGTCTGTTCAGTTGTGTGTTTTGGTGTGCGTGTAAACCTGTGCGTGTGCTTGAGTGCAAGATAATGAGCATTTCTAACAGTTTGCCGCGGGAACATACCCGAAATGACAAAATGCCTCTTCCAATCCATGTTCAGTTAATCTGTCTGTCTGTGGGAATATCAGTAAAACAAAAATGCCATAGATTACCCCTTTCTATTCATCTTTTCCTGCTTACCCAAAACTCAACCACGCACACCTCACTGGCGTGTACTGTGGCCCAGTCATGTTGGAACAGAAAAGTCCCAAATGCTTCTCATAAAGATTCAGACAAATGAAGTCACCTTGTGTACTGGCGGATTGATGTACGTTTTTTATGAAAATGTTTTGGGGTGTATTTTAGTCAGGCGAAAGGTTTGGTAGGAGGAACCAAACTGCTGATTTGGATCTTGGAGTGATGACGTGTGAGGAACCTTGACGTTAGGGCTCTCACATTTTTACCGACGAAAATGTCCAACAGTGATAAGAACGCCTCTGCAATTAACACTTGACTATGCCAAATTGACATTTGAACACGATACAAAACTTCAAAGTCAAGCATATTTTAATATTGCTGTTCAAGGGTCTGGTGATGTTGACATTCACAAATGCACAAATGCCTCCCTTTGCCATTATTAGCTACTCCAAACAGATGTGACGAATTGTTTTTAAATAATAATAATAATAAAAGATAAGATGCAGCAGTGACCATCACGCTTGCCTGGTTCTTATTTACTTTTCTTCCATGCTTCCCACAATAATCACATCACGTTACACTTAGAGCTAATCACTGCTGAGCCATGTAGACTCGCAATGCCATGTAGCAAGCTAACTTTTCTTCAGAAGCTTGAACTCACACGTGCGGAACGATTTAGTTAAAGATCATACGTTGCTCCCCGTTTAAGTCGTGATCTGACGACCTGTGACGAGGCTTTAGCTCGTTCGGCGTCAGCTGCATTCTAGTAATCAGACACTCACACAGGCACCGTTTGCAAAATGAATACAATACATTGTCATGTCTACAAACGCCGTGGAGTGTGTTCCCGTGACCCCCGTCCGTCTCTATGCGACCCCAGCTTTGCTTTGCAGTCATGACATAAAACATAATTATTTCACTCTTTAAGGAGTGAAAACAATGGGCGTAATCCCTGCGTTGATATTTCTGTTGGCGGAAGAGTGCTAGAAGCTACTACCAAGGGTCTGGACAGTGATCCCAGTGTAAAACATTAGCCTAAAAAGCTAATCACATCAAACCTTCTCTGTGTGTTGGCTCTTCTAAAGGACTTTGAGTGATCTTGCATGCGGTCACATTACACCCACATTACTTTGGCTCTGTCTCTCATTGGTCTGCCTTTGGCTCAATCTGTGCCCCAAAGCCAGGAAAAATGTTTTTGACCTTTAATATTGGAGTGTGTGGCGTGGTGAAATAGTGTCTGTGCAAACAGTTTTGTTTTTGGCAGAGGGGAAAGGGAAGCAAGCTCATATAGTATCATGTTCTGTTATAAAATAACAAATACATGATCCAAGTCAATGAATAGCTGCCCTGGTATCCGCAACATGCAACCAAACTCCTTGTTGATTTTTTTTTTCTCCACACAGATAACCACTTGGTGTGATTTTGAATGAATCTGCTCAGAAGAATTGCTGGGACATTGTGTGTCTGTTGCCTTGAACCTGCAGCAAGACATTAAATCCATCTGAATAAAATTGAGTGGAAAGTGGAAGTAAATAGGGCCCAGAGGTACAGTTGTTAAAGGTTTGATAATCGTGACAGTTTGACACTGGAATGATGTCCTCTTGGAACATTTATTTTGAAATACAAATCTGAGGTCAACCAGCTTCCCAGATCGGAGAGTGTTCAACCTTCAGCCCATATCACAGAGTGATGTCTCAGTAAGATACATGCTTTAGATCAGCGGTGTCAAACTCATTTTTGTAGTGGGCCACATTTTAGTTAACGTTTCCCTGGGAGGGCCGCTATCACTGAAAGCTTATAAAAAAGACTATTACAACTATTGTTACTGTTATGAGGGGTTTGGTCACAAGAAATGCTTACAATATGTTTCTTATTTATTACATATGCTAATTTAAAAGCATCTTTGTTGACAAGTTGACATTTTTTATTTCCCTTTGCGGGCCACATAAAATGATGAGGCGGGCCAGATCAGGCCCCCGGGCCTTGAGTTTGACACCTGTGCTTTAGATCTTCCACTGTATGCTTCGATCAGGAATGTGCCCACAGTAAAAAAAAGAACAGTACTTTCTGATCCGCACATGAATATTTAAAGGAGATATGATATGCAAAATTTTAATTTTAATGACTTGTAAACCAACAGGTGTGAAAGTAAATCTTTTAGCTGCCTATTTATGAAAATAATGTCTGAATTTAGAGCCCAGTTATATACGCACTGCAACAAATACATAATTACAGTAAATTACTCGAGGTAACACCAAAACAACACAACGTAACTCCCAAGTCAATCACACTTCTGTGGAATCAACCTGTCCGATGGTGATTTTGAATCCGTTTGAGCTGTTGTTGTACCAATGAAACAGGAAACAAGTGAAAATGAGAGGCAATTGCCAGGACAACCCAGATAAAGTTGTATTTCTGCAGGTAGTGTCCCAGCTGTGGCAAGAACATATGTTGTGTCTCTCAGGACCAGAGCAACGAGGACATACTAGGAAACAGGCCAACACTGTGCGCCTTGATTGGCATTTGGCAGAGAACCTCACAATTGGCAAATTCACCATCGGTGCTCTGTGCTCTTCACGGATGAGATTGTGTTCACACTGAGCACATGTGACCGACGTGACAGAGTCTGGAGACCGTGTGGAGAGCGTTGCACTGCCTGTAACATGATCCTGCATGACCGGTTTGGTAGTGGTATGGGGAGGCATTTTTTTGGAAGGCCGCACAGCTCTCCTTGTGCTAGCCAGAGGTACCTTGATTGCCGTGTGGAACCGGGTAAGCTCCATAAAACCGTTGTGAGCCTATATGCTGGTGCAGTTGCCGCTGGGTTCCTTCAGAAGCATGGCAATCCCAGGCCTCGTGGATGAAGTGTGTCGGCAGTTCCTGCATGATGCATGCATGCATTGATGTTATGGAATGGGCTGCTCGGCCCTCAGACCCAAATCCAAAGGAGAACATCTGGGACATAATGTCTCATTCCATACATCAACACCATGTTGCAACACAGACTGTCCAGGGGTGGTAGATGCTTTTGTCCAAGTTTTAGGAGGGAGTCCCTCAGGAGACAATTTGACGTCTCATCAAGAGATGGAGGTCATCAGGCCACATACACGCGCACACGCACGCACACACACACACACACACACACACACACACACACACACACACACACACACACACACACACACACACACACACACACACGACTGAGCCTGATTTTGACTCCTAAGGAATTTCCACTGAAATTGCTTCAGCCTGTATTTAGAGCTTCCACTTTGACTTTAAGATTCCAAAGCCGGAGCCCTATGGGATAGTGATTTCATTTAACCTTGATCATTTTTATGTGATTTTGTTCTCACCACATTCAACTGTGTGATTAAGAAAGATTTTCAACAGGAACATGTCCTGAATTGATATCTTGGTCGCATTATTTTAGTGATCAATGAATAAGCATCCGTGCACCGAGGTTCTTTGCCAGGACTCTGGAGCTAGACTGAGGGGAAACTCCAAAACTGCTTCAAAGCATGACCGGATTGCACTGTAACAAAGCCAACAGGTAGATACAGCAGAACCAGTGGTTATGAACTTAATTGGTTCCCAGCGCCTGTTGATAAACATTTCGCATTGAGATGACACAAATGCAATGTATCTGTTCCGGCCCCAAAATTAAGTTACACTTACTTTTTTTTTCTTTTGAGTGTGTGGTTAAAAAGCAGCAATATAGACAAAACTGAAAACACATTATAACAAAGATATGAAACACTTACAAAAAAAACAAAAACAAAACTATTTATTGCTAACTAACTTAACCAGAGGAGTGGGAAAACGTGAAGAGGACTCCAGCTCCTCCACTGAAAAAGTCTTCTTCTATTTTAACATTCAGAAAATCAAATTGAAGTGTTTTTTTGTTTGTTTGTTTGTTTTAATTGTCTTTTTTTTTTTTCTAATTCATGACTTGATTTTGGCATTCCAAGTCAGGGAAATTTGTCATTTACTGTTAAAAAAAAAAGCATAAAGCGCGATGTCACATTGTCAATGCAAAGATTAATTCTCTCCTGATTTATTTTGATCTTTTTTTTTAAGATAATTTTTTGATTGTGGAATTTCAGGCTACATATGCAACTCTTTTTTTGTTTCTGCCTGAAGCTGTGGAGGGAGACAATTATTATTTAAGTTGCCATCAATGTCTTATGCAGATTGAAACACAACATGGGTCCATCCACTCGTTCATGCCAAGATGGTTTGTCTATCAAAAGTAGTATCTAAATAGAGGTCATCTTTTTATGAAGATTTTGCGCAGAACTTGGGATTAAACCTAAAAAGGGGGGTTCGTAACTCGAGGTTCCACTGCACTTGGTTGCTCGCTCGGTGACATTTCAGGCGCAATGTGGGTGAGTGTGTATTTGTGTTTGGGGATATCTCTCCTCTGACATGCACACTAATCGACAAAGTGTAATTTGGCTGCTTGGTCATGATTTGGTGCTGAAAATAGAAGCTAGATTTATACAGTACACTAGTTTGCATGCCCCTTTCAGAGTTGTAGCTTCTCATGTCTGGAAAACTTAACGTTTATTGCACAGTGCAGATGCCAGATGACTACAGCTGTCATCATAAGTCATCTATGCAAGTTACTCCCTGCATCACCATCACTGATGCTAAATGCCAAATTGTATAAATTAAAAAATTCTCTTTCCCGAGCATATGCAGTGAGAGTATTGTGTGTTTTATTTTTTCTTCATTGGCATGAGGACGCTGACTTAATTGTATTGTATCCTTGTCTGACCTTGACTTCCTGAACCCGCCACAATGTGAGCAGAATACGAACTCCTCCTCCATTAGACCACTTAGGTCGCGGGAAGTGATGGAGTGTGTGTGCAATTATACTGATTCCAGTGATTTCAGGGAAAGTTCATGAAGGACAAGTCTGTGGCAGTTATCCTGTGTTTGTGAGCCAGGATGTGAAAGTAGCACAGAGGCCAATGTCTCTAAATTCTTCTGGTCTCCCTTGAATGGAAAGGTTGAGCTTCCCCGCCAAAAAATTCGAGTTGGCAAAATAAATTCTATTCATACTCTTATGCCTGAAGCCATGTCCCCCCCCCCCCCTCCTTACCCCCAGGAAAAAATATTTCATCCGTTTCTGAACCTTTTTTCCAATCCTATTATCAAAAGTTAAAAATGATCTACAGTTATCAATATCAAATATAAATTTCCAACTTTTTCAGCATTACTGTTTGTAAAGAACAGCAACTAACAATCCTTTTCTCCTGCTCCAGTCGTTTTTGTTCCAGGGTGTGGTGAGCCATATTGAAATCTACTATTGATTGGTCAATAGAGAGCTGTCTTTGTGCGACAGTGGGAAGGATATAAAACATTCTCAATGGAGACACAGAGAGAGAATTGGAAGAGGCTTGTTTGTGGAAAATGCCTGCAGCATTTGTCTCACTCAGTTGGTTGAACATTGGCTGATGATACGGTCTTGCGCTAGTATGAGGTCCCACTTTTGCATCGGATGCAGCTGTTAGCATCCATACCACCCCCTGTCTTGATTCTTGCTTCAATTGATGGAGAAATGTGACAATTGTGGTCTCTTGGCTACTACTGTTTTGTTATTCACCTGTGAATACTCAAGCACGAATTAGTGTATGCATACGGTACATTCTGAATACAGGATGACCCATTGTGAGGTTTATTTGTGAAGGGGTTTGTGGCTAAAACAGTGTTTTTCAAACTTTTTTGAGCCAAGGTACACTTCTTTTATTGAAAATCTCGCGGCACACCACTAGCTGAAAATGTTAAAAAAAAAAAAACGCTTATTTTAACAATTAACGTGTTAGATTGTTACTATAACCGTTTTTAACATTGGAGAATGACGCTATAACAGCTTGAATTGGAATCAAATGAGCGCAAAGAAAAAAGTATTTTATAATCTTTCATATTTATTGTTTCACTGTCGTCCTGCATTCATGCGGCACAAATTCGCTTGTCTCTAGTGGTCGAAACACAAGGCAATTGGCTAACTGTTGCTGCCCCCTAGCGGTATGGGAGGGTACTACATGATTATTTTCTGGGCCATAGACCGCACAGCCATACAAATTGGATATTTTACCGCGGCACACCTGACAATGTCTCGCGGCACAGCAGTGTGCTGCGGCACAGGAGTTGAAAAACACTGGGCTAAAACACCAAATGTAGTGCTATTTTCTTGAGAAGCCAACCAGCCCAGCCAGCAAAATGTAAACACGGTGTTCTCTTCCACTTCATTCCCAATTAAGGGATGCTGTTTAATTAACTGATTGGAACTTCAACTGCTCTTACTCCCATCTTTTGAGTATATGTTTGCAAGAAAGACAGCCTGGTCATGGCTCTGGTACAGGGTTGGGTAACGGAGGGGTGTATTCTCATTCTGCAGACAGACAGCAGCCCTCAGTAATTCACCGAAGAATTTGTTTACTCGTGGCAAAGCTACAAATAACTGCAGACGGTTTATCTAAGGCGAAATAGTCCTTGCCCTGCAGGCAGCCATACAACAGCAACAGTGGTAAAGGGAAATACGCTTGCATCCTACAAAGGCACAACCACCACATGTTCCACATGGCCACATGGACCCCATTAATCTTTTTTTTTTCATGCATTTATTACTTTTTAAAGAGTAGTACAATGCCAATTTGTTTTTCTCTGATTGCGACCCTAAAACAATGTTATTCTTCTGCCTCCGACTGACACTGTTTGGAAGTACGCAAGAGGAAAAGCCTGCTCTGCGCCATCCTGACTGACAGCATTTCAACAATGCTGGGCACAAATTCAAAACTCCATGTACGCTTGATCTGCAAATGAGTTCTTCACACGTCCATTCTGCTTCAAACATGTCCCTTGACCTCCGGCACTAAACTCAATGTATTAGATAATACACTATGTCTCGTTCTCTACTTATCCTGTAACTGCCCCTGCATTTGTCCGACATAAGTTTTGTTCTTACCCCTGTGTCTTTCTCTGTTTCCTCTTCAGGCATTTGGCAATGCGAAGACAGCCCACAATAACAACTCCAGCCGCTTCGGCAAATTCATCCAGGTTAACTACCAGGAGAGTGGAACTGTGAGAGGGTAAGGAACCAGAAAAAAATGTATGGTGCATTTTACTGATGATGATGATTTTGAAATAAATAAATGAATATCTATCATCGTTTCAGAGCATATGTGGAGAAGTACCTCTTGGAGAAGTCAAGGCTGGTCTATCAGGAGCACAATGAGCGGTAAGTGCTTCTTCGAAAGGCAGATTGCCAAACTTAAATCATAGGGCTATGTGTTACAGTGGTGCATTAGGTCCTCATTATGTAATGTGTGTTGAAATGGGAAGTCACCCCAAAACATCTATAACTTTGTGGGGGGTTTCAACACTTATACGATAATATTCACTTTTTGGTAGAGCTGCGCGATAAGACGATGTTTATTACAAAGATGATAGAAATGTTTTGAGTGTGTCACTTTTCTCCTCTCATCATTTGTTGCCTACAGTAATACCAGCGGAAGCTTAAAGGTCAAGAGTGAAGTAAACTTGGCCAACCATCTTTTGAGTAGTACTTGTACATGTCTTTGTTTTTTAACGTAAGCCACCCAGATTCATAATTAGACCCATAGCAACGCGCTTAACAATGACAATGCTTTTGTTCGTCAATTTCGTCAAAGCGAATGAATGTCACCCCGGTGTTGACGAGCATTCTTTGTTACGAGCACTTAGAAGACCTGTGTTAGCTCACCGAGATTTGCAGAAAAGGTACGTATGATCATCAATGAGTAACTCTGGCTGTTGTTTATGAAAACATTCAATTCAAAGTATTATACTCTACTGTATAAATAATTCTGTACGAAAACATTCAAACTATATGAGTGCATGGGTGGAATCCTCTGTAATGGTTGACAACTGTTTACAATGCTGCCGTTATACCGTAATGTGCTGAGTGGCCGACAACGCAACAGAACTACTTCAGCAATGGCAATGTCGGACAGCACCCCACTATGACGTGTGCGCTCAGTGTTAGCGAGAATACATGGACCAAGTAGATAATCTCATCGTGCATAATTTACAGCACAGCATTGAATTGCAAACAATAACGCGAGGCTAATAACAACAGCCTAGCCTAGGTCTCATGTCTGGCCATTAGGGCACATTTTCTGCATCCTCGGCATATCCATCTTGCTAACAGCCTCCGCTTTCTTCAACACCTGGATTTCCTCAAATAAATTTTAAACATCACTTTCCGAATCGATTTCTGACTGGCTTTGTACACTTTCCGACTGGTTTGTCGCTCAGCATCTCACTTCGGAAAAACGATTACTTTGTCGAATTTTGTTTAATTACCGTATTGGCCTGAATATAAGACCGCCCTGATTATAAAAGGACCCCATCTTTTTCAAGACTCAAGCTTGAAAAAAGACTTTTTGAACACCAAATTCATTTTTATACAGAAAATAATAACAGTACATCTGAAACAAATGATTATAACAATACATTTGAGAGAAAAAGCATGTTATTTTGCCTCATTCAAATCTAAAGTGCAATCACATTCGTAAATGAATGGCTTCTGGTTTTTTGAAATGTAAATTACATGTGCTGTATGTTACACATACGTACAGCACATTTGACAATAATGTTGTATTCAATTCAATTCAATAAATCATAACTTCTCTTCAGCTGCCGGTTAACCTGGCCAATCTTCGACCCACTTTTCTCCAGATTGTCACTACGTTTCTCCATTTTCTGTTATCTCTTCTATTATTTTCTTCTCTTTTCCTTCTTACCGTTATTTTTTATTTTTCTTCTTCGTGCTAGCGCTAGTTTTACTTTTATTCTTCGTGGCAGGGGTTCACTTTGGCCTGGGGAGTCAAGTTGAGCATTTGCTTAATTGATATCTGGCGCCATCTAGCGTCGTGAATGGGTATAATGTCTAGACCCCGAATATAAGACGACCCCCACTTTTTCAGTCTTATTTCAATGCAATAAACACCGTCTTGTATTCGGGCCAATACGGTACTTCTGACATAAAACAAATATTGTATTTGGGATTTTCTAAAAATACTTTACAGTTGATCTTTAATTTGTTGGGGAAAAAAAACCTGTGACATACATTGTTAATTGCTGCAAAACCATTGGCAGAGAATCGTCCATTTGTGAACTCTTGCAAAACTCTACACACTGCGAGAGTGTTGTTTATATTTAACACCGAGGATAATCTCTACTTGTCATGTAAATAAGCCCCCCACCCATCTTCGAAAAAGCATGATGGTTTTCTTCGGTTTTGGCCATTAATAAGCATCTTAAAGGGAACATAAGGAGACCTTTGTTACAGATATCCCTGTTTTGTTTTGTTTGTTTGTTTTTGCGTTAAAGTAATACCTAAATAAGGTTACTCTGTTGTGTCCTCTAGAAACTACCATGTGTTTTACTACCTGCTGGCAGGAGCGAGTGAAGAAGAAAGGGCTGCTTTTCACCTCATGAAACCTGAAGAATACCATTACCTCAGTCAGGTAGGACTCACTGTTACTATCCTTTAAAGTAGAGCCTTTCATTTTAAGCAATAGAAGCTCATGTACTGTCCCTGGCTTGGGGGTATTCTGATGAAGGTTGAACTTTGTTGGATAGGATCAGATAGAAAAATGTAGTTTTGTCTGGCAGTGGTGTGTTTGTTTTTGCACTTCTTAAGAGTTAAGTGTGCTTGCGTTTGTTGTATGTCGATATGACGAGGGGCAAAAATTGGGGGGGGGGAAATGTGCGCGCACACACGCACACACTCTTATGCTTACTCCAACACTGACACACACATGTCGACAAATGCTAAATGTGCTTCAGCTCATCAGCAAAACAGGTCGGAAGTAACAGAACAATCAAGTCACATACACGGCACCCTTATGGAATGTTGTGTAAAACATAACATGTGTACAACGTGTCACTGCCTCGGAGCTTTGACAGCCACGCCAATGACTACCGGCGACTTCCTCCCCTCCCATGAAATCGCCTACGCTGAGAGGAGCAGGGAATTCCGTTCATTCCTCCTCATCCCTGAACTGCACACACAAACACGCATGCATACATAAATTCTACCGCATTCTTGCACTCTCTTCATGATCTTCCTCTTTTGGATGCTGCTTGTTCCCCTTATGGCTCTTCTGTGAAGTGTAAATACACACCCTTGGATAGATTTCACAACCCCCTCATGACGGCCAAGTAAGGGCAACCTGTTTTTAGACGTCTTAAACAGGCTCGGGATTAGCACTCGTTTGTCCACATTCATAACTCTGTTTTCATTGGCTCCTGACACTGTCAGGGTCACAAAATGGCTGTTTTGCATCTTCCTCCTTTTGCATTACTCCTAATTTTAAAGACTGGAAATATTACAGCAAGTGTTGCCTAAGCAAACTATGAGTTTTCTCGTATATTTTTTTTTATTTTAATAGTCAAGAATTTGAATCGTCATAATTACGAAAATGGTTAAGTATAGCCATAAGCTGGCAGCACAAGGACTCATTTGGAATTTTAAAACTGTCGATGACTCTACAAATCATCTAGTGCAAGTAAAATGAACTACAATAGTCGTAGCTGACTTACCAAGTTAACTTTTAAAGGGGCGATTAGGGGTTGGTGGAATAATACAGAATGTCCCAAAAGTCTGGACACACAGACAATGACAGCAATCATAAAAGTTCACAGGAATCTTGCAAAGGACATTATTTGTGATGCAAAGATTGCTATCATTGCATCATAAATATTGGGAATCAAATTGTTGATATTATGTATCAATATTCTTGTTGAATAAAATGTCACAAATTTCATTTCTTGAAAATGAGCATCCCCCCACCACCACCATGTGTCCAGACTTAAGGCACACTCTGTGGATGAATCATTTTGAATTATTTGTTGATTATTCGTGTCGTCAAGCAGCTGAGGCGAAGCAATTGTCCCTACAACCAGGAGAGAAAAATATTCAGAATATTAAAATGAAGGGAAAATGTGTCACTTGCCAATCTCAAATGGCATTAGTGTGAATACCCAGCAAGTTTCAAGTTTTTATACATTCTCTAATGAATGGGAAATGATAAGATACTTGAATGTCGGAAATAAATCCTAAAAACTCATAGTGGGCTTCGGAGAAAATACGACTGCTATTTTTGTTCTAAAACCAGCGTTCAACAGCTTTGATTTCATGTGCTCGTACTGTATGTCCAAGTCTGTACGTGTATGTGACGTGCAACCATTTGTCTTTTTTTTTGTCTTTTTTTTTTTTTTTTAACTGCATGTTGATTACTGTGAGTAACCTGTGTGTGCCGTACGTGTTCAAGTCGATAATGGATTATGTCATAATGGAATGCTGCTGTCTAATTCTAACCTCATGCTCTGTAAACTCTACCTTAACATTTCCAGATGACAAAGAGAACCCACCGACTGCACTGGGACAGTTACTGTGAGAGCGAAGCGGTCAGTATCAGAGTGTCAGTTGTACACGTACATTTTCGAGAAGCCATAGAAGGCACGGCACATCGCCTTTCTGCATCGGGTTTTTTTTTTTTTTTTTTGCGTCTTTTGAGTATTTCCTGGTTTGCTTTGGGTCATGTTTTGCTTTTTGTATCCGGCCATATTTTCCCGCTTGTTGCCTGTTGGAATGATGTTGGTATGTCTGATCATATCCTGACCACTGTGAATCTCTTGTCTGCAATCCTTTTTTTTTTTCCCTATGATGGTCGTAAATTCTTCCACCCGCCAGAAATAAGGTCCCCTCCCTAAGTCACAAAAATACATTTAACCAGACCTGCAGGAAGGTATTTGTTTTGTGTAGTCTTTCGGAAATTGCACCCGTTTTCTTATGGAACGGATACAGGCTGTGTCAGAAAAAATCCAGGACCAGTGTCACAAAAGACATATTTCAAATCCGAAACACGAACAGGTTTTCCCCTTTTGAACTAATGTAGTTTGAGTCTTAATACACTTTTCCAGCCTTCTCTGGTTTGAGGAAAGAAATCAACTGAGCCACGTCGTGTGACGAGCATGGGGTCTCCTGCCCAGTGATGTTCTTCTCAACCATGAAGTGTCAGATGCGCAAGGCTTTGTGAGCAGGCGCCTTGTCAGGGTGAAGCAGCCACGACTTGTCCTGCTTCATCTCTCGCGGCCTCACGCGCACTGAACGAAGCTAATGCCACAGGATCTCTTTGTAGACCTGCTGGTTCATCGTCTGGCCCACGTTCAAGGGGTAACTGGTACTTTGGCTTTCAAATATTTCTTTTGTGACACAAAATGCTCCATGTTTTAATCCCACACAGAGGTTGTTTTTTTTTCCACAATTGTCTTAATTGCAAATCTGCAAAGATTACATTTACAGGGTGACCTGAGAGAAAAACGCATCCTTTTGTCTTTGATTTCAAAAATGGTTGAACTAGTTCTGGCCTCTATGGATTTATGATTCACTTTCAAGATTGGGTGAGGCTCTCACTTCCCATTAGTTAGTATGTTCAGTGTTTAAAATGGAAGTCACAGCAAAAAGACCTTCATCTTTTGTAGTAAATACTTTTTTTTTTAAATTTGTTAGTCAAGATCACGATAACAATGCAAGTCAATTGTAGCAATCATTGCCATCATCATCCATTCAAAATACATTGAAACGGTAATTTCCTTCTAAAGTAACAAAGTGACTTAATTCTCATCAAACCGAGCATTACGCTTGAACAGGTACACCAATATGTGTACCCTCATTTGCTATTACAACTATTTTCATTCCTTTTCAAGGGACTTGATCCTGTTTTCAAAATGCTTTTTACATCATCAACGGATTGGAATAAGAAAGTTGCTGCAATTTTGTTTCTAGTCCAAGATGTGAATCTCAACTCCAGCACTAAAGATAAGATCAGAATTATTTGCCCCACAATTGAGAAATGCGCAAGAGATGCCGTATTGACTTTAGATCTGGGTCAAATATGATACAGTATTCTGATTTATGGAGCGTAAAAGGAAGTGTAGAAAAGTAGCGGAGCACACGCTCATATTTGTGTAAGGTGTTCACTCACCAGTGAACGATGGAATGTTTACATGTGGGGATGAGTTATTTGCCAGTCAGAAGTTCCAAAAATGGATCATGTCAGCAATTTTTCTTTTTACATTTTGGTTATTGAAACACACTCTCTTCTCAGGTGAAATTATTTGCTCACAAACTTCACCTACAGTATACATTTCGACACTCTATCCGCATGAAGACGTTTTGTCATTCAGAGAAACTCCATACTGTCTGGATGGGAGTATGATTTTGATTTTTTTCAGTTTGAAAAAGGGACCATAAAACAGGAATATTGCAAATCGTGAAGCAAACGACTACAGTGTGGTGTACTGGTGTGTTTGCCTCACACATTGGGAGCGCCTCTGTTTGATTCTTTGCCTCCGCTTTCTTTGTGGAGTTTGCACATTCTCACCGTACTCGTGCAGGTTTTCACCAGGTTTTGCGGAGACCTCCCGCATTCGAAAAACATAAATGTTCAGTTAATTATTCATCGGTGTGAATGTGGCTATGAATGGTCTCACATCCTGCGAATGGCTGACAACCAGTCGAGGGTGTAGCCTGCAGCCTCGAGCCCAAAGTCAGCTGGGCACAGCCACAGCTCAACTGCAATACTAATAATGAAAAAAAGATATAGAAAATAGTAGTGAGGATCACTAAATTATCCCACAACAGTTTTTGAGCAACTGGTTATGGCTTAGCATGTATGTATTCATCGACCAGGCATTTGTTCTTGTTCAGTGATGCAGGAAAAAGGCTTAATAGCTCTAGTGTGACTCTCACATTTTGAACGTTTGCGTTTCCGACGCCTCGGAATGTGATGATTATAGCAACCATAGTGGAAAGACCCATAAAGCAAAGACGCGGTTTGGAGCGCAAGTAGTTGTCATACTTGTTGGCTGCTCTTTTTATTTGTCTGCAGCATATTTTGTAAACCTACAGGGCACAACATAACAATCCAAAGATATGGAATACAAAGTCGCATTACATTTTGGTGTCTGTCACAAATACACTGTCAGAAAGGTATTATTAGTACCGGTAATTATATTTGTATTGTGTTGCACTTACTGCATCATATGGAACTATATTTATAATATCGTTGGCACCTCATTTGGTTTATGAGAGAAACAGATAAATTATGAAATCCTTCTGACAAAACTACCTACCATTTGCAGACTTGAGTAGTTTAGGTCATTTAGTTGAAATTGATTTCATTTGGGGACACATTTAGGATACAGATACCCTTCCCGTTGCCTGAGTGGCATTCAAGTTACAGTCAAACCTCGAAATTGTTCGAAAACCGAAACCACGCTCTTTTTAAAATAAAAATGTTTACTGAAAACGTCTGATCACAATGGAAAGCAACACGAGCAAGCGTCACTTCCTCGTCGTCTACCCGAGGAAGCGTCACTTCCTCGTGTAAGGAAGGCGAGAGGAGTCAAATGGTGCATTCAAGTGCGCTCAGTTTGTTCTAGAACCGAAATTTGTTCGGCATCCGAGGCATAAAAAACGCGAAATTTTGGTCGAAAACCGAATTGGTCGAGGACCGGGACGTTCAAAAACCGAGGTTTGACTCTATTTCTGTATTGTACAGTACTTGAGATTGTCTTCCTCATGTTCTGGCCGGTGAATGTTACCTGCAGCTGTTGTCAGCACGGCCCAATGCTCACGATGATGCTTTAGGCCACCGTTTTGCTCTTCCACTCTCCAGTCTAAATAAAAATCCCTTTTTGTTAAACATCTTAGCAAGAGACTGTAAACACAAAAACATGAATGCGGGGTTTATTTCAGCGGTGTCAGTAAGTGCTTCTCCA